>BOPP01000083.1:1146582-1180892 GCA_017312745.1 Gryllus bimaculatus
TTTGTTTGTTTGTTTGTTGTGTGTTTGTTTGTTTGTTTGTTGTGTGTTTGTTTGTTTGTTTGTTTGTTTGTTTGTTTGTTTGTTTGTTTGTTTGTTTGTTTGTTTATTTTTTTGTTTGTTTATTTTTTGTTTGTTTATTTGTTTGTTTGTTTATTTGTTTATTTGTTTATTTGTTTGTTTGTTTGCGTAAAAAACTGTGTGACGTACAATGGAGAGAAGTTAATTTTGAGTTCCATTGCAACATGGAATAGTTTTTTATTTAAGAATGACCTACAAGTTCATTTGTAATTTTAGGAGCCAATAATAATAATTTCTCTAAATTGGTTGTGTTAATGATACTAAAATCATTTACAGGAAAGTGAAGGACAGTTTATGAAGTAAATATTTAGTAATTAATGATTAGTAAATAATACTACTAATAATAGTAACGATAATAATTAAAAGTCTCGTCAAACAATTTTGTATTCTACTATTCTCTTCTCCATGACGACTATATTACTGCAAATATTTACGTCGTGGTAAATTTAATTCGCAGGAATTGGCATTGTCATTCCGTGATATTTCTTGTTCGGTACGCAGTACACACAAACATTCATTTATCTGCTAATGAGCATTTTGCATGTTCCCTTTGATCCTTTTCCGCAATCCTTTGTTCCAGATAACGAGGGCCGATAAACTATACTGATTGGGTTGCGCTTTAACGATATAGCGTAGGAGCAGAGAGGGAAGAGCGTATTCTTATGCGACGACCACAATCAAATGTTAGCGGTCTCCTAGGATTAGCATTGTTCACCTGAAAGTAAACCCAAACATATTTACTTCACTCTCCGAATCCGATACCAAAAAAACGCGAAATGCAAAAGTGTTTGGCGGTTTGCAAAAAAACGTAAATAAAACATTTCGCATAAATCATGTAAGGGGTAGATAAATACCATTTTTTGCTTTTTTTTAAGAATCAATATTAAGTGTACTAGAATAATCACTTTTAATGCTAATGTTAACTTGTAATAAAATTTACAACAAAGTTACAAAAATGAACAATGGGTAGTTAATACTATTTTTCTTTGTCACTTGTATTCATATAAAGGATAAACTATTGTAATACTGCTGTAAAAAGAGGGGACATTTAATTTACAAATCATCTAATAAACAGCGTTCCCGTATTTGCTCATTACGCCCGCTCAGTGTGCATCACACGCGTTACGTGCGTCTTGGGTTGGATGATGATATTGTTTGAAAATGTCGCACCCTTCCCATTCCCGTCTCTACGGGTGTCTTGAACCCCCAGTATTATTCTACATTATATTTCTCCAGTAATAATACGTACCAAGTTTTATTGAAATAAAATTGTTCCTTAATTGAAGCATTAATCTGTAACACGAACACATATATACGTATCCCTCAACACGAACACACATATATACGAATTTATATATTTTTTGTACATAAAGATTTTCGGCAATTGGCCTATCTGTAAGGCAATGTTTACACCTGTCATGAGAAAAATATTATATTACAAGTAATTATAATTATATTTGTTATAAGTTCATTATAATATAACAAACATGTGTATTTTTGAACTCGTTTTGAAGAAATGAAAAAATAGCTTTTTGATATGCCGTAGCTCACTTGTAAGTGAAACAATGTTTTATGGTTTCGAAATACATGTTTTATTCTTCTTTAAAATTAAGTTAATCATTTTTAGAAGTTAAGGTTTTAAGGTTAAAGAATTACGGTGAAAAAAGGAAAAAGTCGGAGAAATATCGATTTTGGGGGCTCTTAGAGATAGCACAGGGACCAAGAGATCGAAAACTTGATGGGTTTGTGAACTCACTTGATACACAAAGAATAAGTTTTTTTTACCTTTTTGCAAGAAACTGTCTTTTCTCAGTACTTGCCAACTGGACTGTAAAATTCTTTCCAAAATTGAAATTTCCAAATCGATCTGGCTGATGTAACGATTTATTGAATTTGGTAAAGAATTTTATTTTAGTGGATACTTTATGTCAGCCGCAACTACTTTTTCGAGTTTTTTTCTAAAAAACTGGTTCCAATTTCCTGGTTATTTCTCCGAAGGAATGGCTAATTTTCTAAATTTTCATTTTGAATTTTTGACAATTTCAAAAATTTTTTCAATGTCTTACGATAAATAATTGAAGACGATTTTTTCTAATGAAAATGTGTTGTAAAAAACTATGCCTTTGAATAAATCATGAGTAATTTTTTGGAAGATAATACTTTCTTGTAATTTTGCGTTAAACTCAGGCAAATAGAAACTTGAAGAAAATTTTCTGAAAAAGGATCGGCATTTTCGTGAGATAAATTTTTCACTCAAATAGAGTAAGGATTACTTAGTAATATGTCGTAGGTTTTATTTGTTTTGTTAGTTTTGGAAGTTTGAAAAACACAAAACTGAAAAGAATCGGCTTCTTTCTTTGGCCAGAATATTTGAAAAATAGATTTTTAAAATTAATTTTCTTCCTCAAAATTAAATCTTTTAATACTGTCAGTTAATTTTTACGTCCTTTTCTACGTCCTTGTTACGTCTGTTACTGTCTGTCCATCCGTCTGTGGCCAACGTTAGCGCCTAAACCGTTCAGCAATTTTTTTTAGATGATAGTACCTGATTGATCTGAACTACTCATGTCTTTTCGAATCTCAAACGGATTTTTTCTTTAAAATTTTTTCTTCGAAAATAGTTTCTTTCAAAAGAAAGAACAGCTTTCACATATTCCGTTGTCTCTTGAGATATATCCCTGAGCTTTAATAAAGTTCGAGAATGAATATCAACCCGAATACTCAGAAACATGCCGTATGAAAAAGAGTTTATATAGACAGAAACCTACGTCAAAGCATCAGCTAACAAACAACACTTATATTATTAGATTAATTCACAGAAATACATGCCACAATTTTTCATTGCGTTCTTTGACATGAAAATACCCGCTAGCTCAAAGATAAGAATGATTTAAACAAAAATATAACATATAAGAATATGAATCTCATTGAGACGCCACCAGAATTATTCTAAGGAAGGAGGTGGTCTTAGTTTCATAGTTATACCGACTTCATGTTTTAACATTAGTAATTTTTGATTTATGCAGGATTTAAAGTAAATGTAAATTGTGGATTTACAGGTACTTACAGCGTATTCTATTGCGGCTCTGAGAGACTATCATTTCTACAGAAAATTAGTAGAACTGTATGTGTTCCTAATGTGATTTTGGCTTAAGAGGGGAGAAAAACTTCGATATGCATTCCGCCACTGGAATCTCATATCATGTACGAGTATATGGGTCTAAGTGTTTTTTATCTATGCACATCACTTGTTTACGAACTTCCCTGATGAAAACCTAAAATTTAATTATTATTCTTCCGCGCTCCACGGAGGTCGTCTGTTTTTTCATCAACTAGCCAAGCTTGTATTCCCGTTCCCTCAACTTCATTTTTAATTCACAAGTTGATGTCTCCTCGCTTTTTAAATATTTTTTGCGTAAAATGTGCTAAGTATCGTCAATTCCAAACTTTGCTGAAATCTTGGAGCAGCAGCTAGTTGATAAATATACAAACAATACTCTCTCACTTGCGTTACTCCAGAATTAGTATACTTTTTTTACCACGAGTGAAAGAAAATATATTTTTTATTGTTTTTTACAAGTCTGTTTATATAATAAATAGAGCACCAGTTCAACGCTCTTGGCTGTAAGGAGCCCACTGTTAAAACTACGCTTCTCGGGAACCGTGTGGTGATGAGTATATTTGCGCGGGATATTTGGATTCATCGGAACGGCAAACTCTAAAAGTGAAATAAGGAAATATTAGGTAAGGAACGAGATAAACAAAATCACATAAATTAATACCTGTTTCGTAAATTAAACTCGATAATAAAAATTAAGCGCGCAGTACGCTAGTAAGAATTCTGAGGCACTGCCAACGATTACAATATATTCGATATTCTTGGTTAATTGACTGACGTGAGCTATGAACGGCGTCTGCTGCGCCCGCATTGTCACATCATCGGTTAGTTACACAGATGTTTTCACGGGGTATGTAGATCCCCACACAAAATTATAAAGCGAGATCTTGCAAACCACTACACTTACATGAAAGTGACAAAATGCATACAGATTAATTGAGGAATACATAAAACGATTTATGTTAATCTCATCTCTGAGAAAAAACAGATCTTGAAGTATTCAACTAAGGCATGTGAAGTATATGGTCACGTTAAGCGCCTCAAATTTTGCTGTTTATATATTTCAACATTTGGCTAAATTAACTGCATCATGATGAAATTTAACACTTTTGCTTCAAGTCGAAATAGCTATATCACAGAAAAAGTGATTCAGGATTATTTTGTTGATATTTTACAAAATCATTGTAATTTGAAGGTAATATGCCCACTTGCAGTTTTTATGGTCATTGCCAAATTAATTGGTTTCTTGTAGCATGAACATGGAACTAGGGCTAGCTATACTAATATGTAATATAAATTACCTTATTACATTCCAATCTTACAAAAATACGGCCTGAAATGAATCCTTTTTTAAAACAATAGCGCGAGAGTTTGTAAAACGTTTATAATAAGTTATAAGGACAGATCGCCTTCAGCGCGTTCTTGACCATAAAAGCTGCAGAGTGCGAAAGCGCTTGTCAACAAGTCTGGTAGGGTGTTATCGCACTTCTTACTCTCCCAGACCGCATGCTAGCACAATCAATCGGAAATACTTTTACCTAACATCATAGCCGCTACTTAGCAATAATTCCTGCACTGGGCATATTTGTATCACTTACATTACTCCATGTGACTGCTGGAGTGTTAAAGAACAAATGTAAAATAGTTTTAAGAGAGAAGAATGATTTAGTACTTAATTATTTGATTTAGAGGGTGTTTGAGCGCTACGCTAATACGCTAAGTGTAGTTAGTAGTTGCCTTTTAACAGTAATCTTTTACGTAAAAGTAACATTACAATGAATATTAATTTAACACTAATATTCTTTCAGTACGAAAAAAATGTATACACTGGTTACAATTTGGTAAGAAATTGTGAAAAGTGTTTCGGACATCAAATGCAATTACGTAGGATTTTAGGTCGAATGATCCTCCTGCTTAGTAATTTCGAAAACTTCTGAACTTCTGAAAACTTATCGTATAAAACTTCGTATGAAAAAACGCATTTATTATGACCGTAGAATGTTGTGATGTATTATCTTACCTAATTTGTGAAACCTACCTAACGCCTACTTCTTTGGGTGTTTTGCGGTGTTACGATTGATCTCAGTAGAAATTTGCATCAATACGCGGGCTTTTGTAATATTTTCGTTCTTTTCCTCCACCTTTAAATAATGAAATAAATTTTAAAAAATGCGGCGATGATGTATATTACAACTAGATACATTTTTTGTGAGAGAAGATTTATGGTTTCAGGTGCTGTAGCCTTCAAGCCTGGCCACGTGGGCAACATACAACACATATCTGAGCCGTTAAAGTGAATTATGGACTATCGAGTCCCACGAGAACGATTGATTGCTGGTTGTGGATATTTCACTCTTTGTTCTTCCTGACTATGAATCATAACGCGAGCGTGATTCTGAGCAGAAAGGAACATTTGCCGATTGCCTCGTGATTAAAAGCTAAATGAAATAATTCTCTTGGGCAGCTTTATGTTTCCAGATGCAATTTTGTTGAAGATATAACAGAATAATTTAGTTGCTTTGAATGCACTTTTTGGTTTGAAACCAATAAGTTATTACCAACAAAAGTTCAAATTAATATTTTTTTACTTTACGACCTTTTAATCTTTTTAATAGCAGAAAATGGTTGCAGAAATTTTGATCACCGACACACTTGTTACAATGATTTGACAGTTATTCTGTAGTTTTAGTTCACTTAGAAATTGATGACGAGAGAGCTTAATGGAGTTGATACTAATTGTAGAATGGAAATCTACCATTTGATGCAAATCAGTAAAAAATAATAATATTTATATTTGTTACAAATTCTGATTTATTAACAAATACAGTTAGAACAAAATAAGAATTGAATAAAAATGGTTCAGCAAATTAGAAGGGAGAATTTTTTTGAAATATAAAATTGAATGAAAAATATTATTTTGGATTGAATAGTTAATTGTCACCAAACATTTTCCCTGCAACATTGATGTGGAATACCACTCGTTAACTGCGGAAAATGGACTAGCACTATAATTTTTTATGCGTTTAAAGGAGATTAAAGATGAATTTGATGCAAATATGTCCTGATATATTTGTAGAAACAAACATTGCTTGATGCCCAGGAAAAGCATTATTTTTAAAATCGTTTTTTTAATACTATTTATAAAATGTTCATTGTTTAAAAGTATACTTATAGCACTTTCAAGAACTTCTCTAACGGTTAGGATAGTACAATACATTTCTTAACAGAAGCTCTAGATTTTACATTTATTTAAAAAACAATTTAAACTATTTCTTTTTAATTTCTCGCATGCTACATACGTAATAAAATAACAGTACACATAGTAAAAAACAAAAACTTGTTGGCAGAAAATCTTTTTACTATAAGTTTCTGATTCCGAAAAAGTTGATAATTCTTCTCCCTTCATGAAGTAAATACTTTCCTCCAACACGTCATGTAGCCAGGATCCACGTTTTGTAGGTGCTTAATACCTAAAACTTTTGTTGCAGAACGTAAGTCTATACACTATACTAGCTGAAAAAACTTAAGCAGGATTTTCACTGAAATTGATGTTTCCCGTACTTTACCTGGATCTTCTAGAAGGTTTTTGTATTTTTATGGCTACAAATTTTTGAATTATGATTTTGTCAAATAGAGCCAAGCATGCTTATAGAAATGGCGCCAGTTTAGTTGAATTGTTGGAATTTTCAGAAATAGCATTAGTTGAAATTTTTTCAGCGTCTTCCTACAACTACAATTTTGTAAATACATATTTTAAAACAATGAAATGTGTTCAAAATTAAATTTTTGATCCAATGCTTGTTTTAAACTATAGTTAATTTTTGCGTATTTTTGAAATAAAGGAAACTTTGATAACAAGATTTTCTCAAAAAGGCTTAATTTTGTTTTTCAAACGAACGAATAGTGCTGTAGTCTCTGAATTACATGACATAATCATAATTTGGGTGTATTCTTTTGATTCTAAAAAATATACAATTATTATCTTTTTGAAATCTCTCTCGTCGGTAATATTTACGTTACGAGAATTTGTATACGTTTGTGCATTTGTGAGTAGAATTGCTTCATATGATTAAACTTCTTGTAAAGTTTTTCTACTACTCAAAAGTATTCTGTGCAAATAATCTCAAAATTGTGCGTTTTCAGAAACAGATTAACGACAGTTTCTCAAGAAACTGGGTTTCCACTGGTTGTAAGCAAAAGTAAAAATATTTTAAAAAATTGCCCAGGGGAGTACAGCTTTCTGCTCATTCGCGGTTATGGTTGTTTGCGGTAGCGCCAGCGGAAAAAGCCACATCTTAATTTATTTAATTTGAGGAGCGAATTTTATTTTAAGGTCGTTCATTCGCCGGCCATTTGTTGATATTGGGGTGCTGGCGCGCCTCGTGAACGTTGATGGAAACGGGGCATCGGGGATATTTATAGCATAATTGCATTCGGGGCATGTTTTCCTCCACCGGAAACCGCGTATAAATTCTAATTTAAAACGAAATTTTTGCTAACGCCCCTGCCTTTTGGTGGATTCCAAAGTTAAATTGCGTTCTTAGCATGCGAGCTACACCGTCAAGTGCTTGATTGCAGACTACGTGGCTTCCTTTGCGCCAGGGGTGGGGGAATAGAAGATTGTCTTATCCGGAGGGGTGGGTGAATATAGCTTATTGTTATTATTTCAGGACATCGCTCTGATCTTGATTTTTCCGTTATCATTCTTAGTTAATCTGGTTGTCTGCAGCAGAAACCATGTTGTGGATGACCAAAGATTTCTGGTTGGAATCCGAAGAAAACCGTATTAACATACTGGTGTCCAACCTTTTGCATTCCACGCGCTAATTTGTTTTTTTCACGCTAGAACAGAGCAGTGCATTGCTTTGAGGAGGGAAATGGATTACCTCATCATATCAATCTATCATGGAGGTGAAATGAGAAGTATATTGAATTACCGATCTACGATAGTGCTATTTGATATCGTGGGTGAGAGGTGACTGCCGTACTGGATCGCGCTGATTGAGCTACATCTGCCGGAGTATCTCTACTGGCGAAGACAACTCTGAACTATAGTGTTTTATTCAGTGTGTGCTTTATTTTGCGGGGACCCGACCACTGCCCCTTGTTCCGCACGCGTGTCGACCCAGGATTCTTTAAAGCCTATCTAAGGGATTTTTTTTTCTAGTAGGCGCACCACGTGAACGACCCTCGATGCGCCTGAGTGTAGTTCTCACTTTATCCACCAGGTATCGATCTCGGTGAACTATATCTGAACAGTCTGAAAGGAATAATGTGAGATCTTGTTTAGACGAGAAATGTACGGGGGGATCTAATTTTGCTGGGCACCTGCCAGGGTTCTTTTGCATGTTACGACTGTGATATGGAATTTTCCGCCCTTCGGCACCACAGGGAACTGAGAGCGCTCTGATGTTGAATAAATTGATGGCACCGTTTGGTTACCCCGGAGGTATCGAATGTAGACATTAGCTAAATCTTTGTACTCAGTAAGTTTATATATTGGGATTAAGATTGTCATCTTGTCATAATAAGCATGCCGTTTATAAAAAACCCACATTTGTTAAGTTTCTTATCGATTCTAGATATTGTAAGCATTGTTAGTATCATGAATATACGGAGGGAGAACTAGTAATACCATTAGATTTTACTAGAACTACTATTAATAATTCAAAATCAAAAGATCATTTCTTCACCCAGTGAGAGAGGGATACTTTAATTTATATCTACAACTAATTTGCTCATTCTAAAGAAAAGAAAGTGCACATTTTAATTTGGGAGTGGGATAAACGTGAACTCTATTGAATAAAACAGAATAAAAAAGAAATAATTCGGAACCTTTCAAATATCGTAATACTGACCATTGGATGTCTTGCTCACCTTTCAAATATCTAATAGTCAAGCAATGTTCGACTTCCAGCGACCGCGTTGATGATAACCGCTATCTGAACTCAAAATCTTTTCATCGAAAACAATTCACGCTGCGTCATCTTCTACTTGTCGAACTTCTTATAATCCTACTTCTAGAACTTCTTCTAATTCTTATTTTTATTCTTCAACTTCTAGTACATGTGCAACTTCTACGTGTCATTATTTCCAAGGGCAAAGGAGTTGAAAGGTGACGATGCAGATGTCTGTGGAGCTACGCCCACCTTTGGGCCCTTCGCCCCGCAAGGTCGCTCCCTGGCTTTTGACCTCGATGTTCTTGCGTTCGGTCGCCGGCGGGAGAGGGAACTGGCGGAGGAGGGGGGTCCCCTTTCTGCAAATTGGGCGAACACTCCGACGGGCAACATCGGCAAAAACGCGGGGCGCTTGTATCGCGCTGCACGGAACCATCGATTTTCGATTCGCAGTCGACGCCTGGTATCGCACTCGCCGCGAAGACCGTCTTCCCGCCGATTTCTCGCTTCTGCTGTCTCGGTAGAGACGGAGGTTTGAAGGAAAGTTACGCCACGAATGAGTACTGGGTACGAGCCTCACATTACTATTATTATTATTATTATTATTATTATTATTATTATTATTATTATTATTATTATTATTATTGCATTAATTATTTTAAAAACTATTTTTCTATGTTTAGCTACAAGTATACATTTAAAATATCTAAAAGTAGAAATAATATGAAGTGTATTAAACATTGGTCTACATCTCAAAGCGTACAAACTAAATATAACTCGTTAGAAAGACAAAATTAATATCTCTCCAAATCACAAATTTTAGAGAACACACACACTTACAAATGTATCATAACAATGTAACAGTTATTTGAAACAAGCACTCGTGTTCCTCTAAATAATTGATTTTTAGACGTTGCGTCCAGTCGTGAGCTGGCATTCCGCGTTAGTTTACTCGGTTTCCAGCGTTAGTTTACTTCGGTGGTGGAGGTAGTTTGAAATCATTCACAAAACTTGTAACTGTGACTGTAAATACTCACAATTTCGCTGAGAAAAAAGTTCCCGGTTTGATATTTCTACATTGCAGATTTGGCATGGGGAAAACATTAAAAAATTGTTTCTTTGTGTGAAACGTGGAATAATACAGTGTTGGATATGGGACTAAATGAAGGTCGCTGGTGAAGACGCAATAGCCGTGACAAAAAAGATTCCCTCGAAAAGAGGTTGATAGTTCGAAAGCACTGTGCATTAAACACGTTACAGATGGGACTTATAACATGAAGCTAATTGACAATTCCATAAATCATTCCATACATGATATTCCACAAATGTTCCAAAAATATGCAAATCAGAAATGACAGTATATTCTGATAAGGAAGTTAAAAAGACGGTGTTTGTTTATTATAACGATATGTTTATTAAAATTTGATATACTTATGTAACTTAGCTGAAAAGGAAAAGTCAACAATCACAAGAGTGAAACCTGGAAATACTTGCTCTGCCTTCGTTTGATAAGGCGAGAGCGTGCAAGTGTACGAGAAGAGAGTTGAACGTTGAAGTCGTTCTGGTTTCTGCCACAAGATTGATTAGTGTTTCCGGGCGCGTCAACGGCAAATATTGTTAGTCCCATAAGCGTAGCGCATGTTTTTATCGGCGGTAGGTGGCGGTGACCTCCCGGTGTATGCAGAGGCGCATCTAGATATTCAGGTACCCATGGCGTCCCTGTTAGAATACTACAAATTAGGGCTGTTATGTGTTTTAGCAGGTATACTCTAAATAGTGTGTGTGTCCCTGTGAGTGTCTCTCATGGCTCGTGCCATGTCTGCCATATTGCAGATATGCCACTGCATGCATGCACACATAACAGGATACGCATTGCAAATATTCAAAATCAAAATTATAGTACTGAGGAGAAACGGAACAAGTCAGTGATTTGATCGCTTCCTCCGCAGTACAGCTACCTCGATCTTGCAATAACCGCCTAAATTCTGTTATGGTAGGATTCCTTTCTTCATGGTACAATTTGCGTTACTTTAAAGAACAACTCTCTAAAATAAAAATAAGAAAATATTGCATTTTTGACTTAATCTCTTTCTCCTCATGCTGACTCAATTACATAGTACTGAGCTTTATTAGAAAATTGAAGCACAAATTAAGAAAAGAATCTTCAATTCTTTCAGTGGGTTTTATTAAACACTTAAAAAACATTATTCCCATTCATCTGCATTATCAAATGTTTAATTGGAATTTTTACTTGGAAATTGAATTCATGAAGATCGTCAATTTATTTTGTAATTTAGTTAAATTTTTAAAGAGACTGTAAATGCGTTTTAGCAGCCAGAAAGGAGGCTAGTATTGGAATTCTGTAAGTAAAAAAACAACGTTTTTCAATTTAGTTCTAATTATGTTTGAATGACTAAACTTTGTGAGTGTATTTCTAGTGGAAGGTCTTTATAACTTCTTTCTTTCTTTTTTTTAAATTTGCTTCAAGTGTCCTAAGGCGAATGAAACGAATCCAGTAAAATATTCACATCTCATTGTCGTGCGTATGTGTACACCAAATTATTTCATTTTATGTTTGAATTATTTATTCTGTAGATTGAAGTTTTCTTGCACAGTCAAAGACCTTTAAATTGTCAAGAGAAAAAACCGCTCGCGAAATACCCATTTGTTCTATAGATTAGTTATTGATTTATTGTCAATGACCGCGTTGTTCCAAAAAATTTGTCAGTATTTGAAGACCCAGTAGTATTGGCCATAAACGATACGCTATATATTTTACTGTGAAAAATGTGGGAACCCATTAAGCTGTTTTCATAGAACTACATACACAAATTAGTCATGACGATATTACGGGAGAACACTACCAAAATTAGCAGATGATTCCTCTTCTTAGGTTAACAGAAGAGGAGGAAAGATCACAAATGGCAGCAAGAAGTTTAAAACGCACTGGAGTTCCCTTTCTTTATCTGGCTCTTTTTAAGCGATGCTCTACAGAGGAATTCCTGATAAGTGGTGACAAGACGAACAACTACTTTGATTTATATTCTTTTCAGAAGTGTTACCCTCTTCCCGGACGTCCTTTAGAAAGTATCATGGTTGTGATACGAATTTGTGATATTACTCATTAACTTTTTTCGAATAGTAGTCTTTCTTTCCACTTGTAAAGAAAGGGATAAGTAAAAAATTAATACAGAGAACTAGTTAAAAAGTAAAATGTCCTTAAAACATTTTTCTCAAAATTCTGCATTGTAACAGAAGTGTCAATATAGATTGTTTCTCCGTACGTGTGTGAACGTTGTATTGTACTCTATTGAACACTAGTTTGCCAATGCATGAAAAGCAACAAACTACTTGCACAACAAGACTCCACATGTCGGATGACCTCGTCAACGGTCTACTTCATCCAAAATTACTCACCCCGAGTAGTGTTACTCGGTATTAGTAGCTTCAACATCAGAGGTTTATTTAATATGGAGAAGGAAAGCCGACGACAGAACTAAGGTTCCTTTGTTTCGAGTGACTGCGTAGGCGGCCGCGCGGCGCTCTGGGGCAGAAACCTTCGCGGCCTCCCGCGCGCCCACTGCGCGGGAGAAAGAGGAGATTGGAGAAAGAGGAGCAGGAGTAGGGGGATATGTGGGAAGCTGGGGATGGATATACAGGTGTTTGGGGAGCAAAGAACGAAACTTAGAAAATAAGCTCTTAATGCAGTTTCGGGTATATTTTGTCTAATAAACTACTTGGATATTCCGAATGGCTAGACAGCAATAAGCACTCAAATGTTGTTTGAAAAAAAAATTGCTTTTTAGGCAAAAATTTGCGATGTAGAACCCTAGAAACACTCTAGAAACTTATAAATTGTTCATTATTTGCAAAAGAAATGAATATATTTGTTCAGAAAGAAAAATTAACACAGAAATAGAAAACTACCCAATTTACACAACTCGACTGTTTTTTTTATTTATGTACTAATGTTTCTTTCTGCACAAATATATTAATGTCTATTTTAAATAATAAACGATTTACATGTTTCTAGAGTGTTTCTTTGATTCTGGAATGAAAATTTTTGCCTAGAAAGCATTTTTCAAAACCCCTTTTGAGTGCTTATATCAGCTTAGCCATTCGGAATATGCTTAAAATAGTATTATAATCGAAGTATTTTCGAAGTTTTCCACTTTCGTCCCCGGACCCTGTATACAGCGTCGGAGAAAAATCATTTAAGCATCTCGGGCGTGTAGAGGTATCGAAAATAATCACTTCTTGTCCATGAACATGGGGTCGAAAATTTTATATAAAGAAGAAACAGTTGCGACATTTGCCAGTTGTTAGCCAACTCCCCATGCTCTAGCGTTCATCTGCACGTTCTGCTGCTGTCAAAAGTTTCGCTGACCTGTCGAACACTAGCACATGGGTAGTTGCCTAACAAATAGAGACTAATGGCATATGTGTACATCGCCGTTACATACAACACGTTACATACAGGTCGTTTTCGATTGCATGCTCATTGGCAAACAGTGTTCATGTTGACCAATTTACAGGCCCCATAAGTTTGTAACATTTGTTCTAAGACACCAGAAGATGAAGTCGTGAACAGTCATGTACAATGGGATAATTGTGGTTTGAGAATTAAAAGGCGCTACAGCAGCACTGATCATTACCAGATAGTTATGGATGTGGAAATGGAAGGTAAATGAGATATATTAAATTTAGAGAGGTGTGGTAAACATCGAGGAAAGAGACAATGAAATTAGAATGATGAGTGTTTGAAAACGAATCTGAAGGAAGAAAGAGAGAGATGGATTAGTGGCAAAATAAATGGTGATGAAAGAAAATTGAAAGATAAGAATTCGGAAGTACTGGTCAAAGTAGAAAAATATAGAAGTAAAGTAGAATAGAATTGGGATTGGTATAGTAAAGGGAAGCTAGAGGCTGGTAGGAATGGGTCGATCATAAAATATCCAGAAGATAAAAGGAGACAAGTGTAGTAGCAATAAACAAAGATGGGATTTAACCAAAACTGTATCCTCCTGTTATCCACAGATTATTAGTGTTGTATATAATGAGGAAACAAATTACCAGAAATTAGAGGCTTTCTAACAATGAATTAAATAAAGCGGTAATTTATCAATGATAATAGTATGTTAACTGATACTCCGTTTACATATACCAGAACATACACTTAAAAGAAAGGAAAACAAAACAATGTTTTGCTTGATCACGAATTTCTAATTGCATATGTCCATACACTTACACAATCTAGAATCTAGAATAAAAATCATGAAATACACATTCAGAAAATTGTGTGGTGCACACGTTACAAATAGATAATCTTCATTGCAGTGTGTAGAGATGAAGTCAATAGAACTTAATGAGAAGGATTAGAGGCTGAAAGACAGCAGGCTGCCAAACAGGAATAACTTTAAAAAAAATGGTGCAAATCAACAAATAAAATTGGAGGAAGTAAATTGAAGAAAAACGAATGGTTAGAGTGGTAATGAAGAAGCAACGAAGTGCGAGCGTAAAATAAAAAGGGTGCAAATGAAGAAATAAAATGAGTGGAGGTAATTTGAAGAAAGACGAATGGTTGGAGAGGTAATAAAGGCGCAATGAAGAGCGAGCGTAATATAAAAAAATGGGAGCCAATGGAGAGTAGAGGGAAATTGAAGAATAGCGAATGGCTAGAGTGGTAACGAGCCGTGTGGGCGTGGGCGGGGTGGTGGGGCGGGGCGAAGGGGCGCGGGGAAACGCGCGTTGAGGAGCGTCCGCCGACGCTAAGTTTAGAGCACGTCCTCCGCGGCTCCCACGCCGCGTTGCGGACGAGCCTCCACGTGGGCTCGACGCCACCCGCCGCCGCCGGACACCGCCACCCACATCCAGCACTGCGCCTCCTGCCAACCTGGACGGCGTTCTTTGATGTTTGATTGAAATGATTGATTGATTGATTGCATTGATTGTTAGTGATTCGGGCTCTGTCAACTACCAGTTCATTAGTCCGTAAAGTTGTAGGCAGTTTTTCCTCGGGAGGTGCACGTCTTCCCACGTCGGATGGCGAGATCCGGACGCCGACATACCGGGACTAGCGGGGTATCCCCCCGAACCAGGTATCCCCACCACCATGGGACATCGCACCCAGCCGAGACAAGCTCTTAAGCTCCCACCCGGTCTCCCTGTATGTTGTGGAGATGCTGCATGTTAGTGTAAGTTGTTGAGGAAAGGCCAGGATAGAGGAAAAGAAGCTCGCGCGCGATTCGTGACCCAGTTTATTAGGATACTGGTATCCGGCATTCACGTGGTTGTTGTCGGAGAACCCACGGAAAACTTCGATCAGAGCAGCTGGACTCTAGAATTCCTCCTCCAGGACAGCGACTGAATTGGGCCTACCTATCTAGGAGTATCAAAAATCCTGCCACCGGGGGATCTGCCTACCCATAACCTACCGGTCAGAGGGACTGCAGTGACATCAGTGATGCGCTGAGCAGTTCTCTCCTGGTTCTGACGCCTGTCATCGCAGACAGCCACAATACCTTTCAATACTCGACCCCCTTTTGCCCTCCTCTACTGTACAAGTTATTTAACGTTGAATGTTTAGTAACAGACAACGAGAAAAAAATAAATTTGAAATACATCATTTTGGGAATATTTAAAACTACAATAAACCTCTGACTTTTGGCCCATTTTTTGTCTGCGTTTCGCGCAATTGTAAGAAAGAAAACTTATTTTACCTGTATCCACTAGTATCGTAAAGAGATATTATTAGCATAAATAATCAAGTGATGTACAATGAAAATCATATTAACCTACTCAACATTTATTTTGCATCAACCATGTGTTTGAGATACACTTACATACATTTCACTTCTCCCTACTCTGTGCTATTAATACCTTATTTTGTTACGTATTGTTAATAAAATTTCCATGCATCTCTAGTTTTACGTGCATACATGTGTTCGTAGTTTAATGAATATGTTGCAAAGTTATGAATCGCAACATTGTTTTAAAGAGCAACAATGAAATTTTAAAAAAATAATAAACAGCAGCAATGAAAAGTAAATAAATAGTTTTAAATAAACGCATATTTTGCACATTTTTAAATAAATAATAATATTCATTTATATATTCAATGTTGTAAAGTGTGTTAAATGTCCATAATCTTACTGTAAATGACTCTACCTCATCACTAATTCATTATCACATCACCGCGTCGGTTCGTTGTGCAGTTATATGAAATACAATGAATGAATATAGAAGAGGTGGATTTGCATTAATTTTTATGGCTGAATATTCAAGAATTTTGTTTATAAGAATATTAACTATTTTAATTCTTTTTGGTTGTGATTTATTTTCTTTATTATTTTATTTTATATTGGTTTTTATATCATTTGTTTTTATTTGGATTTCTATAGATAATTCTATTTCCGCGTAGTTTGACTAGTCCTCGTGGCTAGCTGTTGGTCGGCGTGCTCGATTTCCATTGCGCGGCCCCGGGTTCGATTTCCGGTGAGGAGAGATTATAGCATGTGTTTTCCTTGCAACGCCCCAGTATATTTTGCTGTGTGACGATGAGAAGATCGGAATACCTTGGCGAAGATACGGAGATGTCGGCGTGCTATCCACACGTACCCCTTTAACCGATCGCCGCGAGGCAGGGACTTCGCTGGTAGGCCTGAGTCCGTTCACGGGCTCTCGTGCCAAGTACATACATAGTAGTTTGACTAGAATTCCGTTTGATTTACAACCGAAACACCAGTTTTGTGGAAAATTTTATTGTCTTCCAATTTTGTAATAATGTAATTGAAAATAAAATCTCAGACAGAGATCTCCGAGATAATTCAACTCAAAGGTATTTTTGATGAAATATAATATTAAAGGGCTATCGCACATTTGCATATAGTGGATAGTAGCCACACACCTGGTAGCATTTACCCTGATACCTGAACTACGTTATCCTCAAATATAATCACATTGTAGAGGACTGGGACAATAAGACGAAACAACTTGCTTTATACGATAGGCATTTTAAGACCTAATATCACAGTAAACATAGCAACTGACAGTTGTGTGAAGTTAGTCTTCTGACAGGGGTTGATAGCAGAACACGTGGCATGGGCCTAGCCGCTCTCGGTCACGTTCTGTTTATATATTGTTATACAGGCGTTTTACAGGCGTCAAACATGTGTATACTAAACGGCACGCGTTCTCGACAGTATTGCATCACGAGCGAAGAAAACCGACGGAACTAACTCATTGTTTCGCTCTTACTGAAGTGTGCCGCATGGGAGTGTGCCGCATGGGAGTGTGCCGCTGCCGCACTGGGAGTGTGCCGCGATGGGAGTGTGCCGCACGGAGTGTGCCGCACGGGAGTGTGCCGCATGCGGAGTGTGGCCGCATGCGGAGTGTGCCGCACGGGAGTGTGCCGCATGGGAGTGTTGCCCGCAGGAGTGTGGCCGCATGCGGAGAGTGTGCCGCACGGGAGTGTGCCGCGGGAGTTGCCGCAGGGGAGTTGTGCCGCACGGGAGTGTGCCGCCGATGGGAGTGTGCGCATGGGAGTGTGCCGCATGAGTGTGCCGCATGGAGTGTGCCGCACGGGAGTGTGCCGCAGTGGAGTGTTGCCGACTGGGAGTGCCTGCCGCAGGGAGTGTGCCGCACGGGAGTGTCCGGAGTGTGCCGCATGGGAGTGTGCCGCATGGGAGTGCCTTATTTGTGCGTGACCTTGTGACGTCACTTTAAAAAATCGAAATATAGTCGGACATGAGCTAAGTCAAGGTCGCAAGTAGCAGTTTTTTGTTTTAGTCTTAAATTTCAAGTTTTATTAAGTTTAGAACTTTAAAGTGAATACAACAATCACAAATGATACAATATGAAATAGTTATAAGTAAATGTACCTTTTGAACCAAGAAGGACATCGGGAAAACTACAATGCGATGTATAAAATGGAGTTATGAAATTATACAGTTATTATATGAGATGATTGTAAAAAAAATATTGAAATATATTTGAGAACTATAATAATTCAGAAAAAAAAAGATTTTTAATTTTTTTAGTAACTTACATTGTAAAAATTTAGTATTGATTTTACAAGAATGAATATTATGTGAAATAATATAATTGTAATCAATTTCACTAGAAAGATAAAAACTTCGAAAAAGAGGGAGTCGGGAGCGAAGTCAGGGGAGGTTGCGCGTGCCCGCAGGAGCGCTGGGGTTCACTGACAGCAAGTAGTTCGTAAGGGCGTGTTTTGACGTGCCTGTCTCACGACCAAGGAAACTTCAAATCGTAACCACTGTAGTAGGCCGTGGCAGACCCTGGGGACATATGGGAGTTGTAGCAGCGGGGGAGGGAGGGGGATTCTTTGTCCTCCCGCCCCTCCCGCCCCCTCCTGCCCCTCCCGCCCTCCGCGCCCTCTGATTTCCACCCTTCGTTTACTCCGCTCCCGAAAGTTAAGTCTCCGTGGCACCTGGACTAGGACGCTTCGCTGAACGTGACGTAATGTTTCGGTTCGTTGACGTTTTGTTTGGCAACAATTTAAACAACTCATACACTTTATAACACACTTATTCACATCACATTCATATACTATCTAACACGCACTTTAAGTGATATTAAATGATAGTAATAAGTGGTTGCACGTATACAAAAGTAAAGCAAACATGTACGTAGCGTTACTGATCCGTTTCAATCGCGCCCACACATTATACAACAAATGAAACAAATTACATATCAAAATTGGCTAGAATCGATATACCTAAAAGAACTATAGTAGTGATAAACAGCATCACTTTTTCCAAAGTTGTAATCGGCATTATAATACTGAAAATACACTTGGTTTGCCAAAATCGAGCGAGTTGTGAAGGTTATGGAAACAGAAACATCATATAATCCTCATAAAATATATGATTACCAATTTCTCCTAATATTTGTTCAACATTTTTAAGAGCCGATTGGATTTGAAAAATGCAGACTGCCTTTATATCCCGTCTTTTGTTCATTAAGTCATTTCATTTGTTGTGCGAGTTTTAGATTAGCTATAGATTTAACGAAAGCCGTCGGTTTTACGTCATCTCTCACGAACAGGAATGTGAATGTGAGGCTATAGTTTGCACAGAAAGAAGGCAAGTTTTTTGAGTTAGAAATCTGAACTCTGTGTTTAAATACACTGATTAGAGGCTGTATAAAAATGCAATGCCCAGCATAACATACATGCTCAGATCGTGTTAAATAAAAACATTTCAATTTCATTTTCGGACACATGTTTAACTCTGAGTTTATAGGGAAACGTGCTTACTCTAGAATTTGTAAACCTCCCTCCTATCATTTAATCTTGAAAACTAAGCACTGCAAAACATGACACAATGTTTTTGGGGTTTTCGATTTTTCTTAGAGTGCATATGTTGACCTACTCTATTGTAAGTTGTCTATAGTCTATTGTAACTTGTCTCTTTCTTTTGTGTAATATAATAGCAAGGGTTGAGCTAGTATAATACTTGGAAAAAATGTTTGGTACCGTAGGGGAGACGAAAATGATTCCCGAATAGAAGACTATAGAATAACTACGTCCAAACACGAAACAAAATACATATGGGACATCACATTCTATTTCTTAGTATTTGGTTTATTTCACAGGACGAATTGTTAGTAATTAAATTTATAACTATGACATACTGAAACTTTTTACAATATATCTAGAAATATTTTTAAAATTTGTGAGTAGTAAAACGTTTTGTTAAAATTTCGATTTTTCTCCTAAACTACCTTGAGAAACCCTACCCTACCTACCTTTTTCCGAGTGTACCTTGAGAATTAAAAAGAGAGTATTCTATTTACTTAAATCCAAAAACTACCGCCATAACCGAGATGCTAATGTGATCCACTTAGCTATCAATTTTGCTTTTAAAATTGTTTCGCTTGATTGAAAATACGAAGATTTGTTATTCGAGTAAAAACCAATTGATATGATACGACCATTTCTGTTTAAAAGAATCGATTCCGATGAATTTGCAGTTTTGTATACGCGCTGATACCGCCACATTCAACCGGTTAAAGTGTAATGGGACGAAGTATGTAATGAGGTCTCATTGTGCTGTCGTTTTGACAAATACCTCTCGCGGTCAAGTACGAGTACCTTACAACTTGCGCAACTTTCCAACGGCATCGGTCACGAATGCGGCAGTCGATTCTCGACTCTGAACAGCTCACGCATTACGCAACGAAGCTTCACCATAATGGCGCTCTGAGATCGATTTTTCCGTAGCAAAAACCACTCACCTCACTCAGCCCTTGTGAGATCACAGCTATAGACTGTTATGAAGATGTTGTCATTAATGCTTCTCAGTTTGAAGTTATACAAACTAAACGGATTTTATCTATTTACTTGACCGAAGCAAGGGCTTTTACAGGCACGTACGCGTGCCTCAGTTTTGTATCTAGTGGTGCTACAACACTATGTACTTTCTCGCATTATTTGTAAGGGATTAACAATATTGTAACATTAATATCACTTGTGTTCAGACCTGGATGGCCGAGATGGCTAAGAGTGTAAGCGTGTACAGACTCAGCGTTTCGGTCCAAAGGGTCGCGGGTTCGAGTCCCGCCCAGGTCATGGTTGCTTGTCCCTTGCCTCTTATGTGCTGTCGCGAAAGGCCTCGCGTTATGCTGACCCCAGATCAGAGGAACCCGCAAAGTGTGTTAATGTCCAGTGTATTGCGTCCCATCGGGACGCTTAGGTTGACCGGCTGTGTTGGCTGGAAAAAGCTCTGAGAAGAAGAAGAATAACGTGTATAGCATTTGTGTGTAATACTTCTTGATCGCGCAAGAATGTTTTCAGCCGCAATATTATATCCAAATCACTTACATATGTTTAACAAGCTGTGAGCGTATTAACTATACCAAATGACTTTCGCAATATTTACGACGTTATAAAAAGGAAATTGAATAAAAAGAAGGTGCAACTCATACATTAAAAAAATACACGACATTATTAAAGTATCGAATTTTTAAGAATGGCTTTCATTTAGCAAAAATATTTAGAACTGAAGATGTAGGGAGACGAAGAAAAATGATTGCTTTTCTTTACTTAGAAAGTTTTGCATTTTTCGAAAATTTAGTATTTTACGAATATCGGATAATTTATAAGTGCATGTTGTCCTATTTGAAAAAAGTTGAAACGAAACTTTGGAGAGATTTTTTAGAAAATTTTGAAAGTCTCGTTAGGAGTTATGTAAACACTTAAAAATCAAAATATGCTTTTCAAATAAACAGAATCAAACCGATCGGTGAATATCAATTTTGGGAGAAATCCAACGAACAGTATTGGCGTTAGTGTTGCCCACAGACTGAAGAAAGGGCGGAAAAAGAATGACTGACTGACTAGTTACTTTCCAGACAGTCATATTTTTGCTGGATTACTAATTATCATAACGTATCAAGAATGGTAATTTATGTTCACCAGGAAACATTATTCTCAAGTGATAATTACGCTTTAACAACAGAGTGAAACCGAGTAAGTTTCTACACAAGCATCTTTGCCAGACTGCCTTGTTGACTTTGAAGGACTACCTCGCATTATATTCATACGTCAATAAAATTTACACAGAAACTCATAACTTATGTTTTTTATGAAATCTGGTGAAAGATTTATTCTACTCGATAAAACATTTTATATCTGCAACGTCAATTGCAATATAAATATGCATATTTTCTACGTATTTATGATTGAGAGAGATTTCCAATACACGCGGGAAAATATTGAAAATGGATAGTTTGACGTATTTTTATGTCCTCTGGCACGGTATTAGATAAATACACATTTCGATTTTGTAAAACGTGAAGACAGATGTTTCAGAAAAATTACAGCTCGTGGGTGTTTTGAAGTTAAGGATTTTTTGTCTAATTTTAATCGGCTAATAGCAATTACATTTCTTCCAGTGACACGCAAAAAACTTTGATTTTGCCTTTTTTTTCAAGTCCAGAAAATGGGAGAAACAGAAAGGATATTCTGAGAAAAGATATTTAGCAATAATAAGAAACATATGGAGTTTTATCGTGTTTAGGTCAAGCCTGGTTTAAATATTGCAGTACAAGAATAAATGACCAACGAGAATGGTCGACGAATGGTGAGCGTTGCTGACTTTCACAACAGTATACGTTTTTACGGCGTATACAGTGGAGTAGCTCAACCCGTTTTCGGCTAGTTAGGGATGCGCGCGCACTCAGCTAGCAAATAAAATAGATAGATGCTACTGAAGTATATGAATTTCTTTGTGAAATTGCGTTTATTAAGAGCTGGTTAAAAACTTAAAAGAAAATTCGTATTATTTCTTGACCTCGTGGTGTAATATTCCTAGGATTTCAAGAACAATTCATTAAATAACATAGAGACTACATCTACTAACGTAGAGATATCAACATTTTCCTTGACACGTAACATAGCCCTCAACATTGAATAATAGCTCCAAAGTGATGAAGGTTTATATATTTTTAATTTATTGTTAAAATAAGCAAGTACGATTCTTCTGAAACTTTTCTTACTTTCCTGTCATTTCTCCATTTGCGGAAACATTTCTACCCTTTTTCTTCAAACATTGCAAACCAGCTGAGATCAGAGCCACCTAAAGGTGGCCACAGAGGACGGTCTGCCGCCTACTGTAGAAATCCGCCCTTCGAGAAATAGGTGTGCAGAGCATACGCGAAGAAATATTGCTTAAAAATAAAGTTTTGTAAATGACACGGGATTTATCTGAGCTTCATTCACTCAGAAGAATTATATTTCTCGTGCTGTTGCACGAGGAGCAAGTCTATTCTCCCTCGTGAATAAAGCTCTACTTAACTATTCCTTGTTATAGATAAATAGTTTCGTTTAGTTAACTAAATAGGCTCATTAATTCCATGAAAAATCGTTAATTATCTCTATGTTAATAGCACGCGTGTAATTAAAATTCCACCGTGCTATTAAAACTCCACACCTACCAAACCCAATTCAGAAAAGGATTCAAAACTTTCAGTTAAAAACTACAACACAGACGTATGCAAGTTATTTCCTGACGGCCATGAAATATGAACAATTATTTGAAAGATAAAGAACTTAAAATTTAACATTTACATAACAGATTACATACCTACAGTTACTACACATAAAAAACGAATGAATAAAACTAAATTAGCGAACTAAACGTTAAGCTAGCTGACTTAAGGAACAACATAAAATATTTAACTTGAATAAATTGAAGTTTTTACATTTACAACATCTGGTCTTATGACTACAAATGTAAAAAAAGTAAACGTCAGTTTTGTTTACCCATTCTAAAATATACGCTACAGCAAAACTGTGTGTATAGTAAAAAAAGTGACTAGTTGTTTTTTACTTACCAATATTTATATATGTTGTATTCGCTCTCAGGCCTGTATTTACTTTTATTGGGAAGTAATGTTTTCATGACTTTGTCGGCTTCTTCTAACATTTTATTCCCAATATATTCAAAACCCCCAATTGCAAATTTTTCGTGCAAACACAATGCAATGCCCCATAAATCAGAAAACAAATCTTTTTCAGAAGCAATACGACCTCATCACATCTATGTCTTAGATGGTAAAGTAGCGCATGAATTTCTCAAAATTTAAAGTATTCGTAAATGGAAGTGAAAAAAATTTGAACGTAACATGTGAATAGAGGGGTATTGTACTCGTGGTATGTAAGAAAACTCTCTCCTATCGTCGCTCGTTTTCTTGAACATACCACTCATGCAATTATAACCCTCTTTATCCACTCGCTTCGTTAATTAATATTGTAATTATTTGAAGTGTAATAAATTGACAATATTTATCGAATCATTGATGAAAGCATTTTCGTCGTGGAACGCGTTGTCGGCCGGTTCAGACCAGTGCGCATGGGCGACCACGCGACCGCCAGGGGTCGGCGGGCCGGCCGCGCGCCGCCAGAGCGCGTGCATGGGCCACGTGCCAGGTGCGCCTTGTCTTCCCCGCCCACGCGTTCCGAGTCGCCCCTTCCCCGCCCCCGCCCCGCCCTCACTCCGCCTCTGCCTCCACCTCTGGCCCTCGCCCCGCGCCCCGGCCTTGGCCCTCCAACCCGCCCCTACCCTCCGGCCCCCCCATCCGTCCCCTCTGTCCGCCCCCTCCTCCGTTCCACTCCTCTGCCTCACGACCCCCCGCCCCTCCGCCCCCGCCCCGCCCCCGCGGCGCACCGTGCCGGCCGGTGGTTCGCGGTCGCCTCGACCGGGACCGCGGGGGGGGGGGGGGGGACTGACCTATTGGAGAAGCACAGATAACAAGACGCTCCCCGTCGGGAGGCCATTTGCGAGCGGGCAACTGAGAGCACACGAAGGAAGGGAGGAGAGAAGTATTGGAGGAACTGGTGAGGGAGAATTTGAAACTGACACAAGATTAGAGCGTGGAAATTTGTGAAAAAGTTGTTGGAAATGAACACAGAATAATTGACTACCTACAGAAAAGCAAGCATATACGCAAGAGAAAATTGGAGTAAACATAAATGTATGAAAAAGGGGAGTATTAATAAATTTGAAGCCAAATAAATGAGAAAATGAATGCTTAATGAATATGTATGACGATTTGTCGTCTGAATTAGATTTTTTTGACAGTTCTCGCACTCAAAATACAGTAAAAGTTAAAGTTATTTTAGCGAATATGACTGGCAGAGGTATTAACTCAGGGTATCAACTGATGACGCTGCAGTGCATCTGGCAGGGAGGACTAAGCGTTCGTGTCCCGACGATGCACCGTGGTGGCAGAATCGCGGGGCCCTCCACCGCGGTGGCAGACTTTTTGACACTGGTCAGATAGATAGGACGAATTCATCCACTGTCTGGAGCAGGATTCTACTCCCGCTGCTCTGATCTGGAATTTTCGGTGGTTTCTGCGATCAATAGCAGGCGAATATTAGAGTGATATCCCCCAAAACGGGCCCCGAACGGGGGAGTTCACCGCCCCCACGATACTTACACTACATTCTTACCACTATACTTACCACGATACATGTATTACACTTGCGGACTAATTTACCGTAGTACCAGAAACACGAAATAATTGGTCAACCAATTAATGAGTGATCGATCGTGTTGTTAACATCAGAACACACAATCTTCTATCATGTACATTTTTTCCATGAAAATTCTTATGTAGTGTATTGTGGCTGTAGACAATGATGAGACCACTAATTTAGCAAAACTTTTCCTCGCCATTGTCTTGTCAAATGCAGATTCTGTATATTGTATAATTTAGAGAACATATAGCACATTAGGTACCAATTTAGTTGCTAATAACTATTTCAAACTTTAATGTCCTAAATGTCAGTTTAAAACAAATGGTGGTCCTGGTCATGGCGAAGCAAGGTTCAGTGCCACTCTGGATGGATGTGCATGGAATCGCCGTGGAAGGCCAGAGGTTCAGCGCCGGCCAGAAATATCTCCCAACTTCGCTTGTAGTTCGTGTCGAAAGGCAGCGTAATTGGATTCGCACTGCCGCAACGCAGTTAGCGCTCGCCTCGTCAACTAGCGGTCACGCGGGGGGGGGGGCAGCAGACGTCGATTCGGACGAGGAACGGACCGACGACAGACAAGCATCGCATCCTGCTTTGCGGAGAAGACGGGAGATCAGATCGGGTACCGCGCCGCTGCACCCTCCTTCGCTCTTAGACACACCGGGAGCGCCCCGACCTACTACCCAATGACCACTGTCTATGGGCGCATTGTTTTTCTAAAAAGTAGTTCTCTGATCGTCCTAGGGTATTTCAGAGTAATTTAATGATTGAAAAATACTTATTTTAATTACTATATTCAAACTATTGTTATCTTCCGGGGCAAGCGTTACATCAGAAATACCGCAGGGGAGTGTCAATGGACCTCTTCTATTTCTGGAGTTCAATGTCAAATGTTCGGCTATTTGCAAAAGATTATATAATACATCGTAGTATGAATTCGAAGATGAATAAACGCTGCAACTAGATCTTGATGCGGTGGAAAATAATGGAAAGTCCATAATTAGTTCTAAAAGCACTTTTGGTAGGGGTAATAATTGCAGAAAAACAGATTACCGCTTAAATAACGACATTATTCCGAGAGTTTTCTCATGCAAGTACCTAGGAATTCATTTAGTTAGTAAATTAAGCTGGAAAACAAAATCACGTACATATAGTTGAAGGGGAAAGCTCTCTTTCCTTTGTAATACGCATATTAACAAAAGAGTAAAAAACGGCAATCGAGACAGGAAATTGCTTATTTATCGCTTGTTCGTCCGATAATGAAATATGGAACAATTTGTTGGCCTTCGAACATAATTATGCGGTGTAAAATTCAGTGTAGGGCAGCTAAATTTACTTTCAGGGACAAGAAAATGGCAAGGTGGGATTCACTCAAAAGCAGGTGATCAGTAGCAAGACTCTGCACTTTGTATAAAGCTGATAGCGGTTACCCAGGTTGGAAAAAAATAATCGGCTGCTAAGTATTTCTACATACATCAGTAGTGGGATCATAGGCACAAAATAAATTTAAGACCGCAGAGAACGGATGCCGGGAAATTTTCTTTCATAAATCGAACGACAAGAAAATGAAATAGATTGCCTGAAAAATCCTTGGAACTCTTTCCTGGAAGCGTTCAACAGTTTAGAAAATTAATTTAGGTTTATTACACAGTGAATGAGGGATTTAACTAAGAATAGTAAGTTATAGAGCGACGCATAAGTGATATATTGTGAAGTGAGTTGTCGTGCAGTGTAGAGCAGAGAAATAATGCAGGAAGTGATTTAAGCGTCAAAGTGAAATGAAGTGCAGTGCAGTGCCAGTGCAGTGTGGTCTTAATTAAACAAATATTCAGTGTGGAGTTAGATTAGAGACGTTTATTTTTCTTTAGGCAGTTTAAGGTTTTATGAATCAGTCAGTTTTTATTATTATTATTATTATTATTATTATTATTATTATTATTATTATTATTAGTCTTATCAGCTGTTACTATGATTATTATTGTACCATTATTATTATTATTATTATTATCATATAACATGCTTGTTAGTTATATTATTTTATTTATGTAATTAGCTGCCACCGGATTATACCCAATTACAGTTTCAACAAATTTATATTGTAATGGACCACACAGGCACAATTATTCGTGTAATGCGCCGCTGTGAGTCACACTATCATAGAGGGGAGGTTGCCATCACACGTAAGGTGGGATGGTCGTTTCCAGACACCAGGATTCATGCGCTGAATTTATTTAGAAGGGCGCCAAGCGTATGCCTTACCTGTGATCTGGGCACCGGCGTTGAGACATCATCAGGGGTGGGCGCGCTGGGTCGAAGGATTGCATTTATAAATAATACACTTTGCTTACCGTTTATAAATAATACACTTTTTTGTGATCACCGAACCAAAATGGGGACCCGTTTATTGCTATAAAAGTTGCCTTATTACACACAACTATTTCTTCTAGTGCTTTGCTCTGGTTATTGACTAATTGGACGTGAACACTTACAGATATGTTGATGACTGAATTTCTGCTATCTCATTCCGAAAGGATTACTCGTCCAAATATCGGCCGGCGGCAGCGTATGACCCGTTGAAGTAGCATGAAAGTCTCCTGTAGTCGGCAGGAACATGACGCCTGGCTGAGCTGGATGTCGTCCGCGGATTATCATTGGCAGCCGAATAATTGTGCTGCACACCCTGGAATAAATCCGGAATAATTTATTCCTGCTCTCATGTAATTTATGGGCGTTACTCCTACTACCCTAGCCCGGCATCCGGAATAAATTCCAATGCTGGAATAATGGCTGGTAGGAACTCTCTTTAATAGTCGACCGCTCGCTCCAACAGTCTTTCTCCCATTCTAAATCTTTTCTAGCGCCGTTCGCTCACCCGATTCCCGTCCCCACCCCTGTCGCAAAATGCCCGTCCTATCACGCGCTTAGCGCCACGCTTTCCATAGGCTAGTCTTCTACGGAGCTTCGTGATTTATTGTCACGTAGGAATTTCTGGTGGGCTACTCTCGCCTCTTCATGTGACATTTCCGGTAGACAGTCACCTACTGCTACACACAATGATGGAAGGGTGCGTTTCGGGGGCGGACGCTTGCTGGGGAATACTGGGTTAGCGGCGCACACGGAGCTGCACGTGTCGAATTGTGCCAACGGCGCTCTTCGCTTCTAAATATGTTAATAAGAGCGTGACGCAAGGGTCGTGCTGTGCGATAGGTCTTTACGACTCATTGCAATATTAACATATAATTGTCTGTAGGCTGATTTTTTTTGAAAAGTCGTTTTCTGATCTTCCTAGGGTATTGCATAGAAATTTAATTTACTGGAAAATACTCATTTTAATTACTGTATTCAAACTATTCTTTCGTCATTCTGAGAAGTAGCATTTTCTTCTTCATTCGTGTGAGATTCGATGGTTTCTCTTAGAATTTCAGGATGTGAAGTAATGAATGTATGGAATCCAGTGATTCTAAAATATGTAACTTATTTTGATGCTAAATCTGGCAACGTTTGACCATTTCGAAATAACCTTCCTTTTTATGAACTTAATAATTTGAAACGGGAAAACTTTTGTCGACATATTTTTCCGCTATCACCTTACCAAAGAGTAACCCACTGTGTGACAAGTCGTGGTGATGGAATGTGTAGCCATCGTAATGGCTCGTGCAATCATGGCGATGGCATGTGTGTCGATGACATGTGGGCACTAAAAACTTTCCAAGCATCCTTCCAAGGAGATTGAAACCTCAAGCTAGTGGTGATGAAAAAGGACTCTTTCAGGCATTCTTTCTAATTTAGCAATTTTTGAAAATGCGGGGAGTTCAACGAAGATGGGACCTGTCCCATTCTTTTAAGCGTTCCTGGTCGTAATCGTAAAAAACAAATTGAAGAGAACATTTTGAGTGAACTTTGAGGAATGTTGTTTGATAATTTGCATTAACGTCAAGCAGAAATTGCGCGAAAACTACTAGGTTTTGAAACAATTGTACGTGACTTATTTTTTAAAGATCTGATGCTTTAGAACAGTTTTTTTAGTCGCGAACACGTCTAACGTGACTGAAACGCGAACACGTCGCGTTCGCGTTTAAGGCGAACATCTCTATCTTTAAGTTTGCTTTGGAATGTTACACTTTGCAATTTTTGAAAATCCATAGTCTTTGCCATAAATGTGACAAATACCACTTTTTACTGTTCTTGTTTATAAATAATAAATAAAATAATGGTAAAATAATTGTTTAAAAATTGCCTCCATTTCACGAACGCAAAAACTACTCATATTTTCGAAGAATTCTACATCCCCTTATTTCATGACCTTTCTTGGAAGTACAGATTTTGTTACAGAATAAAATCGCTATCTTTGAAATTGTAGTTATAGGAAGATCAGGAACAACTACTTTCCCTTCTTACAAAGGATGAGAAATTAAAAAAAAAGGTTAGAGAAGAAGTTGGATGCTGGATTGCATATCCTTTTCGAAAACAAGGTCGCCTATTGGGCTTGCATATATTACATCACAGCATGAACACACGCACATAATTAGAGGCCCAGCCGTCAAGTAATGGCACAACAATCACTAAATTTTCAGAGTTTTTAACCAAAGAGTGTGCTGAAAATGTGAAGAATCCTTACAAAAATGTTTCTCTCTCCTCCACCAACTCTGGGGTTGGAATTACATTTTTGATTTCCCTGTGTGGATCACCAGATTTTCAACAGCACCAGGTTGTTGCTTCATGAGGGTGACGTTATCAGAGTAGCAGGACGGGTGAAGGCGAGAGAGCGCTACTAATGTACTTCTAGAAAAGACTGCCTTAGTGGAAAGTATCAACTTTTGTCGCAAATGTAAATTTTTCTTTGCCGATGATTCAACCTCGATTGAACACCATCCCATTTCTAGCATTCATCGCAAGTATATATTATAATAACAATAGGAAACGACCATTCTGGAGAAAGGGAGATGAAGCTCTATTGGTTGCGACAGAGCTGCAAAAATTAAAAGTTTGATAGACATGAGGGAGAACAAACAGGTTTCGATATTTCTCTCGCAAATAACGTTTGCGCTCATAGCCACGCGTGGCACGGACGTGTTTGAATTTAGGGGGAACGTTCGTGCCTTTTAGATGTTCGAGCTAGCTCCGCTCCCACAAGTGCAATCCTGGACTGTGCTTTTAGTACATTTTTAGTTAGATTAGTCTTTTCCATAGTTGAATTTGCATTTAAATTTTATTTCGTCGTATGTTATTACCAGGTGTTTGCACGATGATTGATGAGTTATTCCGTATCAACTACTGAGAATTTTAATCCAGTAAGTGTAGTGTATGTTTTTATCTTGGGACTAGGTGGGGATCTTTCCCCGCTCGGTGGTGGAATCTTGCAACGTGTGACGGGTTTTCCCAACACGGTATCTCCAACTAGTACCACCCCAGCCGGAAGAAGCTCTACACTCCCATGTGTGATAGTGTAGTGCACGTATTTACATGTGTAAGTAAGTGGTGAGGATTGGACAAGGAAGGGAAGCGAATAATCGCGCGCGGTCCGTGGCCCGTTTGTTAGGGTACTGCTCCGGCATTCCCCTGGTGATGATCGGAGAAACAACATAAAACTACTGAACAGAGCGGCCGGCTTCTCGAATTCTCTACCTGACAGAGGCGAAATTCAACTTAGCAATCTAGTAAATGTCAAAAATCCTGCCACCGTCAGGATTGGAAACCTAGGACATCCCGGTCAGAGGCACTGCTTCACCATTAGTTAATGTTCTGAGCCAGTTAAGCCGCTAAAATGCGGTTTTATTGAGAGCATTCTTGGTGCAAACGCTCTACCTACCAGGAGACAGTATAAAATCTCTTCTCCGAGCGGCGTTCCTTTCGGGTGTAGACAATTGAAACCAGGCTTTAGTCAGGCCGCATAATAGTTCATCCTGTCTCCGCTGGTTGTCTAGGCGGTGTGCGGTGCTGCTAATGAAGTGGTAATTGTTGCCATGGAATACGGCCGTGGTCGCTTGTTGTCTGCCTGAAACGCCACCCGCTGTCGCCGGGGCCCAACGATGCCCATTGTCAAGCGACAAAGCCTGAACGTGAAGGGTCGGCCACAAACATGTCTCTACCTGCGAAGGGATGGTGATCTCAAGATACTCTTTGCAAAAGTGTGTGTTAAAGCTGAGTAAAAGAACATTCACGTCTAAATACACAGACCGCCAAAAAGGTCTGTTTCCCTTCATTAATTTGCTGTAAAACAAGCGAGCCACGCAAGGCTATATTAATGTTGTTAAATTAATGTCTTTTAATTTTATTAGTGTTAGTAATTCATACAGTCTGTTGAATTGGGCATTACCCCTTCCATCATCTATTAGCACAGAGTAGCCAAAAGTGATCTAATTCCTTGAATGATCTGGCAAGAGAAAATTTAAACGAGTCCTTTTTGGCTTCTACAATTTACACGACATACTATTATTTTCTTGTACGAATTTTAGTGTGTATTCTCTTTTGTATCAATACTCGAGAGTAAAATTCGAATATTCTTCTATTATTATTAGCATGTATAGTTATTTTAATTTTACTATCCATGCATAGATCAGTTCAATAGTTATTTTTTCCTTTCCCTTTTTATGCTCCGTTCGTTTGTAATTCTTTTCTTTAGTAACAGAAATATACTAAAAACAAATTTATTCACTGCTTGTCTACGTCTAGGAGAAGGACTCTTCTCTAAAGGGTCCAGTGGGCTTAAACTTTGCAGCTCTTCTGTATTTCAGCTGGTTTATAAATATAATGTCTTAAGCAGCACTGATCGCTTCAACTGAGCGATATCCAAAATCGTTTTGGCCTGTCTTGCCTTCCTATTCCCATCTATCGCAAATTATCATTTTTTCCTTCATCCCCCTATATCCCTCTCCATTTCCTTCATTTATTTTCCTATTTTCCCTTCCCGTCCTCCTCTCATCATTCTCACCAGCGCTCTCCTCCCTTTCCCCGCCCTTATTTATCCCTTCTTCCCCTCCCTCTTCATCTCTTCTCTCTTCTTTTTTCTTCTCTTTCTCCCCCTATGCCTCTCCCTGCTCTTTACTTCTCCTCCCCAATCTATCTCCCCCCTCCTACTCTCCTTTCCCTCCACCAAGCTTTATCCTCCTTCAATCCCTTCCCCCGTCGTCAGTTCAGGTTGAAGTATTTCGCCGGCGCCGGCGCTCCGGCAATTGTTACAGTTCCCAAGGGCCTTATTCTGCCCCGCGACTACTTGCCCACAAGTCATATCTCCTTTATTCCCCTTCTTTTATTGCCCGACGAGGAATCGCTCGCGTGGGATCGTGCTCTTACGAAGACAGCTAATATCGCCCGCCGCAGTATTTGCTACGGAACCTATTCGCTCGAGCGACGATTGTCGTCTGTCTCTCGCGTAATTTCTTTCGACGATTCTGAGCTCGCGGTATTTCCGAGATACTCAATCTCTTCTTCGTTGTTCTTTCTTTTGATGCAGCGTTCGAGTTGGCTGTGTTTCTGTTTTGTGATTTACTTAAAATACGCTGCGGTAAATTCTACGAATGAATCACTGCATCCAATATTATGAACGAAGCAATAATAAACACTATTGAAAAATACGCTTGAGATTCGTGGTTTTGCTGACTGTATCTCAATCCAGTTGAAAATGAGACACGAAGGAATACAATTTGGAATTAGTAAGAGATTTATATGATTTGACTGACTTAACAATTTTTGGAATTTGAAAACTATATTTATTATATTATTATATCAATTATGGAGCGATTACCATCTGCTATATTAAGTCCATGTCTTCTAAAGTCTGAGCGCGAGTGCAAAATAATTACATTATTCACTATTTCATATTTTATCTGAATTATTTAACATTAAGGCATGGTGTGTTGTCAAACTTGGATCACCATTCGAGGTTATGGAAAAATCGACTCTGAATGAAGTGAATATTGAATAATTTCTGATATAAAAAAATTCAATTTTAATTCAGAGTCAATAGAAGTACAGAAAGTTAATATAGTTCCCACTCTTGTTTTAATTCTTTCAGTTTGAAAGAAACATTTAAATAATATTAAAGAAAATCCTGAAACCTTAAATCTAAACATATTGTTGAAAATAAGCATAATTGTTAATAGGCCTGCTGTTCTTTTAAGGTTTAGCTCGAATTTTTCGTAGACTGCTGGAGCTTGCAGAAGTATACGATTTACGACCAATCTATAAATATCGTATATTCGAGGATTCATTGCAAGCAATACATTTCATCCATTGTGGACCTTATGTGTCCGTATTTGTGATTGGATTTCTGAGATTATGACCTGCAGGTATCTACATTATTTCAATGCCAATATCATTTACATGACGTGTTCAATTATAATCATTTGACTATGGAAGTCGTTGAGGAACGAAACATTCTAAAATGTAATTTATTGGTTTAAAAGTCCTCGGAAATGTAATAAACAATTATACAGTCACATTCAGATTCAATTTACTTACAATTTGTAGTAATTAACAGTAAAATCATATTCTCCGAGTATAAAAGCTTTTGTTATGTTGCACATTACAACAAAATATCTGGTGTTCGCGGTTGAAATGGGTAAAATACTTCCATTAAAGATGTTTTGTTAGGTTCAACAATTTATGTTTGGGTTTGAATCGGTGGATATCTATTCACAACCCAAACTATACCGAGGACTCATAAAATGTGATAGAATTTACAAATAAAACGAGTCTTTCTTTTGAAATGTAAAAAGCACTGAAGAGGGGAAATAGTTTAATCTTAACGACCAAGCACAACGTTAAGATTAAATTGTGACATTTGTCACCCAAACATAAAATTTTCAATAAATCATTAAATAGACACAAAAGTATATCTGAGTATTTGAAAAAAAAAAACATTTATATTGAGGAAGGTTACGAGTATTTCTTTTTATATTTTGTTAACATTTTAACTCTTCTGTTTTGTGGTGGTGAGACAGACATTTTATGGTGCCTATTTAATTTCGTAATGTTGGCTCCCCGTTGGCCTCCGCCTCCTCTCCTGGTGTCGCCGTCGGGGGCGTCTGGGTTTTGGGCGGAGCGGAGCTGCGGGAAGCGCGGGGAGGTGCAAAAACCTCGCGTCGACGCCTGAGGCGGCGGCGCGAAATCACTTCAACACCCCCTTCCACCCACCCCACCTCTCACCCCGCTCTTGCTCACCGTCTCTGCTCTTCCTTCCGTATCTCCAGCCCCGCCCCCACCACCCCGCTCC
>BOPP01000083.1:1207485-1226828 GCA_017312745.1 Gryllus bimaculatus
CCGCCCCGCCCCACCCACGCCCATTCCCCGGCCTGCCACCTTGCCTCTCGCGCCCGCCACCATCTTTCTTTCATCTATACTCATTCCCCGCCTTGAATCCCATCATAACCCATGCTCGTCCTCAGGTTCAACTTCTATTTCTGTTTCCGCCCCTGCAACCGCACATCCTCCCTTTTTCTTTCTACACCATCCTTTCTTTCCTCTTTTCCCTCCACGTCTGTCATCTCTGTATCCGCTTCTCACACGCCTCTGGCATCTGCCCTCGCCTCCATTTCGCTTTTCTGCTCCCGCACGCTACGCTAATCTCCGGGCCCGCCTCTTACACCATCTCTGCCTCTGCCTCAGACTCCGCCGGCTTCCAACCCTGTATCCGACCTTTATGACTGCCCTTCCTACCCACCACCCGACATTCACCCCTCTGTCCGCCACCTTCGCTTTGTCTACACCGTCCTATATTTAGGACCGCCCTCTCCCAGTACCCTTTTCCCCGCTGCCGGTTGTCTTTGCCTGCGCTGCTTTTGCTTTTACTCCTCCTCATCATCATTTTCATCTCTATTGGTCTCAAATCCGACCACACCTTGTTTTACACAAACTACTATGACCTCGCGTCCGCATTTGTAGTCCCCTCCCTTTCAACCCCCGCTAACTTCCATTCTTAGCTGATCCGATTTAGTCTCTTCACTACCGATATTAGCTGCAAAGCATCACATCCTTATCCCATCTTCTTTTCTCTCCCGCATCACTTCTGCCTTTCCTTCCGTATGTCAGTGATTTATCACCGCCTTCACGATCTCCTGTTCTCTGTGTCTGTACCTTGTATCCATTCGTTCAATTCTTTGCGTCCTCTCTCGACTTAATTGCTCCTCCTTCCTCATTACTGCACCCGCGACTCCGCTGTTCCCGCCTCGTCCTCAACTATCCTACACACCTTTCCCCAGTTTCCTCTTTCCTGACCTTCACTTCCCCTCTTTTGGGCGCCTTCTATTTTTATATCGTCTCCTCCTTCCCTCTCTTCCCCCTTTTTGTTTGTTTTCTGTCCTTTCGTTTTATCTTTCCACCCTGCTTCATACCCATCAATCATTTCTCTTTCCCTCTCCCCTCCTCATTCTCTTCATCACGATCGTATTAATTTTCTTCCTTTGCTACCGCCAGAGCGTTTGGTTTGCCCTACTTCCCAATCGGCTTTGCAAGTGCCTTCTTTGCTTGCGATCATCCTCATTTCCTTTGCCGGCGCCGTTGACAAAGACTTTGCTTTTGGCCCCGCAATAACAAGGCGTTGAACTTCGCCTCCACCTTCTCAACCTAATCTTTATTCGCTTTTATCTACCTCAATTTCTCTCTTTCAGAGAACTCTCATTATAATCGATAGCCTTCAATGATTTAATTTCCTTTTACGTTTTCATTAAAAAATGGCGTTTTTTCATTTGTTCATCTCTCACAATATTAATTCATTACACGGGAAGATATTCGAGGCATGCTTTTTACGTTCAAAATCCCCTTTCTACAAACTATTGTATTTTCAAACAAACCGAATTAGTCTTTTGTCGCGAGTCAGTTCAGTAGCTTTTGAATCGGTACTGCACAAATTATTCTTGGAAAACGAGGGAGACATTAATCCACTCCATATTGAGTTTTGTTTATTAAAGCACCACGCCATAAGCTCTGTTTGCCAATACAATTTTTACATGTTTTTTCGCACTCATGCCTTGTGTTTATATATTTCTTGCTTTTCCTTTGTAACCTCTATTCCCTCGTCATCACAGAGATTCTCTGCCAGTCTCGACCGTCCCGCCTGCTTCTCTCAGTCCTGATGCTCTCCGCCTTTGGTACTCTCGCCGCCCTCATTACCCGCCGCCAGTCGCGGTTGTCAGCTGTTTGCCCATTCTAGTTGCATTCCCGTTCTAACACTCTCCTCTCGATTCTCTAACGATAGTCACACATTTTGGCCGCACACACTACTCACTCGCGCCAGCCGCACGCCCATACGTACGCTGTAGTCGCAAGCGCTAGTCGCTCGCTCCAGTTGCACGCCCATACGCACGCCCCAGTTGCAGACTCCAGTCGCACTTCTCAGTCGCATGCCCATACGCACGCATAAGTCGCACGCGCCGGTCGCAACCCTTGCCGCACGATCACCTCCAATGTAACAGGCTCTTTACCTCCCTGCCTACACTTTCCTCTCTCTTCACCGAGCAGCCACCACGAACCCCACTCCCACCACCACGACCCCAACAAGCACTATTCTCCTCCCCCTCTTCGATCCGCCGTCCCGTCTGCTCTCTCCGCTTCCTTTGCGCCCTTCCTCCTCCGACGGTTCGCCACCGGCCGCCGCCGCCACTGATTGCCTCTCTGAGGGGCCCCGCTCCCGGCCCGGCCTCCGCCCGCGGCTCGCGACCGCTCGTTAGCAAGCGATTGTCTGTCGCCGACCGCGCTGTTTGCCCCGACCCGCTCCCGCCCCCTTCCGCGCCTCTCGAGGGTCTACCAGAACGCGTTCTCCTCCATCATATTGCGCTTACTTTCCTGGATCGCTCTGAAATATGTCGAAAGGTAAATGGGACAGAGGAATTTCACTAATTGTCTGCAGATGAGAACAACGGAATCGTTGAGACATTCTAAGGGAGATGCAAATATGCGGATGGAAATAACAATCAATATTAACGCCGACAATTGCGACAATTGGTTATTACCATGCAATGATTTAGCTTTATTCAGTTAGTTGGTATACCCAAAACAGGTCGATAGCCTTAATGAGAAAGAAGAAACAATCGGAAAGAGTGGTTATACTCGTGACACACATGAATTATATCATTCCACTTAATATTATCATTTTTTTATCATCTATTACAGCAAGTCAAATTTGAAACACGAGGTATGTTGTATGCAAGGAAAATGTAGATGGAATTGTCTGACGGGTTGCCTAATCTCCAAAACTTTCTCAAGTTCTTTGTTCATTTTGTTTGACTTTGTTTGAACACTAGACTGCTTAATAAAAACATGTAACTGGCAATGTTATTCTAAGATATTATTTGAGTTTATCAATTCATCAGCAGTTTTTCAATTTTGATATAACAACAGTGCGTTCCTAGCAGTGTCAGTGGCATACGTCGTGAATGCAACCGCATTCATGAACCCATATTTCCTTAAATAATTCCAAATTTTCATATTTCCCCTTGAAACCTTATTTGCAAGTATTTCTAAATGCGATCATTTGTTATTTATTCCTGAATATTCTTGAACATTCACCAATTCTTTTTTATTTTTACTTGTTACAATGATTGTTCCCTAAATCTTTTCTTCGTATTTTTTTAAGTTATTTATTTTAAGTATTACTGCCTTAATCGTTTAATTGGTGGGGCATCTTTGGTTGGTCTCGTGTAGCTTTCAACAACTCACTAACATGGTTTTATCCCTTCCCTTTCTGTTATCACATTAATTCCTCTTTCACATTTCCTAGACGTAAAATTCTTGACGCCAGCTGCCATGAAATGCCTGACGCATGTCGTTGATTTGCTGCTCCTCTAGTGCTCTCTGTTGTGTTAGTCATTGCCACTTGGGAGAGTACTTGAGTGGAAATCCCCAACAGCATTTCGTGACTCATCTTCTGATTCAACATATGTGCGCCTTTGAAACCGTGATTTGAAGTGTTGTACTGGGTTTTTGACGTCGTAATACTCGTCTTATTGTCTCATTAGCGTCTATACTTAGGCAATCGTCTATATTTGAAAAATATTTTTTAGAATATTGAGTACTTATTTTTAATGATTTTGTTAACGTATCTGAACAAGTACAATGCTTGCATTGAAAATTATGGGTTTTCTAACAAAATTCCCATGCGAATGTGCGGTTTTCATGTAATGAATACTTGAGCTTCGTGTAATGAACTAAACTCAGTTATTTCAATTGTGTACCCACGTATTTCTTTGATTATGTTTTGTTTATTTGTCAAATTTTAAGTGTTTTCCATTCAATGAAACAAATTGCACTTCTTTGTCTGCATTACGTCGCAAGTCAATTTACCAGATGTGGAAGAGCTTTTGCCCTGCCTCTCCTAAGAATGCATTCCCTATGAAATTAACATCTTCAGCCCCGTCCGCTGCTGGAGAAGCTCCTACCCGCACATAGCGTTAAACCTCAGTCCAGTCTTGCTCTCCCCTCCCTTGCCCCTTGCCCCTTGCCTCCGTAGCCATTTCCAGGTTCCCCTCCTCACCCCGAGACCCGTCGAGAAACAAGGAGTGACTGAGGAATGGAGCGGAGTTGCGCGCTCAACTCATCCAGCGGAAGATGCCCCGCGCCGCGTCGAATAAATCTCCTCCTCCCAGTCTCCTCCCCCCTACAGTCCTTTCCGCTCCCCGTCCCCCTCTACTCTCCCCTGTCCTCCCCTACCTGCCGCCCATCCCTTCCGCTTCCCGCCCCACCCGCCATTTCACTCCATCTCTATCCCCCATCTTTAACTTCCCCTACCTTCCTTCCCCTCCTCTCCGCCCTTCCCTTCCATTCCCCCTCCCCTCACTCCCCTCCCTCACCTTCCCTTCTCCTCCGCTGCCGTCTTACCTTTCCTTCCATTCTCCTCCTCCCTATCCTTTCTCCCCTCTCCTTCCACCCCTTCCCCTCCCCACCCTTCCCTCGTCGAGTTCCGTGGGGCGTGGGTCCTTCGGGCTGGCTTCACTGTCAAAAAGCACCTGCTCACGCTACGGGGGGCTCGCGCCTTGGTCGCCTGCCAAACGCCGGAAGCAATATTATGGTCCAACTAGTGGCCTGCAGCAGCGACAATGCTACTGACCAAAGTCAAACAAAATGGTTTTCCAAAATGTAGCGCGCGCGCGCACACACACACACACACACACACAAACACTGCACAAAAACTACACTAAAATACTCTCGTGAAGTTCTACAACAAACAAAAACAGTCTTCACCATTACTGAAATAAAAAAGTGTAGTATGTAAATTCTTTACGTATGAAAAAATTTGCAGTTCGATAACAAAAGATCTGAATAGCTATCTGCTTCAACCTTGGAATCTTGCCATCGCATGACGGTAGCTGTATCGTAAGCAGTAACGCACTTAGTATGATTATTAAGTTGGTACGCGCAGTATGAGAATATGCGGAAACACTTGCGTTTTTATCGAAAGTTTAATTTATTTTACTTTCTTACCTTACTACCTTTAGGAAGTAAATATAAAGTATTTTAATTCTGTCACGGGCTTCGGCGACTTCTCAGTACAGGACTCGTTTTGTTGGATCCTTGAAAAAAAATGGATAAATGTAGTCCCTATGTGTAGTCCGTTTCTTACTCTAACGCTTTGTGTAGTCAATATTTACGACATAATTTGGGCCAGAGTCATTTTGTAAATTTGAATCATTTTGCAGCTTTGTAGATGCTTTGGGTGACTCACAACTTTAACACGTTACTGGAATTATTTAACACTAAAAAATTCCAGCGTAAAGTTCCAAAGTATTGAAACCATTTAGGATAGCAGTGTAATCCACTTTGTTTTCCACGACGTCAAATGTGTGTCTCACGTGATTCCTCTCTTATGGCTTTCCTCCCGCCGGGTCCCTCACGATTTCAGCCACATCTAATTTCGCAGACGTCCAAATCATTTATACGAAGCCTGAAATGAGTTGATCTGTCTGTTTTGATTCAGGAAAGCGCCTACTCGTGGATTCACAACTCGTGTTCATCGACTCTCTCCTGCGATTTCCCTCGAGCGTGGCGCCGGCCAGCCCGTGTCTCCCTGTGCCTGCCGGCGGCTGTGTGCTCGCTGACGGGCGCGTGGTTACACGTGTCCCCGACAGATAGCAGCTCGTGCGCCGACTGGGCGGAGTGGGCGGCGGAGGGTCGGCTGCGACGGACGCGCGCGCCCCCGCCCGCCCGCCCGCCGCTGCGCCTTTGTCTCGCCACTCGGAGCGTGTTTGGGCACCTGGTCAGGGGAGGCTTGTGATGTCGAAATGAAGCACCGGCTGCGGTGGCTCGATCTCGCGGCCTCTGCAGCGTCGCTGCCAGGGTGGCCAGAGTTCGCATCCTGTTGAGGGCGTTTGGGGCTGCTGATGGAATTGCAGTGCCTCTGACCGGGAGGTCCTAGGTTCGAGTCTCGACAGGACAGGATTTTGGACACTACATGGAATAGTCACTAGGTCGAATTCAGTCACTGTGTGGAGAACCATTCTAAAAGCCGGCTGCTCTGATTGGCAGTTTTCCGTGGTTTCTCTGATCAACACGAGGCGAATGCCGTGGGATAGGTACTCTATAAACTGGCCACGCACTGCGTGGGTATTTCCTTTTCCTTCCGTGACCTATCCTCGCCCCCTTACACACACTTATACTAACATACACTACACTACCACACATGCCGACCGGGCGGCCGGTCGGGAGCTTAGAGCTCGTCCTTACTGGGGCGATGTCCCGCTGGTAGGAGATAATTGGTTGGGGAAAACCCCGCTAGCCGACGGTAGGTCGGCGCCGTATCTTTCCATCCAGCGGGGAAGATTGCCGCCATCTCCCTAGGGAAAAACCCTGCACTAAGCTTACGGGGCTTATGTCCTCAGTAGTTGCCGCGTTCGGATTCACTAACAACCAACCAACCAAGCAAATAAACAAACAAACAAACAAACGAACAAACGAACAAACAAACGCCCATTAGGGGTGAAATGTCACTGGTTTTATAGCTGGGATGAATTCAAGCACTGTCGGGAGGATATTTCTGAATGCTGAAGCAGTATTTTAAAAAAACGAACCAAGGAATGAGCACGAGATTTCTCGTCCTTATCCCTTCTTCGCGACATGTCATAAGGCTACAGCATGCTCCGGCTAGGGCGGTGCTCCCCTGTGAAGAGATACCTGCAGAGGAAAACCCCCACATGCCGACATATTCGTGCCAGCAAGGGAGGAACGCTGCAACGTCTCAGGATATAGCATGCGCTACAGGGACACTACTAATGAACATAGAAGTTGACGTGCGAGGACATAGCAATCAGACAACTCAATTGATGCAGGACCGGGTTGATTAGGAAGTCAAAAGTTGAATATCAATCAATCAAAATAAATAAAAATGAAGCATTTGCTATTATCATATTCTACTTGTTGCAAGAGATGGCTACTGTGTGTTTCAAAAGCCTAGCTATATGATAGGCATTTGAGAAAGTCTAAAATATTTTACGGAGTTCTGTGTAGGAATGATTTGTGGCACAATTAGATTCGCACGTTACTAATTAGGATATTCAAACACTTGAGCTTGTAATATTAGTTACTTAACTTTAATGATAAAATTAACATTATTACTTTCGGGAATGTGGAACACGCCTCAGATTGCAGTCATTCCAATATTACTTTGATGAGTCGTTTTGAACAAATTATTAGTAAAATATATAATATAATGTGATATGATTAATATATTATTATGCATATCTTGAGAACCAGAAGAGAAATTCTGTCCTTTCCTAAAAAGGAAAACAAATTCAAAATGTAAACAAAACTATAAATGCAAAAAATGCTACCAGAGTTGGTCTCGTGCCAAGGGAAGAGAAAAATATCTGTGTCGTTCTTATAGAGCTGCAGAACAATACCTTCTCTCAAACTAGGACAGTCAATACATAGAAAGGTCAGAGGGACAGACCTTCGCAGTGGGACACTATTGACATCACGAAAGGAAATGTAAATTAGTTAAAGAACCTTTCATAAGAACTCTTTCCTCATGACGGTTTTCTGATGATACATATGCTATGACTTCTTGGCTGTCCGGGTGACGCCGCGTTATTGCAGGATATTGCAGGATACTTCAGAGTAGTGACCAAAACTACCCTGAAGAAGCCTGCGATATGACAGGCGAAACGTCGGACTCTCAGCCAACGCCGCGGCGTCACCCGGAAAGCCAAGAAGCCGTGAACTCGAGCCGCGGAAGCTTACGTGTACAGATACATGTTACTCAATATTACGTAAGTTGAGACATAGCAGCCATAGAAGTACGTCGGCATAGTATAGCATTGGCGTCAGTACCAAGCAGCTGAAACCTCTTGATCTAATACCAGCAGTATTGTAGTTGGCGATGCATATTGTAACATACTGTTTTGCTGGGTCGGGCACGCAGTGATGCCGGCAGCAAGGGCGAAGCGTATCGAGTCATGGCAGCCCACTGGCCAACAGTCGCATATCCAACCCATTAAAGTACCTGAAGATCGCCAATGACTTGTAATTTTTCGAAGTCTGGGGTCAACACAATTGCAATACAATTGAAGGGAAATGTTTATAAATTTAATAAATAGGATTAACGATCACTTCTTTTATCCGATTGCGTAACTCATATCTGAATTAAGAGACGATGAAAGAAGGTTGCAACGTGTTTATGGAAAGGAGTTGGCCTTAAAGTTACACTGGAGGTTCCACAATGTGCGCATGACGACGGTTTCGAATTGTTTTGTAAAAAACCTGTGAGTGTTGAAAGCCAAAGTAATCACTAAAAATGCAGAAAGTTTGAAAACAATGAAAGTCCTAAATGATGAATCATAGGCCTCCTTACCTAAACAAAGACACAAGGAAAAATCCTTGCTGAGGTTAGTCCTTGACCCTTCTTTGTTGGTATGCCAGTGTTTATGATCCAGACATTTGCCAGCCTCGCCAGGGTGAAGCGAAAGTTCAAAGGGGCGAGAGAGTGAGTCAGGCAGTGAGCTACAGAGCGCTCAGGCTGCGAAAAATCCAAAAGAAAACACTGACATTGTTTTCTTTTGGATTTCGGAACGGCTCTGCGTTTAGTCCGAACATTGCGACGACCTGTGCTTCGCCTGCGTAAGCTCTTCCTTGTGGACCTCGGACTTCATCCCTGAGCTACGACGATACTTCTAGGCCACGCTCTCTCCTCTTCGTTCTCGCGTCTACGCCCTCCGGCTCATCTTTTCCGCTCATCTTCTACTCCGCCTCAAGGCCGCCTGTTTTGTATGGTATATTGACGTGTCGTCTTTTTACTCATCCCACAGCGTGTTTATTCAGACTTCCAGTAAAAAATGTAGACTAAGGTTCGCGAAATTTTCTTCTGTGTAAAGCACCACAATCTCTTGTATTGTCTTGAGTCTTATTTCCGTTTCTCTATATTTGACGTTATAAGTTAAATGACATCAGGTAATATCTGGGCAATTATTGACGCGAAGTTCGAAAAGATTTTAAACATAATTGTAATTTCTGTGTTGAATGAATTGAAGGCTGATCCAGGAGTCAAGTGAAGATGTTGCGATTTCCAAGATATGAGGAATTTGGCTTCATGATGAAGTTTTTAAGATCAATCAACTTTCGGCGGGGGTGGGGCATTTGTTACCCCTGTTAAGTATGTGAATTCAGGTCTGTCATTGTCTGGTTGGGAATTCTAGAGGTAACCTATTAAGACCAGTATTTTTTGTGGTTTCTAGGCAAACGAGGAAAATTCTCGAAATGTCTGTTTGAGTGTGAATTAGAAAGTATTACAATGAAGAAGTTGTGGAAATCAAAAGTCATCTAAAATTTTAATATAAAAATGTACAGCTAATTTGACAGAAGAGAAGAGCTGATCTTTGTTTTAAACTGCGCGGTGAGGAGGAAGGTGTTCAACAATGCATACACATAAACGGGTTGGAGATCTGATAGTTCTGACACCGTGGCAGTAGTGAAATCTACAGTTTTTCATGTTAAATTTGGTTGGAAGGTGTTGGATGTCGTAGAGAGGTGTTCCAAGTAAGGAATATAATCCTCGAGTGTTTCGAATAGGAGTTTGATAAGAAAAGGATGCTACCGGCAATGAGAAGGCGCAAATGATCGCAGCAGCAAACATGGAGAGGACGCAATTTTGCAACAATTTTATATCAAGGACAAGATGGTAACCAACTAATTATTAGTAATGGCCATTAGTGATTTTTTTTAATTCTAAAAGCGAGTGCACTTGCGTAAATGATAGCAGTTTAAATATGTTTGAATGAGTGATTGTTATGGAATTTCTTTTCTTCAAAATATGTTGTTGTATTTAAAGGGTAAATTTTATGTCTCATGTTATATTTTGGTACTATAGTAAGCTGGTGTATGTATGGCGGAGTCCAGAATTCGCCGTGTAGCATTTTGACATCTAATGTTTATCAATAAATAATTGCTGCTCATATTTATGGCATTGTTAAAATTTGTGTGTATATATTATCAGGTAATTTACCCCAATTATAGGAGAAAGAACATTGAGAGCCAGGTTCACAAATCAGTATGATATTTCGGTTTTCTGTACAGGGGCGACTTCGCAAATTCACACAAAATTTATAAATTTGTACAGTAGGAGCGCAAACTTGGCGTAACGTATATAATTAGTTATTAAATCACATATTTTGACTCGGTCAAGTGTGGGGTGAAACAGGACAGAGGTTAATTATTTGAAATTTTAAATGACAAGTTTATGATTCATTATTTTTCGCTTTGTCATTAAAACGATGGACTTGCGGGTTTTTCCCCAAGCAGATATCTTCCAGGAAAAATCGCGCGCGGTCCGTGTTATGCTTGTTAGCATACTGCTCCGGCACTCGCCTGGTGTTGATCGGATAAGCCACGGAACACTACTGATGAGAGCAGTCGGTCACTGAAAAGTCTCCTCCGGACAGCGGCTGAATTCGATGCAGCTCTCTAGCTAGTGTGGAAAATCTTGCCACCGTCGGGACTCTAACTCTGGACCTCCCGGTCAGAGGTACTGCAGTAACATTAGGTGAAGTCCTGAACCACCTAAGACGATAGAGAGCGAAAATGACAGTTTTTTGCAAATAAGCACTTTGTTTGAAATTTCATATAACAAAGTAACATTTGCTCCAGAATTCCTACTGGGAGGCGGATTGCAAATTCTTCTGGGCGGCAGGTTTCGTGCCGATGCTTTCAAGAAGGTTTCGTGAACCAGCCGAATACCTATGCTGAGGGAAACGACTAACAATTAGTGGCAATTTACACGTGTAGCTCTGTTGTATGCAGTTTCCTACTAGATGTTCATTGGCAAAATACTATTATTTTCGACCCTTCTACCTCCCTAGACGTTTCTAAAGTTTATTTAGAGTCGCCTGTGCTGATGGTCTTTTGCCCAAACACATGTCTAGGCGTTACCATGATCCCATGATTGGATGTGCCAATATCTTCCAATAGAAGGAGGTGCTTTTGTATAATGTCAACATCATCGCACAAATGTAGTTTGCATGCTCTTCCAGAATTCTTTCGTCGTAGCTTTATCGTTGTCAGCCGAAAAATTTAATGAAGAAATGGCAGGGAAGAAATAAAAGAAGAGAAAATGGAGCCCTTTTTAGAAAATACAATTGTCGCGTTCGAAGCAACCTCGAATACCAGTGATACAAATTATGCAATAAGAAATTGATGTCTCACAAATTTCTTGTACAGGATACGTTGTTTTACAGTTGGAATTTTTAATGTAATTGATGTGAGAGATAATGTTGTTCTCGTTTGATACAAGGAAGAAGTACACTTCTTTGATCTCATTTCCAAATGTTGGTATTGGTGAAATCCCTTGTAATCGAGCTCATTAGCGATAGACTCAATAAGACATTAGTTTTCCATAATTCCGTTCTTCAACTGTCGTCTCCTTTAAAACTATTCAAAGTGCAGTCGTAACTGCTTTAATAAATACAAATCCGCTGCAAATCTATATAATTTTACAATCATTTTCCTCAGATTAAAGATGAAAATTAATTTCATTCCCATTGAAATATAATACATTCTGACGGCATTCGAAACATAAAAAGTGACAAAACACAATAATAGAAATGCGGAATATTCACATTTCGTAGCCTGCTTAACATTTCAAATTTACAGGAATTAAAACAGTACACATAAAATATACAACAATAATTGCCTCCCCAACGATTAATGCAATCATAATTCACGTGGAAAATAGCGCACATTCACACGTATTGTTCTCCCGGAATACCAACAAACGTCCCAAAACGGTACCTCTTGCTGTTTAATTCCTGACACAACAGTCGGACGGTCCTCTTTGATCGCTGCAGCGGCACGACACGGCACGACACGGCACGGCGCGCCCAGTTGCACGCGTGGCTGCCTTCACCGCTAGGCCACACCGCCGCGGGCGCCTCTCCTAGCGCCTCCGCCTCCCCCGCCCCACCCCCGGCTACCCACACCCTCGCCACCGCCCCCGAAGCCGGCCCCCCGCCCCCCCGCCGCCCCCGCCCCCCGCCGCCCCGGCCGGGCCCCGCCCGCCCGCCCGCCCCCGCCGCCCGCCGCCCCCGCCCGCCCTCGCCACCCCCGCCACCTCGCCCGCCCCCGCCGCCTCGCCCGCCCCGCCCGCCCCCGCCCGCCCCCGCCCGCCCCCCGCCGCCCCAGCCGCCCCCGCCGCCTCCCCCCCCGCCGCCTCGCCGCCACCGCCGCCCCCGCCCCCCTCGCCCCCGCCGCCCGCCGCCCCCGCCGGCCTCCGCCGCCCCCGGCCCCGCCCCGCGCCCCGCCGCCTCCGCCGCCAACCCGCCGCCCGGCCGCCCCCGACGCCCCCGCCCGCCCCGGCCCGCCCCGGCCACCCCGCCGCCCCCGCCGCCCGCCCCCCCCGCCGCCTCCGCCGCCTCCGTCGCAAACCGCCGCAACCGGCCGCAACCCGCCGCCCTCTCCCCGCCCCCGCATCCCGCCACCCCGCTCCTCCCGACGCCCCCCGATCTCCCCGCCCTCGCCGCCCCCGCCATCCCACTGCACGGCCGCTCCCGCTTTGCCGTTATCAGTGTCCTGGGCCACCACATCCGGCCTTCACCACCTGCCGACCCCTCTGTCGCCCCGCTCCACACCATCCCCGCATCCCCCGCCCGTCTAATAAAACCTTCTTTCCCGCCCCCCGCAGTCCCCACTCCACCTTGTTGCCGCCTGCCGCCCACCGCCATTCCTTCTGATGTCTCCGAGCTACCACAGCCCCTTTCGTCACCTGCCGTCTTTTGGCGCTCAGGCCTCTCCCCGTCGCCCCACAATCCACCCAATTCCCCCCCGAAAAATCCCTGCCCCCACCCTCTAGGTGCTTTACTATCTTCCCCACGTCCCCCCCCTCTCCCCCCCCCCCTCACCGCCTCTACCCCCACCGCTTACTCGGTCGGCGCTTCCGTCGATGCTTCTGCCAACCCGCTATGCCCCCCGCCCTCCTGACTTTCCCGTCTCGGACCCCTAGGCCCGGCCCGACCCCGGCCCGCCGCTCACCAAAGGAATGGGCGCGGCGGCGGGGCGCCTCTCTTTGTTTGATGAATACTGCCATTCGCCTCACCTGCTCGCTTTCACCACGCCCACGCCCACGCCCACGCCCACGCCCACGCCCACGCCCGCGCCCGCGCCTGCCTCGACTTCCGGAGAAAACAACATGACCGCGGTGACAGTGTGGAAGAGAGGGGTGGGGGAGGAATAAACCCTTCGGCGCTGCGAAGTGGCTGTATACAACTGGTACTGTTCTAGGGAGATTGTGGTATGACTAAATAACGTTGCTTACGACAACTTGTTGAGTTGGTGGCTGCATCTAAAATTGGTTCACACGAGACGACAGTCGCTTGTGAGGAGACAGAGCCATTCGAATTAATCTGTCTGTGTAAATTTATCAATGATTTTTATGTTGATGGTCTGCTGGGAGTACTTTTGTTTAAGTGGTGTTTACACTAGTATACCAGTGTCTCATCGCGCTATAGACGCACCTGGCCATAACTTTAATAAATTGTCAAAATATTTGAGAATGCAGAATTCCTTCTCAAAGCTAGGTGAAGCTGAGTTATTTAATGGGCCACTAAGAATCGCCAACTGGTGAAGCCGAATTTAGAGATTTTGGGAGTGCAAAATTTTCCATGGATGAACCGGTTGAATAATATCGTTTTGCTTTTATTTCTTCCTTGCTACTAGTATTAATCCTTTGCGTCATAAAACATCTTAGAGATCAAACCGTTTGCCAGGAAGTGCATGTTTATGGGAGTGGCAGGGCGGGTGGTAATATTGCGAGATATGACGACCTACCGGACCCCAATCATGTGTGTTATACAAAGAGGTTCAGAATTGCTGTGCTAGAACCTTTCTAAGGATTTGCATAGGCGCCGAATATATTAACATTCCCCCAGATGGGTGATTCCGAATAGAAGAAAGATTCCAATAGAATTCCCGTTGTGGGCGATGAGTTGCTACCGTGCGCGTGCTTGAGAGTGGGGGGCGTTGGGTGGTTGCACAAAGCTGGCCAAAATGAGATTCATATGTTGGCGCGCATTCTGAGGAGATTTAGTAATTTATGAATAATCTCTGGAGCCGGCTAGGAGTAGACAGCGGAAGGACAGGACATTTCGAAGCACACTGCGTATGGGCAGTACTTAATGATAAATGATTAATAATGAGTTCTTTTAACTACTTTGATTACTACATTTTCGTTTAATTAGACCATGAAAAAACCGTTATAGAATATAACTAAAATAAGATGAATGGGGAGCTGCGTGATAGAAAAAAATGTTCTCTGGTCTATTCCCTGAAAAAATGATGTTCATGTAGCGGTAGGTCCGACTATTATGAATGGAAATAATGTAGAAACTAAGATATCAGAAACCGATGTACTTCGGCAAATAGTGTGAGATTATGGGGAAGGGCCGAAAGCCTCCCGCCAGGGATTCCCGTGTGCGGGCCGTTCCCGAGAACTCGAGGTCCGGCGCCCAGAGCCGGGTGACGCGGCCGGCGCCCGACCGGCGATTGGCTTGCAACAGCTAGCTGGAGCTGGGCAGGCGGTTAAGCGGCGCGATCGGCACGGCACGGGGACAGAGCGGCGGGTGGTATGGCTAGGGTGGGTGGGGCGGCGTTGATGCGGTGGGCGTGGTACCAATTCAGGGTGGCGTCTGTGAGGCAAGACGGGTGGGGAGTGAAGGGCGGGGCGCGTGGGCGGTGTCGTGAGGCGGAGCGGGGCAGGGGAGGATTTGCGACGATGCGACGGGGGGACCGAACGGAGGACCGATTGGCCGATCGAAGGAGGCGGGGCGGAGTTTAGGCAAGAAACCGTTTTTACTGTCTCACGAAGTTTTAGATACTTATCAGCTGCTTGGAGTTATTAGGAACTCTACTTGGAGTTAGTGGACGCATATTCTACCAATCACTGTAAATAGGACCGTTATCGTTAAATGGGAGCACATGAAAAAAAAATGAATACTGTCTCTTCATACAAGTGTACATATTCCATCTTTTTAATTTTTAAAATACAAATGTGCACATTATACCTATACTATTATTCTAAAAACACTCGCGTATTTCTGTACTATTATATCTATATGCCTAATTTCAAAATAGGACACAAACAACTACTATAAAATAGTATTTTTTTGACCGAAGCACGTACGCTGCCCACCTGATTGGTCTGTCTCCCCACGGGTTTTCGATAACACGACGTTGAAACGTAAAGCCAGGGAGAGACGTATGTCATTTTATGAATCTCAGACCACGCCCACGAAATGGAAGGGCGCAAATGCATCACAAATAGAAAGGTTCTGACGAAACTCTGTTTTTAGGTTTATTTATAAACAACTGCGACAGTTCCCTGAAACAGGGTCCATTCTCAGACCTACCGTGTCAGTTGTGTAAACACAAGTATCCGAGAAGCGACATGGTTTGTTCTGTGAAGTTAGTTTCCATGGTTTACCTCCCAAGAATATTATACTTTTGTTATACTACCATCTTATAACATAAAAACCTATAGTTATGAAAAGAGTGTACGTAAAGGCGTGTATGTATTGCAATGAATATCCTTGAGAATTTAAAAATTGACTTTACCATTAAAAAAAGTGATATGCATCGAAAAATAGATATCTATAATTCTGTCTCATGACACGTCATATGCACATGTTAGAAAATACAGTTAAATAGTTATAATAACGTTACAGGAAGCTCAAACTTGTGACAATTGCAACAATATAACACACTCAAAGATATAATCATTCACAATTCGAACATTAGTTACAGCTGCTGATGTAATTCATTCTTGAACAATTTCCGCAATTGGCGTAAAAACTGATGCAACTCCAGGTCGATTAAATCAAATTAATTTTATAATCAATCGACCTGAATTATAGTATGGATAATGCTCCGAAATTTGATGCGAACTATCACTTTAAATGAAAAAGGTGGAATTAAAAAAAACTGTTAAAATATTTTGTTCTGTTCCTCCTCAAAACTTTTAATATTGGAAGTTATCTTAATTTTACTCCTAGCCGTCGAATTGGCGTGAATATCACGCACCACCCCGAAGCCTACACTCACCCTCGCAGTGCTTCTGAAGGGCGAACAAACGCGCGTATCACCGCGCCCCCCAAGGGCGACCCGCGTGCGTGACTGCCCAAAAGGGCGCGCAAGGGCTTTGGCCCGCTTTGGCCACTTTTGCTTTGCATGACAGAGCGGCGCGTTGACGCGATTGGACGCGCGCGGGAACCAATAGCAGATGCTCCCTCCTCGTTTGCGAGCCGCCGCCGCCACCGCAGCCACTCCCTCCTGCTGGCCGCGAGCCAAAAAACATATCGGGTGACATGATTGAAAGGCCTGGAGCCCGTCTGCGTCGCTGCTGAACGAGGCATCCTCTAGCAGACGCCATTGTCACTGTCACTGTCATTGCCACTGCCACCCCACTGCCACTGCTACCGCCTCTACCATTGCTACTGCCATTGCCACCATCACTGCCACCATCGCTGCCATTGCCACTTCCACCATCACTGCCATTGCCACTGTCACCATCACTTCAATGCCACCTCCACTGCCACTGTCACTACCATTGCCACTGCCACCATCACTGCCATTGCCTCTGCCACCATCACTGCGAATGCCACCTCCACTACCACTGCCTCTACCATTGCTACTGCCACTGCTACCATCACTGCCACCATCACTGTCAATGCCACCTCCCCTGCCATTGCCCTTGTCACTGACCTGCTTACTAAGTGGTTCAGGCCCACAAGTTATATAATTGCAGTGCCTCTGTGCTGGAGGTCCTAGGGTGATCATTCCGACAGTGGCAGGTTTACAATAGCTACGAGTAGATAGCTAGCTAGCATGTTGCCACGGTTGCTTTCCTCTGCCCCGTTGTTAGCACCGATACGTCCTCTCTGTACTGGGTACGAACCTATAAAGGTAGTTGTGCTTTATGCTTGCACACTATAACTGAAAACTCTTTTGCTGCTTGAAATATAACATGGATATACTGAGATGGATTGTCCTAACGGCAATGAGCATTTATGCCAATAAATTCATATACGACGGGGTTTGAAAGAAATAGCTCCAGCACACATTGGCGCAGTGCCCTTACGGACTTGCGAGATTTTGAGCTGACTGTACCGAACAGATGAAGGAGAATTGCTATGGGAAATATTCCACGTCTCTCTCGCACTACGCTCTTTCCATGCCAAGTACCGTGCAACGAACCGTAACTTCGCTGAATCAATGCTGAAACGATCTGAATAATTGTTGTGTACCTCCTTCCTGTCCTTTGCGAGTGGAAAGAGGAAAGAAGATCATCGTTCAATTGCGGAACGTCAATATGGCTGCTTTAAACGACAGCAACATGTTAAACTTTAATTATAGCTGTCGTGCGGATGCTTAAATTGTCCGTGCAGAACACATGATTAAAGAAACACTATTTATGTAAGCAATAGAAAAGAACGGTGTAGTTTGACTGCGATAAGCTATTGCCTTGAGTTCAAGCAATGCGCTGTTACAGAAAAGACGTATTTCGGTTGTGTCAGGAACAGGATCCTTGATCAGTGTAGCTTGACAATGTACGTCATGGAAGTTGAATGAATCGATTTTATCAACCACAATAATATAAAATAACGTTATATTCCATAAAATTTGCAAAACTTTGTGAGAGAAACTCAAATTATTTTTGTGGAAACTTTTCCGTATTTAGTGGTATAGCAACGGGGTCAACAAACACGAATAAATTTAAAAAAAATAGTGATAAACATTGATTAGCATATACATTTATATTCACTACTATACAACACGGTGTTTATTGGATTCACACGCAGCACTAGATTCCTTGTGGGAAGAGAAACGTTTTACAAGATTCAATGAAACATTTATCACTAAAGTCTCATTTTCACAATATCACAGCTATCTCAACCGTACAAACTAGTACGTCAGCTGATAGTGCCTTCATGCTCATTTATCACCCGAGTGAAGTGAAGGGCATTTGCAACATTCAATGAAATATTCACAGTGATATTTCATGTTCTCATTTCCAGCGCCGCCTCCCCATCTCCTGCAGCTGAACATTAAGCTGTCGCTTTGTTCTTCTCTCCACTCTTTACAAATAAAATGTTAATGAAATGAGGGAACCTGATCAGCGAAATTACGAATTGAAATATTCAACGGAACATGATTTAATGTATTGACGTATATTTTATCTCTATTTACCTGATTCCTTTGGTGTTTCACCTATCCCACTGCCTTCACCACCACCACCCACCCACCACTGCCATCACTACTTTATCACAAGATGATATCCAATATTTCCTGACTTTATTGTCGCTGTCAGAAGTTACTACTGACTGTACCAGCTGCTTTTGTGGATCAAAATGTGATTGAATGGGATTCTATTGCTCAAGCGATTATATTTATTAGCGAAATATAAAATTAGTTCACGGGATTGGTCAATATAGATAAAGAAACAGTTAATCATACAAACGTTTCGAAATATTTAATTTCTTCATCAGAGCTAGAGTACAAAGACATATCAACGATGCACGAGGACAACAAATTAAAATTTCAAAAATTAATTCATTATGAATTCCTATTAGCGAAATACCAAAAACGCAAATTATTTTCACAGTAATGGTCATGGCCTGAGGGGTGTTTTCAGTGGTTTGCCTGAGTCCTTGCCCTTAATGGGATCTTATTTGAATAATAATAATAATAATAATAATAATAATAATAATAATAATAATAATAATAATAATAATAATGGTCAATTACCTGTTTGTGAGATTCATTTTTTTTACGAAAAAGAATTATCTTAACACATTACAGAAAATGGAATTGTTTATTAACCATTTATATTCTAACTATAATATCAGTCATATTTCATAAATATGTTTTCTCATGTTATTTAAAAATATTGTTTTACCCCTCCCACTTCACTTCTGCATTCCTTCCTTTCCTTCTAAGTGTTGGCGCTGCCTTCTCCCGTCGCTTTCCTTCGCTTCCCCTACGTCATCTCCACCACGACGTCGGCCTCCCTTCGCTGCCTTAGCGGTACTTTAGAGCTCGCAATCCTCTTCGCCCGTGCGGCCCCCTTTCCCGTGCCCGTTCCTCGAGCTTCGACGCCTGACGGGCGGGAGCGGGCGGGGCAGTTGGTGGGAGAGCGGGGGAGA
>BOPP01000083.1:1243697-1264542 GCA_017312745.1 Gryllus bimaculatus
TTTTCGCGCTAAATTTATGTACGCTAGTTCACACATGGAACTGTGCCGCCGCACTAGAGAATGGCCGTGTGGCAAACATCATTCGTTAAGCTTTCTTTTGGCCGGTGTAGAACGAATTCCGCTGGCTTATGTTCCACGGTGCGCGCCGACTAAACGCCCGCACTCGGCACTTGAAACGCACCTGCACTTGGCAGCTTCCCAACCGTTTTCTGTGTACAGACCGTCTCATTATATAACTATTCAATTATAATTGAACTAGAAAATATAGGAATATTTTGTCTGCTAGCGAAATCGTCAATGTGTGTTGTGTGAGAAAGAGTGTGTGGCGCACTGAGGACAGCACTGACGGACGCAACTGACGGAGCGCACTGACGGACGCACGACGGACGCACTGAGGACGCACTGACGACGCACTGACGGACGCACGGACGCACGGGCAGCACGACGGATGGACGACCTGACGGTGCATGACGGACAAGACAGCCGCCTGATGAAGCGGTCAGCTACGGACTAACAACGACTAACGATCGGCCTGACGGCCAGCAGGCCGCCTCACGACGGACGGTCGGCTTAAAAACCAACGGTCGGCCTGACGGACGGTGCCTCCGGCAGACAGCTAACCTGACGGAAGGATGGACTTCCAAGAACGACGGGAAGTCGCCTGACGACGGAGGTCTGACCTGACGGACGGCCGACGGACGGCCTTAACGGTCTGCTGAAAGACGAACGGCCTGACGGACGGCTGACCGAACGGACTCTGACTGACATGACTGAGAAAACAGAGTCAAAACGAGTCCAAATAGTAGAGTCCAAAGAGTCCAAAGAGTCCAACAGAGTCCAAGAGACAGTCCAAAGCAGTCCAAAAAGTCAAAAGAGTCCAAAAGAGGTCAAAAGCCAAGATAGAGTCAAAACAGTCAAGAGCCAAACAGTCAAAACAGTCAAAACAGTCAAAGAGTCTAACAACAGTCAAACCATCAAAACGTCAAAACAGTCAAAACAGTCAACACAAACAGTCCAAAAGTCAAAACCAGTCAAACATGTCAAACAGTCAAAACAGTCAACAACAGTCAACAGTCAAACAGTCAGATCACAGAAAAAAACAAAACAGTCCAAATAGTCATAACTTTGTTGGACGAGATCGTCAGTGATCGACTTGTGCTGGTGTCCCCTGATCCTGCGGCTCCACTTGATCGACTTGCTGGGTCGATCCCCTCTTGATCGGACTTGCTGGCGTCGAATCCCACTGATTCGACTTGCGTGGTCGATCCCCCACTTGATCGAGCTTGCTGGGTCGATCCCCACTTGATCGACTTGCTGTCGATCCCCTATCGACTTGCTGGGTCGATCCCCCACTGATAACGACTTGCTGGGCGATCCCCCAACTTGATCGACTGCGCCCTTGATCGCTTGCGGGTCGCCCACTTGATCGACTTGCTGGGTCGAATCCCCCGCTTGATCGACTGCTGGTCGTCGGCTGCGATCTGGGTCCGCTTGGATCGACTGTGCGTTCATCCCCTTGATCGACTTGCGGTCGATCCCCCGCTTTGACTCGACTTGCTGGGTCGATCCCGCTTGATCGACTTGCTGGTATCTCCCGCTGATCGACTTGCGTTGGTCGATGCCCCGCTTGATTCGACTTTGCTGGGTCGATCCCTGAGCGACTTGCGTCCCTATCGACTGCTGGGTCGATCCCCCCGCTTGATCGACTTTCTGGTGTCGATCCCATTGATCGACCTTGCTGGTCGATCCCCGCTTGATCACTTGGCTGGGTCGTATCCCCACTTGATTCCGACTTGCTGGGCTCGATCCCCACTTGATGACTTGGCTGGGTGATCCCCCACTTGATCGACTTGCGGGTTCGATCCCCACTTGATCGACTTGCTGGTCGATCCCCATTGATCGGACTTGCTGGTCGATCCCACTTGATCGACTTGCTGAGTCTGTCCGTCAGTCTGTCCGTCCGTCAGTCTGTCCGTCCGTCAGTCTGTCCGTCCGTCAGTCTGTCTGTCCGTCAGTCTGTCCGTCAGTCTGTCCGTCCGTCAGTGTTTCCGTCAGTCTGTCCGTCAGTGTTTCCGTCAGCCTGTCCGTCAGTCTGTCCGTCCGTCAGTCTGTCCGTCAGTGTTTCCGTCAGCCTGTCCGCCAGCCTGTCCGTCAGTCTGTCCGTCAGTCTGTCCGTCAGTTTGTCCGTCAGTCTGTCCGTCAGTCTGTCCGTCAGTTTGTCCGTCAGTCTGTCCGTCTGTCTGTCCGTCAGTCTGTCCGTCAGTCTGTCCGTCGGTCCGTCGGTCAGTCTGTCCGTCGGTCCGTCCGTAAGTCCGTCCGTAAGTCCGTCCGTAAGTCCGTCCGTAAGTCCGTCCGTAAGTCCGTCCGTCAGCCTGTCCGTCAGTCTGTCCGTCAGTCTGTCCGTCAGTCCGTCCGTCAGTACGTCCGTCAGTCTGCCCGTCAGTCCGTCCGTCAATCCGTCCGTCAGTCCGTCCGGCAGTCCGTCCGTCAGTCCGTCCGGCAGTCCGTCAGCCCGTCCGTCCGGCAGTCCGTCCGGCAGTTCATCTGTCAGTCAGTCCGTTAGTCAGTCCGTTCGTCCGTCGGCCAGTCCGTCTGTCAGTCTGTTAGTCCGTCTGTCAGATAATCTGTCCGGCCGTTAGTCTGTCAGTCCATTAGTCTGTCAGTCCATTAGTCTGTCAGTGCATTAGTCTGTCAGTGCATTAGTCTGTCAGTGCATTAGTCTGTCAGTGCATTAGTCTGTCAGTGCATTTGTCTGTCAGTCCATTAGTCTGTCTGTCCGTCAGTGCGTCCATCCATCAGTTCGTCCATCCGTCAGTCTTTCCATCCGTCAGTCCGTCCATCCGTCAGTCCGTCCATCCGTCAGTCCGTCCATCCGTCAGTCCGTCCATCAGTGAGTCCGTCCGCCAGTCTTTCCGTCCGTCTGTCAGTCACTCCCTCTGTGTGTGCACGAATTCTTTTTCATCTTTAGATAGAATTATAAACTTTCCTTTATTTCGTTTCTCATTCACTTTACCCTATGGTGACTATATCATATGGTCACTAGATTATTTATAGCAACCTACAGTTCTCACTGTTGTTCGTCTTTTTGCATCTGAAGATAACATGCTGGAATAATGTGCGGCACATTCCTAAACGATCGAACGTGATTGCGTGATATTTATGAACTTTTATACAAATATAATGTTGATCCTAAAATATAAGATAATTTACAAAGTCTGTTTATTAATTTTATCAAAATGACAAAGGATATTATTTAAATATTTAAAATACAAAGACCAAAGTGATGGCATTTACGGAAAAACATTATAAGCACTTCTTGAAAAGTATGACATGTAGCCAGTTGGTCATATTAAATATTTTAAAATAAAATAACCGGTTTAAAGATGTAGATTTATATGAAAAAAATCCAAATGTTCCAGAAAATATACTGCAACGCAACGGCGCATAAGGGGAAGTGGGGGGGGCGAGGTATTTTTGTAAATTTCACTTTACGACGCTCCTATTCGTTCGATGTGCATGATTATCATGGCGTTGGATTCAGGAAGCATGTCGTCATCGCGCTGTAAGGCCACACTTTTAAATTTGTTCTCGAAAGTTTGAGAACTAATTTCAAATTCGCGTTTTTGTTAGATTTTTGGAAAAAGATTATCGTAGCGCAAATTTTATTTTAAAAAGGCGTCAAATGCCGTTTACAGATCGAAAATCGGACAATTGGTTCAGACGTTATCGGTAAAGTAAATTTTACTTATTTTGGTGCAGCCACGTGGTGGCTACAAATTGTACTAGTGTTGGGACATTTAGCCTTAAGAAAAACTTGAGTTTTAATGCTTCATTCACTTAATTACGTTTCTTTAAATTTTTTTCTTCATTAAGATTTTTCTTAGTTTTCTTTCTTTCTTCATTTTTTCACTTAATTTCTTAATTTAATTATTTTGGTCAATACCATCCTATTATTTTGTGTTGTACTATACCTCTGTCTCACACGCGCACACACACAAACACACACATTCATTGGTATAACTATTGGATAATCTAGCAGAAATTGCGCCACCCTGGGAAGGGTATGTATATGTTTCGTTCATAACCACATAGAATATTAATTATGTTTTTTTCACGAGCGAGCACGTTTTAGGCAGCTGACAAAAATATTCTCCCTCTTTATATCCATTAGTCAATACGAGATTAACCGGTATATATCGCATATTTTAACAATTACGCTTTTGAGACGTCTCCTAGTTTTACGCGTACAATTAGCAGTTTCAATTGGGAAGTCCGGTAACGTCGCTTACTTTCCTGGAATTGTTCACTAAAGCCCTTATGTGTATAAGCATGTCCGAAAGTCCATCTGCTAATATAATCTACAGTCTATTAGATTTAACTGAAAAAAAACTTCCCAAATTCCTACTCGCCGACCACTCTTAGCACGTCGACATTTGTTACTGTCTTAGGACCCAAAAAATAATTTTTAATAATTTCTTTGGGAGATTTGTACGAATCATTATTTGCTATACATTGCCTTTGTGTTTGGTTATACTTGAAAGAATGACGTTGCCGCACTTTTCGACGTGTGGGTTGTGCTCGCTGCGTATGCTTCCCTGCGAACTAAATTTCACTCAGTCATCTTTGATGATTCACTCTTTCACTTAAAGTTGGTCCAACGAAGGTAGATGATGACCTTAGAAAAGCTGCTGCTACCTATGTTATTATTGGCAGCGTCACTATGCTACTCTGAAATCGAAAGAACAAGGAAGAATTCACTCTCATGTTGCATTTCCTCTAAAAATCTATTTTGTGCAACTAAGGCTGTCACGTCAAAATTGTGCGCATGGTAACCAGCGTACTATAATTCTAAGACAGGCTCTTCCCGCTCTGCTGCCCGCGAGAGGGCACGGGAGCCAGTGCGAGCACTAGCGCAGTCTGGCGGGCACAGACTGTTGTCAACCCAGGCTACCGGCGCCTGACGAAATGCGCCCTGGAGGTGCGAGTGGACTTGGGTGACGATTCATCGCTGATAGCCGAAGCAGGGAGCGGTTAGGTTGGGGAGCAGAGGGCACACCGGGGCTCCTACTCAGAAAGAAGCCTTGATGTTTTACAGGAAACTGATAATTCGATTCTATTCTACAACAATACTATATGAAATTAATTTTTGACTTTTTTTAATAAGTAAAGCAACATCTGCACTGTGGCGAAGCATAGACCGCTCTTCAATGTCTTGTCCTGAAGTTGAATTCTTTATTTTTTAAATTCTTTTAATTGCAAAGAAAAGCTGCTCCTCACAATGCTTACCAAACATAGATATAATCTTCGCTGCATTTTATGGACCTTGGGGAAGACTTTCACTCATAAATTCTGATACCATCGTGACAAATTAAGGATATTAAAATATCTCTCCTTTAGATGTAAGGAGTTTTGTCAATCTATTGTTTCCAACTGCTTCGGCGAAGGTATAATATCCGGTGTGTCAGAAAAAGGGGTTGTGCCTTCCTCTGCCAGCCATCGCACTACTCCTATTGCTTCCACGAAAAGCAAAGCGAAAGCGATAAGAGCGCTTCCCCCTCCACAACCTCCTCCTGGGCTGTACTGCGCCCGCTGGTGCCCCTGCTCCCGAACGGCCGAGTTGGAACAGCCTCTTTTGGAAACACTGGGTTCAGAGCAAGTGCCGCGCGATTTAAAAGTAAGGATTGAAGAAATTTCTCCGGAATAGCGGGACATAACTGGCACATGACAGCTGGCACAGGATTGTCATTTAGAGATGTGAGTTGATAGTTATTGCCCCAAAAATGACAGAATTCCCATTTGATCTACTAAAGGAAAAGAGTGATCCATGAAAGTGGAATAATATATCATTCAAATTTGAAATTGTCAATAGAGTAAAATTAAACATTGTGAATCTAAAATATCTCTGATTCCTAATCATGTTTACTTAAAATGTGCAAAAATTGTATTAACTTTGCACTTTTAGGATAGGAGATTTAAAAAAGATTCGTGTCTGTTAAAAGAAGAATCTACCAATAAGACAAAATTATTAATTTAAAGAAACTTGTTAATTTATTTTACATTATTTCTATGCACAAAAATTAAATGATTTAGTAAAAACATAAAACGAAAACAAAAAATAATTATTCATTGAAATATTATCCTGTGTGTTATTAAAATGTTTATACCAAGCATAATTTAAAAAGAAACTGAAACATTAAGTAGTGAAGTATATAAATGTACTTGAAACCTCTGTTGTTTGTTAGAAAACATCACGGGAAAATCTTATCGTAAGAAGTCAGAAGGAACAATTCTTTGTGGTACTTTGAAAACGTTTTGCGCATCTATTCTTCACTTCAGCTTGTCCGTGCCCACCCTTTTCTAGATTTGGACGGGGAAATGAGAGAAAGCAGTTAGTGAAACTTGCCAGTAGATGCGACGGGCTTTTCAGACAGAAGAGAAGCTTGTGGGGACGCAGATTGACATGCTTAATACTAGGGTGAGATACTAGAGGCGCTGATAAACGCTGCCTCGGCGGGCGAACTCTTTGCTCAGAATTTAAGCAAAGCTTATGTACTCGCAAAATGTGTTTCTAGAACCAACGTCGGTGTTTACTCAGGACAAGTACCAGTTTCTTACCCAACCCCGAAGCTGGGGGAGCGAGGGATGAGATTGTGACCTTCCCATGCCCTATGGGAATTGGTTTATTTTCAAGTAGCATTTCTGGCATGGTGGAATCATCCCATAGAGACTTACCGTTATCGACTGGTTTTAAGAGGAGGTTTTGGACGGTCAAGACGAAAGACTGAGATCAGGACTGGTCATATTCTCTAAATTGTGGCAAGAAGAAAATTAATACGAGATGAAGAAAACGTAAAAGAAGATCAAGAAGAAAAATACTCTTAGAGTTAATTGTGCAGAAATAAAGTGTCTGATATATTTTAAGCTGTGGAAATAGAATGTTAAGTGAAGGATACCTATTCATTTCTTATCTTGCTTTCCTTTTTCGTGCCCTTCTGTTGATTTAGTAGACATCGAGGGGAATGAAATATCGCCTTCCCGTCTGAATCTGAATTTGACGGATATTTTTTGGGGTTGATTACAGTTCTCTTCCGGCGCTCTGTTGCGATCCAACGTTTAATTCAATGTCTCATCCGCCGAGTCGCCCTCTTCGCCCTCATTAAAAAATTTTTGTCATCGCGAGGCGACTTTCGCCGCTCCTGAAAAGCCCTCACCCTCGCCCCCGCTCCCCAAGGACTCCCTTCCCCCGCTTCGCCTTCTTTGTGAAGCCCTTTATTAAGGACTTGCTTTATGAAAATTGTCGTAGGAAGCCCGCGGAAAACACGTCATCCTCAGGGAATACTTAACGATGTCATGTACTCTTCTCTGCCGACGTTGTTAGGCTAAGTGTCGCGTACTCTTTTTGCGGTTTCACTTCTCCGGGAAGGGTTAATGCATTTTGAGAGTCCCTCTTTTCCTTATTGCGAATGAAATTTAGAAAATTAGGAAGCTGAATAATTGATATACTGCGGAGGAAAAATGAATTACAGTACACGCATCTTATAAGCAACTGACAGTTCTCTTACCACGTGCTGTGGTACGTCATGTGACTTGCCCTGAAGCAATCAGCTTGCGAGGATTTGTTTACTTTCTCACAGCCAGTGTTCATCGTTGCCGCACATCTGACTCTCGAAGTCACGGGGTCGTTACGGTTCGGCTTTGGCGAACGTTTGAACATGACATCAAGACGTGACATAGGCTGTCAGTAAGTGTTAATGTTTTGAGATTTAATTTGTGTGTGATTAGGGCGGTGACATATGCGTTGTAACGTGTGGTAACAACGCGTTGAATTGTCACAGTTGAATATACACTGCCGGTACTATAGGTTTACTTTCGACAATACAGTTCATGGAAGCTTATGTTATTTAGAATTTAAATAATATTTTACATCTTGGAACTACGATGGTGATTTCCTTTTTGCAAAACTCAATATCATTACTTATTTTAATGCTACTTTTGTGTTTGTGTATAATATCCTGTTTTAAGTATTTCATGATTTTAAGCAATATTTATGTACTATTTTATTGCGTAATATTGCAGACATTGTTAATTAATATTTTAAGCATAATTAGTAATAACAATATTACATCTACATAATGGACAGAATGTTATTGTAACATCTCTCAAATCTAACTTGTTTTCAATTAACTACAACGGATTGTGATACAAATATTATTGGGTACCTATTCCTATCCAACGTCCATTTTTTGCATTTTCAATGTTTCTGTTATATCCGTCCGCCTCGTAGACAGCGGAGTGCGCCCCGACACGAGCGCTCTGGCAGAGCGATGTACGACCAAGTATCCTCCGCGGCTGCATCGACGCGATCCGCGAAGACTTTGTTTAAAAGATGGAGGGGAGAAGAAGAAGAAGAAGAAGAAGAAGAAGAAGAAGAAGAATGAAGTCTACATCCGGCAGTTGCGGAGTAATCTTCCCCAAGCTTCAGCAGAGGCGCTGGAAGAAATGAGGGCGGCCTGTGCAGCGGGAACCCGATTATTTCGACGAAAAGTTTCGCTCCGTCGCAAGTACATCACCGGAATTCATTTCTCCATGGAACATAACATAACTTAAAGCGGTTAAATTGAATTAGACGTATGTTTTTAAAATTTGTTTCGATCGAAACAAATTCGGGGCACGAATTTGACCGGGGCATGAAGCACGTTGCCTCAGCTGCCCCTTCTTGACGACGGCCGCAGGCTTCAGCCATTAGTCACACACTGACACAACTTTATGCAGAACACGGGATTAGGATTCATCTACCTAAGGAGTGCACTTAAGCAACTCCGGTCTTCACGCGGAGCCTCTAAACTCGCCGTCGAGAGAGAAGCGCCTGGTCTGGGTCCTTCACACAGCATCTGAGCCGCGCCTCTTAGTGTGGGAAAGGATTCGCAAGTCACACCGCATTTAGTGCCGGACACCGCAAGGTAGTCGATTCATAGATCCAATGGCGTTTCCAATGGTGTGAAGGCGGTCATTTAGTACTGTGTACTGCTAGAGTTGGTTGGTTGTTAATGAATGCAAGCGCGTCCACAAAAGATGTCATTACTCCCGTAAGTGTAGTGCATGTTTTTAATCGGAAGGTGGGGGTGAACTTTCCTTGCTAGATGGCGAGATCCGGCGTTGACCTACCCTCGGGTATTCACACGGGTTAGTCGCGCGAGGTTTCCCTAACCACGTATCTCTCACCAGTGGCGCTAGCTTGCTGTAGGTCGGCGCCAGATGTGGCCATTCTGTGGGGGAAGACCACCGTCACCTCACAGGAAAAGTATGCACTACACTTACCGGACTGATACCCTGAGTAGTTGACGCGCGCGGAATCACTAATAACCAATCCCATCAGTAGATCACCGCTCCAGCCGATATTGTCCTGTTGGAAAATTTCATTTATTCGAAGATCATATAGTGTCGTGACAAGATGCCATAAGGCTAGCAACACACGAGCGTTGGAAAACGAACGTCGTTGACGTCCGTGGGTTGGCAAGCATGGGCATGGGTACGGGCGTGGGCGTAGGTTCGAACACCATCTGTCCCGTGACCTTGCACCAGCAAATAGGGATACCACGAAGTTGTATTGTTGCAGGGAAGCCAAGCGATTGTATATAATAAATATTAGCATGGAGTGTATAAAAGAAAAGAGGAGATGACTCATTCCATTAATACTAGCTTGTGAAGGAAATGTGGTACATCCTCTTTCAGAAATTGTGCAACGACGATGAGAGATTTTTAATTTTTTTAAGATGTGCGAGCCGCCGTACAAATACTTTGATTGAACTGCTGGAATGTGCTCTTCATTAATCAACCTTTCGATGACAGATATAATAATTATATTATCATAAAAACTTACTTCCCTTGTTCAACATAATACGTATAATGTACGTCGCTAGTAATCCGTGTGTTCTGCACGCTATGAATTCCGAAATAGCTACAGAGTCCGTTAGGAACAATGTACGCATTCTAGGGCTAACGTCCGTTGCTACTTGACGGACGTCACTGCAGCGCTTTAGTGTGCCACGACCCGTACGAACGTACTAACGGACGTACCGATGGACCGGACCCGACGGACTTACGAACCGGAGCCCAGGCCACACGAAAACATCACTTATGACTTCGTTTTTAAAAGCGTATCTGATTAATTGTATCATTTTGTCATCAGGGCGAAAGATCTTATTCGTCATAAGATTTCTCATCACTCTTTGGAGAATCGCTTAACCAACAGGGCAACCCTGTTCTCTGTTGTGTCAGATACGACGATAATCAGGATGACAGATTTTACAAGCACTATACACGATTAGAATGACGGTTGGTAGAAAAGTAACTTGTTTTAGATTAGATGATTTCCAGTTTCTTCACCTTTTCCACAATCCGATGTCGGTTATCTTAGTTAAGATTACCTCTGGAAGTAGCTGGGAAACTATCATCTATCAGGAAAGAATGACGGAGATAGGCGTCTGAACTTCTTCCCAAAGCCGCGGTGGTAAGGGTTCCAAGACAACACTACGTATGTAACACTACGATAATGCACAGGAATGATTGCCCTTGTAACTCGCGAACTATGAAGACTTGTAATATGTCGGGGAGGGCAGAACAGAGAGCCAGAAAGGCTGAAATGTCCTGATCCAAAGACATGTACACCAATGGCAGCTTCTCCTTAAGGGCTCTAGGGCGGCGCTCTTCCCAGAAAAACCCATCTCGAGAAAAGTTGCGAAAGATTTAAACTTAAAACGACTCGTTTAATTTGTGCATGTTTTAACTACTCTTTTAAGCTAGAGATGTATGTTTTTGATATGTGTCGTATCGTGGATTAGTTCGTCCGAATCAAGTCCGTCTACAGCTGGTGTATGCAAGGCAATGGAAGCTTGAGGAAGAGTGGGGGTACTGAGTTGTTGGTGGGGGTAGCATGCTGATATTAGGGTTTTGTTCGGCAAGTCTGTGGCTACAAACTAAGGCAAGAATACTGACCCTTTCATCTGATTTCATAAACTAATACTGTTTTGTTTGTTGGAAATATTTTGTTAATATATTATTTTCGCATGAGCACAATATATGTAGTTTTCCTCGTTCAATAAATATTTTGAAGAGGTAAAATGTATGTGATAGATCGGCCGTGTACCCCCCTCCCTCCTCAATTCACAACACTCCGGCCTCCCCTAACGTGCATTTAAATACATACTTGTATTCAAAAACATACAATCTGACTCGTAGCTATGTAAAGTATCTGGATTATCAGTTATAGATAAATCAATACACAGTAAAATACAAAATACATCTGACCACTTAAAGACACGATTGCTTGTGGTATATGACATAAAATAGATGTAACCAATCAGCTTCATTAAACATCCGCCTCCTGTTGAATACTAACATACGAAGGTTGCCTTTTATGTTTGAAAATCCAACAAAAGTTGTTCACACACGAAGCACGTCCAAACAGATGGTCGCCTGTTTTTTCGAAAAAACTGGACATGTTGCAACCGTACCACTAGAACAACGCAGAACAGTCAATTATGAGTGGTACACAATGATTTGTTTGCCAACTGTCATCAGCAGAAGAAATCAGGAAAACCAACCGCCGAAGTCAGATCACTCTTCACCACGACAATGCGAGCTCTCACACATCGGCTCAAACAACTACATTTTTGAGCACCCAAAACATCGATTTGATGAGTCATCCGCCGTATAGTCCTAACTTGGCACCGGATGACGTCTTTTTATTCCCGTACGTAAAAAACAAACTGAGATATCTACGATTTTCGACACCTGAAGAAGCGGATGCTGCATTCAGAATGCATGTTTCGGAGATACCTCAATCAGAGTGGCAAAAATGCTTCGACAGTTGGTTCAAACGCATAAAAAAGTGTATAGATCTTCATGGGGAATATTTTGAAAAACAATATAGTGATTATCGATGATTATTTTTTGTTTTTGTTCTCTAATCCCGAAATATAAAAGGCAACCCTCGTATTTATTTAATTTCTTTTTGAAAGCCAGTTTTACCGGACGTTTGGAGTGTGTCTGAGGCGCGGTCCAGTGCAAGCGGGGCAAATAATGAGGAGAGCCATGCTCTCCCGAGCAGGAGGCGGACGTGGGGCCCCTGCCGTTGGCAGTTCCGCTCCCCGACGCGCGCTTTCGCTCGAGCATCGCGGCGCGACGCGGCCTGCGGCCCCGCGACCTTTGCGGCGCTGGCCGCGTGCCCACCCAGGCCAAAGGGCGGGCGCGGGCGCGGGCGTTGGCGTTGCCATCTGGCGGTGACCCGCCGCGCACAGTGTAATTTTGGCAAACGAAATGGAAACACGTCTGAATCTGCTAAACCATAAATTGTTTACTGTTATGCAGAGTATATATTGTAAGTAAACTGTAATGTTAAAGTATGAAACAATTTTATTTGAAATATTGTGACGGCAACTGTTTTCTTTTGCAAAAATAAAATGTCAGACTACATCTGTCAATTCACGAACTAGGAAAGAAAAGCCCAATTCAAAATGAAATAAACGTATTTTAATAATTAGTAATTTAAACAAATTGTTATATGATTAATTGTGAAGCGATAAGAGAAAAAATAAAAATTGAGATTAGTCAATGTTAAAAAAATTGAAACGAAAATAATTATTACGAACCACTAAATATAGGTCTCCGGTTGAAGAATCCTCGAATAAAATAACAGAATTTCTTCTTCAGAGTCTTGTGGATCAATATCTAGCAAATTACCAATTTTTTATTGTATATTTTAATTTTAATTTTAAAAAACCTTGGAACCTTTCATATGTTTTGAGAAGTCTGTTCATGAGACTACGAATTGTGTGCTCAACAACTGACCATAGAAGTGTTTCAGCACGTTTTTATGTTTGCACTTTTACACAATTACACAGCACACATAACACTTTTAAACCTGGATTATACATAATTTTTGCCGCGTTAACTCTGTAGTAAGGTGGATGTAATTTACAATTTGGTTCTCTGTTTCTCGTAGTGGTAAATTTTGGTGAGTAGGAAAAATTCATACCCAACATTAATGGGTGGGCTTGTTCTGGAGAGATTACATGAGCTTCTTGACACAACATTCGCGCGCTTCTCTTAATGGTTGTGCCAGTGTTAGGAGAAGAGATTGGAAGTTCGTCTATTATTTATTAGCAGAATATCTTTTACCTTCTATTTTTATTTCATTTCAGTAGCTTGTTGGTATTTTACCTGCAGGTTTTCAGCTCTCGAATTATATAAACTAAAAAGCATAAGTGGACGGCCAAATCCCGTACAAAACATTAGCTGATTTTTTGAAATGCTTGGAGCAGTTGTGAAGGAACGTATATAAAATTTGATGTCTTTCTAAAGTCACGAAAAGTGATTTTCTCTAAAACGCTGTTTCCACTTCGCGCATTCTCCCATCTTTTGATAATTAACTGACAAAAATGGCTAATTCGAGTGTTCTATCGGACTTATTGAAGTACTAGTCATAGATTATTTTCCTCCTGTAAAACGTATGAAAGAACGATGTCATACCGTGACTCTATGGAGCTTATGCACTAAACATCAAAAACGTCCTCCGAGAAATTAAGCTCAACGAAAATCATTACGAAAAAAAAATTAAAAACTCTTGAGTGGGCAGCTGATATTTCATGACTTCGATTACCAAAAGAGCAAGGTTTAATGTCTCTATAGTCATAAATGACAACTATGGTAAATTCGATATTAAAGGTTTTGATAGATGTGTAAAAAGGCGTAAAAATGAAACTAAAATTACTTACTTTTTCAAAACAGCCCATGAGCAATTAAATGCACAATTTGCTACTCTTAAGCCACTTCTTCATGAAAACTTTAATTATATAATTTGGAGCACTATCAATTCTAAGGAAAATAGTTTTATTTATTTTACATCAAAAACAGTTAAAAATAGATGTGACGCTCAACGAGAAGAAGTGTATCCGGTAGACATTTTCTTGAATTCTGGAATCCTCACCAAACTCAAATACAAGGTGAATTGTGAATACCGGTGGAATCGAGCGGTTTTGGCCAGAGTTAATAATAAATATTCGCTCCCGAGTAAACAAACTATTTACAACGGCAAATCAGCAAAGTATTTATGCTATTATCTCCCATCGTGCCCTTTATAAAGAAAGGCTTGCTTCTGTGAGAATAGGAAGGAAGATTATTTGATTTCCCTTCTGAGCTCTTGTAACCGGCTCAGATAGTGAGGCTACATCTATGACCATAACAAGGGACACCTCAGCGTTTGGGTAAAGAATCAGGGAAACTGGACAAAACATAGTCGTGAAAGAAGCTGTTATACTATTACGTCGTGGATATTTAGTCTTTTACAATTATATAGTACAGATGATAACTAATACATTAAAATAATTTTCAAAATCAGTATTATTTTTCTTTTTAATGATCTTTTATAGTATCTGATTGTATAAAAAGTTTTGCAGCAGAAAAAATCTTGTCACACTTGTGTATCGATTCGAATAGTTTCATGACACATGACAATGTGTTGTAAAATTGTGTTCATGTATTGTGTGTGAATTTTTTGTAATGAGTTGTAGATTATAACATTTTTGACTACGATTACTACACCTAGTGTAATAGTTATATGCATCTGTATTCACTGAAAATATGTTCCAACCCTTTAGTTTGCCATTTTGGCAAAAACTACTGATTCGTTAATTAAGATACAAGGCAATGGTAGAACTCCTAGCTTCATACAAAAGAAGCTGACAACAATCTCGTGGGTGGGATTTTCTTATTATTTGTACAATTTCTTGCTGTAATCTAAATTCTGGGAGCTGTAGGGTATGTTTCTCCAGAATATTATAGTGTATCCCTGGCGGAAATGAATAGTTGTGAAATATTCACGAGTAGTGTGAAGGCTGAGTGAATTTTCAATAATTCAACGCGTAGTGTAATAAAATTAATTTTGTATTGAATTCTTTTAAATCGACGTTCCATTAGGTTCTTGTACCGTTAGCATAATTTTCGTCTTCCAGTATATTGTTTCCCTTTTATGTTGTTTCATGTACTTTTTTTATAAAAAGAACTGCACAATTTTACGAATTACCATCGTAAGAGAGAACTAGTGAAGTACATAAGGCAGTACAAATACAATTAACAAGAGTGCAAATGCTCAATCGCAACCGCTTAGAGAGGACGTCCATTGCTCGCGTCATAGATCGACTATAGTAGCCACACACTGATCGATCGGAAGTAATTATGACTTCAAGTGCATTTCGTATATGATATAATTGATCAAATCAACTAATAAACGAAGATAAATTGCACATCAGTATTAAACTAATATTTGGGGAAACGGAAAACAATTGAGTATTAGACCATGGCTGCTAGGCATGCTCTGGCATGGGGCTTATCAACGGATCAGACCTGTGCCAATTTGCTTTTTACTGATAAAAGACAGTTTCTGTATTTAGTTATTAACACAATTGTAATTGTAAAACACTGGCTTACCGCCCAGCGCAAGCCCGACTAAATTACAAGAGGCACATATGTATGAAGTTGGAACCTGGATATTGGCAAGTTTTTACATTCAACAGACACAAATTCCTTACCGATCCCTATCAACGCAGCTAGCCCCAACTCCCACCCGCAGAGGACGGCTGGCATTTCCCGATTCCTCGGAGATCGGATTTCTCTGGTCGGAACGCGCCGATAATTTCACGGAGCCGTTCTGGGCCCGCATGGCAATCGCTAATGCGCGGGTGATGCACAATCCTCGGAATTCTCGCTCCTGTACGTCGCAGTTTCCGGATGCACGGATGCAATCAAGAGACAAACTAGAACATCATAACGGCTAACTGTAAACTCGTTACCACACTACGCTCGCCAGATCCCATTAGCGGCGTGCGCATTTCGAATTCCGTGCATTCTCTGCGCGTGGGCCGCGTGTGAAAATTTCGAAATGGATTAGCAGGTGTAGCTCACTAAATAAAATTCACATTCAATACCAGCACCTTATTTTATAACACATTGCTTGATGACATTAAACGATTAAAATTGAAGCAAAGGTTTAAGTGCCAATTAAAATATTTTCTGCTGCATAATATATTTTATAAAATTAGTAAACTATACCAACCATCAAAAACCGGAAACTAGTTGTGTTTCAACAGCAGGAACTTTCTCATATTATTTGTTCGTTTTGACACAAGAAAAATACTGGATCTGACGATGAGCTCCAGAGCTAGATTTCTAATATCCGTTCGCTTTCATCGGTCGTATCTCTGGTTTTCCCTCATCAATTTCAAGCAAATTTCAGGACACGCCCGCGCAAACCTTGATTACCAATTTTGGCAACCACTTCAAAGGCACGACGCACAGATCAAGGGGAGGTCGAGTAGAACTTGATGGCGCGTTGATTCCCTGTGTGACAAGCGCGGGGTGGAACGTTGTGACAGCACGAGAAAGAGTCGAGAGAGAGAGAGGAGAGGAGAGAGAGAATAGGGAGAGAGCGAGAGAGATAGAGGGAGAGAGCGAGAGAGATAGAGGGAGAGAGCGAGAGAGATAGAGGGAGAGAGCGAGAGAGAGAGAGGGATAGAGAGAGAGAGGGATAGAGAGAGAGAGGGATAGAGAGAGAGAGAGGGATAGAGAGAGAGGGATAGAGAGAGGGGGATAGAGAGAGGGGGATAGAGAGAGAGGGATAGAGAGAGGGATAGAGAGAGAGGGATAGAGAGAGAGGGATAGAGAGATAGAGGGATAGAGAGATAGAGAGAGAGATAGAGAGAGAGAGATAGAGAGAGAGATCTCTCTATCTCCCTCTCTATCTCTCTATCTCTCTCATCCCTCTCTATCTCTCTCTATCCTCTCATCTCTCTCTATCCCCTCTCTATCTCTCTCCCTATCCCTCCTCTCTATTCCCTCTATTCCTCTCTTTCATCCCTCTCTCTCTATTCTCTTATCCCTCTATCTCTCTATCCTCTCTCTCATCTTCTCGTACCCTCTCTCTCTATCTCTCTATCCTCTCTCTCTCTATCTCTCTACCCCTCTCTCTCTATCTCTTATCCCTCTCTCTCTATCTCTCTTCCCTCTCTCTATCCTCTATCCCTCCTATCTCTCTCCCTCTTTCCTCTCGCTCTATCTCTCTATCCCCTCTCTCTATCTCTATCCTCTCGAATTCATCTCTCTTCCCCCTCTCTATCTCGTATCCCTCCTCATCTCTCTATCCCCTCTCCATCTCTCAATCCCCTCTCTATCTCTCTCTACTTCTCTCCTTCCTTCCCACTTATCTCTTCCTCTCTATCTTCTACCCCTCTCATCTCTCATATCCTCTCTCTATCTCTATTCCTCTCTCTAGCCTCTATCCCTCTCCTCTCTCTACCTGCTCTATCTTTATCTCTATCCTCCTCTCTCCCCTCTTCTCTACTCTTATTCTCCTAAAATCTCTCTTCTCCTCTTTCAACTTCAATCTTCTTCTCTCTATCTCATCCCTCTTCTTCTTATTCTCTCTCATCTCTCTATCCCTTCCTCTATCTCTCTATCCCTCTCCTATCTCTTATCCCTCCTCTATCTCTATCCCTCTCTATCTCTCTCATCTCTCTTATTCCCTCTCTATCTCTCTCTATCCCTCTCTATCTCTTCTATTCCCTCTCTATCCTCCCTATCCCTTCAACTATCTCTCATCCCTATCCCCCTCTCTATCTCTTATCCCTCTCTCTCTATCTCTCTATCCTCTCCTCTCTCTCTGCCCTCCTCTACTCTCTCTATCTTCTCTATTCTCTTCTATCCTCTTTCTCGCTATTCCCCCCTTATCTCTCTAGCCTTCCGCTCCTCGGCACCGCGCTCAGCCCCCCGGTGAGGGCCGCAACAACCGAAAGCTAGAGACGTAGAGAGAGAGGATAGAGAGATAGCAGAGAGAGAGGTAATAGAGAGATTAGAAGGGAGAGGGATAGAGAGGATAGAGTGAGAGAGTAGGGATAGAGAGATAAGAAGAGAGGATAGAGAGATAGAAGAAGATAGTGAGAGGGGAATAGGAGCGAGAGAGATGAGGAGGGATAGAGAGAGATAAGAGAGGATAGAGAGAGATAGAGAGGGATAGAGAAGATAGGAGAGAATAGAGAGGGATTAGAGAGAAAGAGAGAGGGATTATAGAGAGAAGAGAGGGATAGAGAGAGATAGGAGAGAGGGATAGAGAGATAGAGAGAGATGGGATAGAGAGATAGGTAGAGAGGATAGAGAGATAGAGAGAGAGAGATTAGAAGAGATAGACGAGAGAGAGATAGAGAGATAGATAGAGAGGATAGAGATAGAGAGAGAGGATAGAGAGATAGAAGAGAGGAATAGAGCGGATAGAAGATAGAGAGAGGATAGAGAGATAGAGAGAGGGATTTAGAGAGGATAAAGGAGAGAGGATGAGAGATAGAGAGAGGGATAGAGAGCTAGAGAGAGGGATAGAGAATAAGGAGAGAAGCGGATAGAGAGATAGAGAGAGGGATAGAGAGGATAGCAGAGAGAGGGATAGAGAGATAGAGAGAGAGGAGATTAGAGAGATTAGAGAGACGAGAGATAGCAGAGATAGAGAGAGAGGGATAGAGAGATAGAGAGAGAGAACGATAGAGAGATAGAGAGAGAGGGATAGCAGAGATAGATAGAGAGGGATAGAAGATTAGAGAGAGAGGGATAGAGAGATAGAGAGAGAGGAATAGAGGGATAGAGAGATAGAGAAGGGATAGAGAGATTTAGATGACAGGGATAGAGAATAGAGAGAGAGGATAGGGATAGACGAGAGGAGGATAGAGAATAGAGAGAGAGGATAGAGAGATAGAGAGAGAGGGATAGAGAGATAGAGAGAGAGGATAGAGAGATAGAGAGAGGATAGCAGAATAGAGAGAGAGGATAGAAGAGAGAGGATAGAGGATAGAGAGAGGGATAGAGCGAGAGAGATAGAGAGGATAGAGAGAATAGAGAGGGATTAGAGAGGAGATAGAGATTGATAGAGAGGAGATAGAGAGATAGAGAGGGATGAGAGATAGAGAGAGGGATAGAGAAGATAGAGACGAGAGGGATTAGAGAGATAGAGAGAGAGGGATAGAAGATAGAGAGAGAGGGATAGAGAGATAGAGAGAGAGGGATAGAGAAGAGTAGAGAGAGATGGATAGAGAGATAGAGAGAGGGATAGAGAGAGGGATAGAGAGATAGAGAGAGAGGGATAGAGAGAGAGAGGGATTAGAGAGATAGAGAGAGAGGGCGATAGGAGATAGAAGAGAGGGGATAGAGAGATAGAGAGAGGATAGAGGTAGAGAGAGCAGGGATGAGAGATTAAGAGAGAGAGGATAGAGAGATAGAGAGAGAAGGGATAGAGAGATAGAGAGAGAGCGGATAGAGAGATAGAGGAGAGAGGGATAGAAGAGATAGAGAGAGGAGGATAGAGAGAGATAGAGGTGATAGAGAGAGGGATAGAGGATAGAGAGCAGTGATTAGAGGGATAGAGAGATAGCAGAGAGAGAGGTGGGTGGGAAATGAGTTCAACAAGGTTAGTAGATTTTGCGCAGTTGTAGCGATGCAAGGGCGGCTGCGCCCGGTGGAGAAGTCGGGGAGGAGGAGATGTGTAGAAAGGTGGGCGAGTCTGTGGCTAGTGGCGCGCCTGGCGTGCGCTCGAAGCGTATTCATAAACGCTCCTTCGCGTTTAACTCTGCGCGCCTTGGTACTTGGGAGCGCGCGCCACTTGAGGCGCCTGCGGTTTCCGCAAAATAGTTCCCAGCCCTAGCGCCCACCTTTGCAAACGCGTCGCGGAGGGCTATTAACCGGCCCAGGCAATTCTGATTAAAACTCTGCTATTCAACCAGGCAGATAATTGGCTGAAAAAAAAAAAGGATTTTTTGGCACCTGTGAATTGAGCATGAGAGTTTTATTACAATTTTTTGATCAGTTTATTTATCTAATTAAAATCCACGCTAGGTATCAAATAATAAAAATGGCAACCTTTTGTCTCACTCGCAGAATATTTAAGTTTTTAACGAATTGGCGAAATTGAGTCACCCATGCAAATAAAATGTATCAGTATTGATTTCGTTAATCAATAATGCCCGTTAAGCTTTGAATTGAAATTGCACCCAAACATGTTTGCTATTAGGTTTAACGAGACGGTATCAACATTTAAAAAACATTAGGCGTGACTCTTGTATCTCAAACCCGCAGTAAAAAATAAATCGTATTAGATGTGAAATTTCTTGACTTATCACAGCCTGCAGTGATTTTCCCGGTTTTTTCCATATTTTTTTTATTGTTGACGTAAATGTGGTATATATATTTGTTGTATGCAAAGAGGAGGGACGAAATGTAGAAACATCAAGCATAACGTAGGAAATGAAAGTTATGAAAATTTCACAATTTCATTAAAAAGAATTTTGTGCTTACGCTTTACTGCTTATTTACTTCAACTTTCTATTTACGGTTCATAATTCAGGGGCTGTCTTGTCTTTGATATTAGGACACTTAAAAAAAATTTAGAACAATTTTTATGATAATGTGTGCGATATTCGAATCGATCAAGTCCTCCCATTTAGTACAATGAAAGATGGGCGACGCCAGAGCGCGAGAGCGAACATAAGGAGGTCAAGCGAATACAGAAGTTCGATATATACAGCGTTTTCTTTCGGTGAGGTTTTTCTAAGAAACTAACACAGCCAGGCAGCCAGCCAGCGTTTGCGCTTGTGCCGAAGGGTCCGGCGTCGCGTTGCGTGTCTGGGCGCGGGGTTGGCGGCAGGGGCTCCATCCATTTCAGGCGCCTGCCGCCGACGTCCGCCGACGCGCAGAGTGACATAAGATGTTTGTGGGGGCGGTGGAGCGGGGGCGGCGGGCGGGGCGGGGGCGGGTC
>BOPP01000083.1:1272291-1315223 GCA_017312745.1 Gryllus bimaculatus
GGAGGGGAGGGGAGGGGAGCGGGACGGGACGGAGCATTGTTAGCTGAGTGGAAGACGAGGGCAGAGGGCTCGTTGAGGAGGCTTTGCGCGCGATCTCCGGCTACAGGTGGCTCTGGTTGCTCTAGACGGGAAACCCGTCGCCCATCGATGCCCAGGCTTTGGCGAACGTATGTGACACAGGAGACGACGCTCGAATTGCAACTAATTTATTGACTTTACTTCCTTTTACGTTTTATTGACCTCTTTACGTACTTCATGTACTTGTCACAGTTATGCACTAATAAACTCTTCAGTACGTACAGATTGTTACTAAAATAATGTTGACATTACTGATTCATAACATAGTGATTACCTTTATCCAAATACAAATTGCAACATTAGGATTAGTAAATTTAGCTAAAGAATAAGTACTACAGTGTGTTTAGTAAAAACGCCAAATGCCACACACAATAAGATTATAATAATAATAACAATAATAATAATAATAATTATTATTATTATAATTTTTATTATTATTAATATTATTACTATTATTATTTTATTATTATTGCCAACACTAATCTTGAGTAATAGAAGTTGCAATATTGTCCTTGGTAATATTTCTTATTTATAGTAGCCTATTATATTTATTGAAATATCTTTTTTCCGAACGTTGTTATGTGTTATGCTAAGTAAGTGTCCATAACGTGGTCTTCATAATGTATTTTCTCTATACGACAAGAGCTCTCGATATCCAATGTGCATTGTAAGAAGCGACTTTTTGAAGAAGTGTTTAATCTTCTCTATGGAGCTATACATTTGATGCTATGGAAAACCTCAAGATATCCGGTGACGAATGTTTGACATCTGAGACCCTGTCTTTCCATCTTCTTTGTGTTATCGGCCAAGTCTTCACTTGTTTTCGTATCGCAGCCAATGATTCCTTTCTGTCCGTTAACATTCTTCATATTTACGAATTTTATTAATGAAGTTCGTCCTTTTAATTATCACACATTGTTATATGTCACAATATGATTTTATGCAAAAAAATTTTAAAATTTTTTTACTAATGCTCATCATTTATAATCATGAAATAATTATTCATTTATACTGCTAAAATACATCTATTGTCTTCCACCACTAAAATTTATACAGTTAGATTTACAAACACAATTACACTTTTACACAAGAATTGTAGTTCAATAATCGTTAATTTAATTATTGAAAAAGTTAATAATCGTTAAATTATTCGTTAAAATTAATAATCGTTAAAAGAATTGACCCAAGACCCACTTATATTTGCGAAAAATATTGCACCAAAATAAATATGCATAGTTTAAATGATTTTTTACAAATCAAAAGCACTTACAACCCAAAAGTATCCTTATTAACCACTAACGTAAAATTGATTTTCAGAGTTTACTTGATGACTGGTATTGTGTGAATGCCCTTGTCAGTTATGGTGAACATACTATTGCGAAACGTTAAAAAGTGTGAAAAGAGAGTACTTTGCTCATTTTAGAACTGAGATCAAAACAAATCATGGGCATCACACAGTGTTACATACATGACGAAGAAATAAGATTGGGGTCTACAGGTTAAATGAAACTTAGAAAAACATTAAAATTTATTTGGAATCTCAGTGTTATGGCGGAAGTGACGATTGTTATTTTGCAGCTGTGTTGGGGGGTTGTAATAATACATACGAGAAAGTTATTTTAAATGCAAAACTTCCCTGAGCCTTTTCAACCTGTTGCTCAGGCCCATTCCTGTTGGCCAGTAGTTCCGGTTTCTGGGCCACGAGCACTTTAGTTTTATTACTTGATTGGTGTTTCCGGGCGCGGCACATATTAAAGTAATTTGTCCCGTAAATGTAAGCATGATTAACCCCCCCCCCCCCTCGCGTGTGAATCTGTAATCTTCAATCTCCTCGAAAGGGAGATGTAGATCCTATCTACACATCTCGGTATCATGTGTAGTCGTCTAGTGAATGTTAGTGTGTGTGTGTGTGTGTGTGTGTGTGTAAGGGGTGAGGATAGGACAAGAAAGAGGTAGGAAAGATCGCGTGCGGTTTGTTAGGGTACTGCTCTTGCATTCGGCTGGTGCTGATCAGAGAAACCTCGGAAAACCACCGATCAGAGCAGCCGGCCGCTCTGATGTTCTGGAATTCTTCTCCAGCCCGCGACTCAATTAGACCCAGCTGACAAGCGAGTGTCGAAAACTCTGCCACCGTCAGGACTCGAACCTAACCCCTCGGTTTCAAAGGCACTATGAAACCCTGAGCCACCTCTCCCGGTACAATTTTAATGATGGAGAGTTTTTGTTACATGAATTATGTTCAAAAAATCAGCTAAGTAAAAGGTCATGGGCAATTGTTTACAAATAAGTGATTTATCGTAATTTTACAATTTTTGAAATTACGTATTTGTGCGTATTTGAATTTCCTGCGTTTTATTTCACCCGCTGTCAGTTTAATATTCTTTTCAATTGTTATGATTATTGAACATGAACATGGAACGTTACGACGATTTGTGGTTTATTTATTTATTAACTTCAAAAACAGTTGAAAAGTGTCTGTAAGGTATTGTGGGGTACTCTGTGCGTGTTTTCTTAAATTCTGAGCGCGAATTAAAACTCTGTGTGCGTTTTCTCAGTACATGTTCCTTGAACATGTTGAATTCTGAATATAGATGAAAACGAGCGTTTGTGCTTCCTTGTTAGTAAGGAGAATTTAGGGCAATTTTCTTAGTTGTGAAGAGAAATGTGGCATGTAGCATTAAATTTTTAGACATGGAGGAACGTGTAATTCGTGTTAAAACGAGCAGATGTGGAGAATATTACAATAATATAGTATTTAATACTTAGTTACACAATAAATAACGTAACGAAATATTCGCATTTGCCTTCCAGCATGATGAGTGTTACAATGTTGGAAAATGTACATGCCAAATCGCCCATTAACGTTTTAACATCGCTGCCTAACATGGCAACAAAGTCCTGTAGAAAAAGCCGCCACCGTTACAACCAGGACCCCCGCCGCTGCCGCCATCGCCGCCAGTGGATCGTATTATTTGTTAACTTTTATTTTTTTTTTACTTTTTCTCGTATTGCTTACGCAGCACTGCCCAGCACGCAGCCCGCAGACTGAATTCACTGCCATAAATATATTTTTATTTAAACTTTCGAATACAAATATGAATTTTTTCGCTTCGTTTATTTTCAATAGAAAGTGATTTTTGAAATCTACGAAAAGCAGAATTTGTGGTTCAATATTACATGAAGGTAATTAGAACTATAATAAATGTCTTCAAAGACTGTAATATTGAGAAAATGTATGTGCGTTTAGCACCTCTACATTGCATAACTACAAAGATTTTGTGATCAAACGTGTTCCTTGACTAGTTATATACAGAATGTTTCTTATTTCTTGCACACGGAAAATGCCACAGTAAACAGAAGGCCGAGAAACAAGTTGGCACTCAATATTACGTATTCTGACTCGCAGATTTCAATATTCAAAAAACAATACTCTCTCTCTAGCACGGTGTCTGTCGTCTAAAAGCCATTGCGCAATAAGCTATTAAAAGGCATATCTGATTTTACGTCAAGCAAGTGGAAACTTTCGTCTTTTTGTGATACTCTTTTCCAAAGAGAACGGCGGCATTTGACGTGATAAGCCCGAACTGCTCCATCCCCGTAATATTAAGTACATGCCACAATACTAAATAAGGAGTAAATAACTCCTTTTCAGCCACTTCACTTGGATTGCTCGCTTGGAACTGGTGCAACTACATACGACGCATAAAATGGCATCCACTGCGTGCGAGTATTAAGACAAACCTGCATATCCTTGTGTTTCGAGTCCTGCAGAGGCTGGAATAATATTCAAAAGGTTTATTGCGTTAAAGCTTACACAAGAAACTGCGCTGGGTCGGATCGAGGTAAGGAGTGGCAGAAAGACTGGAAGGGGAGTCACCAGTCGTTGCTTCTGAAGACTCTTCCAAGATCCGAAGGGTGAATAGGGTTGATGCGGAGGGTCATTGTAGAACGCTTCAATGCAAGTTAACAATTCAAGAGTCGCTGGCGTTCGCAGGTTGACTTCTCAGGCAGCTCATGGGCCGTTCGTGTGAGAAGAAGGCTGGCGAATCAGCGGTCAGTTGCCTTTTTTTCCGGTCAGGAGACTTCATACCTGGTGATCTCTATGAAGAAATCGTGGCGGCTACTTGAAGCCCCGGAATTTCACGCGACAATTTTGTAACCCTCACATAAACATTTTCTACTGACAATAGGAATATCTGTGTTACGATTCACTTCCTATAATCATTGAATTAAGTCGGAGTTTCGGAGTAAACACAACAGTTATTGACTTAAAAGAAATCTGACTAATAATTTAGTTATCTAGAAGATGTGTGAAATAATTGAAGTCATCTTTATCAATTTATTACATAAATTACTATTAACTAAGCGGACACTGTTTCTCGACTTTTGCCACATACAGTGAGACTGATATTGTCTACCAAGCCTTCTAAAGCCAGCTCTCTAAATAAACTATTAAGTTGACGGAGAAGACTTCAGTTATTTCACCATTTAATTGCGCCAAAAACACCTGACTAGCTTTTCCTCAATCTTGAAAATTTCCAACGCTTGTCTTGCATATAATGAAATTATTACTTTTGATCAGAATTAAAACTATAGAATCGTCATTCGAAAAAATTAAATCTGTCGAATGACACAACATTGGCGACGAAAGTTGAAATGAAACAAACGTCCGTAAGGGAGAGGAGAGAAACTAAATGAAGCATAGAATGAAAGAGAGAGGAAGACAGGTTAACACAGAGAGAGGGAGGGTTGGATTGGCGGTTGGAGGGTGGATTGGAGGGAGAGCTGGATGGAACAATGGAATAAGGGTTGGAAGAGGGGTTTGATTGTTTGAATTGAGAATTGAGAATTGAATGGATTGATCAATGGATGGAGGGAAGGGGTTAGTTGGATGGATCGAGAGAAGTTTGGATTGCTGGATAGACGGTTGGCTGTCTGTCTGGCTGGAGGGAGGGAGGGTGTGACAGAGGGTTGGATGGATGGAGAGACAGCGGAAAGAAGGAAAAGACGCATTAGGTAATGGAGGAGGGATGGTAGAATAGAGATGGAAGATCAGGGGAAGACGAAACGACCCAGGGCTTTAGAAGCCAGAGACGGTGATTGGGATGGTGCGGAGCGGCGTTGCAAGCTGCGAGACTCATGGCGCCGCGTCGTGTCGTTCGATCGGGAGAGCAGTTAATAGGCGCGTAATGGGCTGTGTCCGTAATAAAACCCTCCTCAACCCCCTTTCTCCCCCCTTCCCCTCGCGGGGCGCGTTTCGCAGATTGCTTCCCTTCTCCTGCGTACTCGTTTCTGCCCCTTTAATTATTCCGCTGTTCACGTTACGACCCCCACGCGGCATTTAGCTCGGGGTTACTGATTGCTTCTTCGTCCTCTCGTTCGCCTTTCAATACACGAATAGTGAATTTTTTTTACCAATTATCAACTTTATGCGTCAGCTTCTTACTCTTCTCTGCCTCTTCTTCCGAGTTTTTGGCCAATTACAAAAGCTTCTGTGAAAATCAATTTTTTTCATTAATGATAAGCGTCACTTTACGTATGTAACATACTCAATATATTCGTGCAAAACGATTTAGCATATCGAATAGGCTTACATGTATTTAAGACGTGAAAATAAAAGCATAAATACTTTTTTATATCGGGAAAAAAGTAATATTAAATTGTGAGTAGGAGTTTTATAAATGAATCTATTTCTCCAGTAGAAACTCTTTAAGATTCCTATTAACTCTTTTATAAACTATTGTTGACATCAGAATTTATTTCAGAAAATTAGGATTAGAAAATTTGGCTGAATCGTGGTTATTAGTACGACTGCCTTTAAATGCCAAAACCAACATAATATGTAGACACGTGTTTAATACTAGTAGATGTCTATATACTATTTTAAGCAAGGGCCTATTGAAATCCAATGAAGTATTAATGTTTACTCATAATCATAGTGAGCTACTGAAAATGGCATGCGCTGAGAACTAACAGAACGAATAAAGTAATAATACTGAGAATTATTAATCTACCTGGCATTGTTTCACAGAAAGTTTCCGTACGCCAAATGTTGAATCTCGAGCAATTTTGAGTTTCTTCTTCTCCTGCTTCTTCCCCCACGTCGTGAGCGCCTGCGCCTTCCACAGCGCCCTAACTGCCGCCTTCCAGCAATTTCGCTGCGTCTAACGCGTCTGTAATTCGCTTCCTCCAACCTGTCGCTCCGACAAAGACGAGTCGCCGCGGGGGGGGGGCTCGGGGGAGGGGCGTGAGGGGGGGGGCTCTGAGCCCTCCGACGTCGCGCGAGAGGTGTTATGGGCGGAGAGGAAGGGGGAAGGGCGTGGCAGAGCTCTGCATGCAGAATGCGCCCAAAATTAGTTCGCAAGCCCGAAAGTTGGTTCCATTAATCACATCCTGTTGTTAATTGCTGATTGGTTTTGATGCACTCGAGTTAATTATAACACCGAATTCTGTTTTTTCCAATCGGCGCGCTGCAGTCGCAGATATTTTACTGGCGCTTTAAAGACCTCTGAATAAATCTACTATGTTACGATAAGCACGAATAGAGCAGGAAAGATAATTTTCAGTATTTTGTCAACAAAACAGTTTCTCAAATTTGTGGAAAAAAGAGCAAGTGGTAAGTGTAGCAAGGAACATTGCGATGAAAAATACGCAAAATACACATAAAAAATATAAATCATTTATATGGCTTAAATGGGAAAGAATAAATCCAGAATCAGTAGGAGTTCAAATAGATGCCTATGATAAGGCGTTAAGAACACATTATGATGAAGTTTTTAAAATCTCCCAAGATTTACCAATCTCCCAAAATCTCTCAATGCCGCATTTGCCAGGAACAAGTAGAAACCATTGATCATATTGTTCCAGCTTGTCCAATGCTAGCAAAGACCGAACACTTAAAAAGACACAATATTGTGTGTACTTACCTTAACTGGAAGATCTGTATCGCCCTCGAAGTTACAAACACACAGTCCAAGTGGTACAGACACTTACCAAAACAGGCGATGTCGATAGTTATGGAAGATCTGGGATTTGTTCCGCAAAATATGTGGAAAAAAATTTGGCTAAACTTCCACGTCATAAAACATACTGGGAAGTGCAAGACATTTGCATGCAGCCCAATGTATTGTAGAGGCACCGACAGTTCTTAGACCTGCTCCTTAGGAATTTGTTTGCAATCTGGAGTAGCTTTAGTATTATAGTTTTGTAAACGTAATTTATAAAGAGGAGATTTTACTGTACACGTTATCTGATTAACTTTCTTAATATATGATCGTCTTGAGCGTTGTCACAGCCGTTGCAAATTATTTTTATAATTGTTATTTCCATTTTGGCTTTTGTAAGTTATTTTCAATAATTTAAACGACACAATTATCATTTTGAATAATGTTTCTATGTCATTCAAGGTATTAAGGTTTTTATAGATATAATTGAAAAGCATTAACTTGCAATACCTATTTCCAGTTGGTGTTTTGTTTTCATTCCTTGACGTTTGTTTTGTAAAGTGTTACCAAAAGTGATATGAACACTGGGCAATGATCAGAGCCGAGCTCTAATAATGCACTTTCGTATATGGGGAAGTTAATGTATTAAGTTAGGATGATAACTAATATATCTGGGATAACATTGGGGTTGGTTTGCATAGCGAGGACGTTTGTGAGGAGAAAGTAAATTTACAGGATGACTCTTTACGTCCGCGCATGGTAGGTATCATCGTATGCATTTTATGTACAAGAAGCAATGCTGATTTTCTTGGCAGTGACAACTTTATAATGACACCACTATGCTATGGCGATGGTACATTTACAGTCGAGAACCAACTTCCTTGCTCAATAACGGATGACGAAGACTTTATCATTATAGTTTTTAGTAATATAAATATTAAAATGAAAAGGTTTTAGTAATTTATACTTTTTAGTGCCACTGTTTGAGATCAATATTAAAGTAAATACTTTAGTTTTTTTTAATCGTAAAATTAAAATAAATTAAGAATTATTAGAGTAGTCACTTCAGATAAAACACTTTTCTCGTTGTGTGATTGCGCCAGTACACGTTCGAGGCGGCTATTTAGTGCGCGAGTAAACCTTTCCCGCGTGGAGTGGCTTAGTGGGGCGAGGCGCAGCGGCCTGGACGGCGCGCGCGGCGAGGGCGCGAGGCTTCGTTTGAGTTGGTAATTCGGGTGCGGTGCGGACGGGGGGTCGATAGCTGTGGGCACGCGCGGCGACCGACGCCGACGAGACTCAAGCGTGATGCCCCTCCAACACTACTCACCCTCCGCAGTCACCGCACTGCCCTTGCCCTCGCCTTCCCTTCGCCCTCGCCCTTACCTTCGCCTTCACCCTTGCCCTAGCCCTTGCCCTCGCCCTTGCTCTCGCCCTGGCCATTGGCCTGGCCATCGCCCATGCCGTTGCCCTCGCCCTTGCCCTCGCCCTTGCCCTCGCCCTTGCCCTCGCCCTTGCCCTCGCCCTTGCCTTCGCCCTTGCCCTCGCCCTTGCCCTCGCCCTTGCCCTCGCCCTTGCCCTTGCCCTCGCTCTTGCCCTTGCCCTTGCCCTTGCCCTTGCCCTTGCCCGTGCCCTCGCCCTTGCCCTCGCCCTTGCCCTCGCCCTTGCTCTCGCGTTTGCTCTTGCCCTCGCCCACGCTTTCGCTCTCGGCCTTGCCCATGCGCTCGCTTTTTCTCTCGCCCTCACCTTGGCCTCGCCTTTGTCCTCAACTTTGCTCTCGCCCTTGCTCTCCTTTTTGCCACTTCCCTCGCCCTTACCCTCGCTTTCGCCCTTGCTCTTGCCCTCACCCTCGTCCCTAGATCTTGCCCTCAACCTTGCTCTCGCCGTTACCCTCCTTTTTGCGTCCCCTTTACCTTCGCTGCCACTGTTCTTGCCTTCCCCGTGGCCCTTGCCTTTGCTTTCGCCCTTGCCCTTGCCTATCGCCATCGTCCTTGATGTTATCCTCACCCGCCGTTTCTCGCTCAGGCATCTCTCTTTCACCCTCTCTCTAGCGCTCTTTCTTCCTCCCACAAACAGTCTGAGATGGCTCAGTGCAACAACGCTTATTCATGCAGCATCCTTTTCCGTAGGATCTCGGGGTTCGAGTTCCATCGGGGGTGTATTTTCGATGCTATAATTATAACCCGCTGTCCGGGGGAGATTTATAGCGGTCGAGTGCTCTGAACAGGAAATTTTGGTTTCGTGGTTTCTCCTCCTAATACCAGGTGAATGCCGCAACAGTTTCCTAACAAAGGGGTTACAGACCGCGCGTGATATCCTTTTCCCATCCTTGTCGCCCTTCTTCCCTTTCGAAAACACACTTTCATTTGATGGACTACTAAACATGAAATGAGACCAATCTGCGGCTACGTTCTTGTCCAGACTGAGGCTGGGCCTCTCCGGGAGAGATATCTGAAGTTGGAACCTCACAAGCGTATGTGTAAATCGTCCAGATCTCCCATCCTAACAGAGAATGGACTCCCACCACCTCCCGACCATAACGTGCACTCACAGGTCTATTGACCTTACTAGCTGACGCTCCCAAAACATGAAATTGTTGTTTCTCACGTCGCCCGCGAGGTGGCGTTTCGTTCGCGGATGGACATATTCTCTGTTCCCTTCGATCACACCTCTGATTTCTGGGCAACGATGCTAATTCTCCCCACAGAGTGCTGCACTAGCGCTCTCTGCGATTAATCGGCCGATTAATGAAACGCCATTGTGTTCGTTCAATAGAAATCACTGGGTATCGATTGGGACCGTTGAAGCTTATAGCTTCAAAAGTCCAATAGGGGAGGAAATTAAATCCTGCCTGTTTATTATACGAAAGATGTTCTTTCCTTATTGCCTGTTTCACGGAAAATGTTTCAAGTGAAATGACTATCTCTCTGTCAAAATGTGAGCTGACCCAATTATTTTATTAGCTTTAGAAACATTTTTGAGAATTTTTTAAATTTCATATCTAACCTGAACAGAAAATAATAATATTTTTACCATTGAATGTTTCGTGAAAAATTATTATCTAAGATATTTCACGGACAGAAATATGAGTAGTGCAGTTAGTTATTGTCATTATTTTCTATAAAGTAATTATTTTTCTTTTGAAAGCTGTTTGAAATTACCCGCCAGCAATAACCTTCGGAGTTTAAGTTAGCAACGCAAAGCTGTAAATGTGTGAAATTAATTCGATGAGAAAATACACTTCTGAGCAAAATACACTCACGTGCAATTCTTTGACGAGCATGTTGACCACCTTTTATTTATACCTTTTATGACACTTGCTTTCCATTTATTTACTTCAATATCCTCCATTCCTCCTATTTATTCCTTCTATCCGAAATGGAAAATAATGTAACGAGCACGCTAAGTGTTTCGTGGAACATCCTGCTACATTGTGAAAACTTTTAAGGCCAAAAACTTTTACAGACTGCAATTTCAAGCAGTAAAGCATACTTATAATATGGGTTTCCGTCAGATTTTGGTACGTAATGAATCATAGGGGAGTGGGTGACTGAAAGCGGGAGAGGTAAAGATGGATAAAGGAAGGGGAGGTAATAGAATGAGAAGGCGGGTGGATGGAGGAGAGGCATGGTTGTGGATCGATGGAAGAAGGGCAGGGAAGTGGGTTACTGGGGGAGGGAGAGCGGAAGGTAGATGGAGGAAAGGGAATGGAAAAGTGGGTAGATGAAGGACAGGCGTAAGGGTGGATGGATGGAGGAACCGCAGGGCGAGTGTGAGGATGGAGAATCCTGTAAAGGGACAGCGAACAAATCGTGCGGGGAGAGGGAGGCACAGCGCGCGGTGGGTGTGTGGGCGGGAGGGCCGGGAGGGTGGGGGTGAGTGGCAGGCTGCGGGACCGCAGACTTCCCCCGCGCGCCAGTAAACAGAGCCGCGGCCGTAGCGGCGTTCGCGCCCCTCGCCGCTCGCGCATGCGGGCGCGGCGGTGCGAGCGCCGGTGGCAGCCGTGCGGGAGCGCCTCTGACGCCCGCCCCTCGCGGCGAGCGCTACCGCACCTGCAGCGCCCCGAATTTCGAAAATTAACTAGAAGGCGCTTCGGCGGTGTAGCGCGTACCGCACCGAACGGTTATACCCAATGGCGCGAGTTCAAACTTGATGGAAGCCATGGATTTTTCAGGGTGAGAAGTCCTTCGTACGCCTTCCTTCGAAGGGGAAGTAAAGCTATCGGTCCCGTGTTGTATATTTATTTCATGTTAAAGATCCTCAATATTAAAAAAGGTTTTTGAGTTAAATTGAAATCGCCTGTTTTGTCGCCCAATTATCTCACATTACCGGCAGATGGTGGAAGAATCCTAGCGAAATTTGCGTGGTCAGACGGAACAGCAAGAATGATGAAATGCGACTCACCACGTGAATTAATACATCATTGAAATGAATTAAATATCTGAACCCGAAACGTTTCCTCATTTACTGCGATTGATTCTTATTTAATCTTTTATCGAAAATATGAGAAAAATTAAAATTTTAAAGGACGCTAGTTATTTCGAAGGAACAACGACAATTACGAATAAATATTGCAAAGGGTTGAACAATGTTTAACAGAATTTATTACGGAACAGTTCATTGTCGAGTGTTAAAAATACTGAAATGAAAATAAGTTGCGACAAGACTAAATAATATGTCAACATTTACTTTTGTTAATTTTCTTATTTTAAGTGTTATTTTGGCGAAGTGTTTCCCAGAAAGAAGCTGAGTCTTCATAGCGGCACGTACGAGGCAATCCTAGGGCAAAGAGCCTTGAACAATATTACAAATGGAGCCATGGCGCATGAGGTGCCGCAGAAAATGTGATGGTGCTACCGGAGGCGGCTCACGTAGCGAATATGGGGGACGATGGCGGTCGCAGAATAACAACTCCTGACAGGGGATGGGTGAACGTGAGCCGTGCAGGCCGTGTAGGAACAGCAGTGCAGGCCACGGCGTGATATGGTAATAAGGAATTTTGAAATTTTCAAAAATTCGGAGAGTTTGCTGGAAACGACACTTCATTGTTTGCCGTTATTTGGTATAGGATGATATATAGGATGAGAAAATTTGGAGGAAAAGGTGTAGGCGTTTTTGAGAAAATAATTGCTTAAACATCTATGAATCTATGAAAGTTAGGCGTGACACATCCATCTATCAAGCCATCCATACATCGTGATTTTTAGGTACAAAATTGCATTTTTCCTCTCGTTACTTGCATCAATTTAACCATCCAAAGAATAATTACTTTTATTCTGACGTGCGTGAAAGTTACAGTTCAAAAGAGTCTTAAACACGCATTTTATGACAATAAATTGGAGATAGTAATGTCGAGGTGATTCCAATATTTGGCCTTTCTGATCTAGAAGGAGGGAAGTAAACGCATTATCGCAGGAGCGAAGAAGGGAAAATAGTTAAGAAGAAATGAGAGGAAAAATAATATAGGAGGAGGAAATGCTGATATGAGAAGAGGAATAGGAGTAGTGGTAAGAAGCGAGGAGAAGTCAAGGGTGAAGGCGACCATTTAGAAGCCGTGAAGTTGGGGAAGTGGGATGATCGCAAGAAGAGAGGGCTACTATAATTGATTGATTGGTGTTTGCGGGCATGTCAACTGCAATGGTCATTAGTCCACTCTTTTTACCCGCAGAATCGCTGTATTCATCGCCCTTTGAGTGGTAAGATATGACGCAGACTCACACTTAAACTTGCAGGCAATTTACCCCTTCATACATCCCTCCTAGCAGTGCGCCACCCCAGTTCTGACAAGCTCTCAGGCTCCGGATATGTGTGGTGGTGGAGTGCATATAAGTTTAAAATTGTATAAGATAAGACGATGGTATTAGGAAGAGGGAGGAAATATTTCGCAATCCTTCAAACATTTACCCGGTATTGATAAAAAAATCACGGAAAAGTACCGATCACAGAAGCCGGCCGCTAGAATTCTCCTCCAGACAGCGGCTGAATTCAACTTGGCTAAAGGGATTTTAATCCGTCACCGTCGTGAGTGGAGCTCTAGTACCTGCCGATCAGAGTGGCAGCGGAGGCGGCGTCGATGAGCTACCTCGACCGCTGAGAGTGACCTGGAGGTGAGGGGGGGGGATGGAACGGGAGCGGAGCCATAAAGGCAAGCGCCGCCCCTCGACCTCCATCGCAAGCGCCTCCCCTGCCTACCGCCGCCGCTGCCGCCGCCGCCGGTGGAACTGCGTGCGAGTGCTAATGAAGAAGGAAGAGAAGTTGCTCCGACGCCGCCGCGCTCTCCGCCTTGTACGTCACGCCCCTCCCCGCCTCCCGCCGCCCCTCGCGGCCACCCTCCCCTCCATTTCGTCGATTCGCTGCTGCCACTTCGATGCCGCATTTACTGCACGGCACAACCGCCGATGCCGACATCCCGGGCCCCACTCAACCAAGCCCTCATTCTCACCTTCGTCTTTATTCTCTCACCCTTATTCTTACCGTCGCCCACGCTCTCGCCCTCGCTCTCGCCCTCGCTCTCGCCCTCGCTCTCGCCCTCGCTCTCGCCCTCGCCCTCGCCCTCGCCCTCGTCGACGTCGGCGTCCTCGCCCTCGCCCTCGCTCTCGTTTTCACCCTTGCCCTTGCTCCCACCTCTGCTCTTGCCTCCACCCCCAAGCCTTTGCGTTTTCCTTCCCTCATTTTGTCGGGTTCGTCCTCACCCACTTTCTTACTCTCGCCCCTGCACTTGACCTCGCCCTCGGCCACACGACCTCGTTGTCAAACTCGCCTTCTCACCATCACCCTTTTGCCTGCGCTTTTTCACCCCGTACCCTCGCAGGCATTCTAGCCTGGACGTTAACCACCGTCTCCCCGCCATCTCTCACTCCGCCTCTCCCTTCCCTACACTCGCCACTCCGGACGCGGCCGCCACTCCACCGCCGCCACCGGCGGCGCAACGATCCGATGCGTGATCTGGCACCGGGACGGTCTCCTGGAGTGCAACAGCGGCGTTTTATCGACTGTTGCGCCTGTTTTACAGTGCGCCGAACATCCAACCCACTCAACGGAGTTGAGATGAGAACAACACGTAAAAAGTAGGTGTACGGATGGACTCTAAATCATTATTGAATTTTATTACCACTTGCATTATCATCAAGACTGGTGGCGTACTAAGTCGTCTTAGTTTCCAATCAAGTCAACAAACCTTTCGGTAAAGATAATTCTTATTTCCACTGTTGGTTACATCAAACTGAAACAGTGAATAATATTAATAAAAGGTAAATTTTCCATATTTTTCTGTTTCCAAAGAAATGAAAAAAAATTGAAAACAAGCAGAAAAAGAGAATTTTATTTTTAGCAAATGAACTAAAGTGAAGAATTTGCTCTTTAGGGAGATAATATTTATATTGCATGCATTACGACAACGAAAACAAACGATATACATGAGTAAAAATTTGTGTATAAAATATGAACGGTAAACATGAAACATATGATATTTGTATTTCTTTGATTCCTCGCCGAAATACGCCTGCAAGACATATTTCTTTATCTTTATACGAATCTAAATTTATTGCACCATATATTTTCTTATATATTTTGGCAATATATTATCAACAAATTAATTAGCAATGTCAGATATACATTTATGTTTAGCCATGGCACCATTAAATGCGAAGTGATGATTAGAAAACTAATTCTTGCGAAAAAAATCTGTGCCATTCTGTATCAATACTAGATTAACTAGAGGATTTGCCTAATAAGATGCCATTTTGAACAAATAAACACTTATAATAAATTCTTCACATTAGAAACTATTCTTCATAATTTTGCCTCCTTTACAAATGACACAATTTGACAATTAAGTGAAATATATTGTAGTTGTTTATTTAACAGTGCTTATTATTGTAAGAAATATAAACTACCAAACCGGTACGGACTATAAATATTTCCATTAGGAGTTAATGTCAGATCAAAATGTGTATTTACGGTTAATTAAGAACATCACTCTGTGTGTATTTAACCTGTAATATAGTACCTGAGATATCTGTTCCAATAACTGTCTCTGTTTAAGGAGATTTTAAAATGTTATTGTTGAATAAAAAGCTATTATTGAGGTTCCAACTTTTTAAAAGCATTATGTGTAATCTAAAGTAAATGGTGGTAATACACGCAAATCATTATTTGATGTTTCTGTTCCCATTTATCCCAATTGAATAGGACTTTTGATCAATCATGTAGTTATTCTCGGTTCTTTTCATTGACCACCCTTTCATTCTTCTGTGAGAACAGCGAGCTGCCTTCACACAAAATATAATATACTCTTCTACTAATTCACTTTTTAGCGTCAGAAATGAGCATGTGAAAAATGAAAGCTTCGTGAGAGAGACGAATAGCAGAATTAACACTGAAATACATTAGTTAAAATCGTGTTAATTTCATGTTTCAACCCTTTTACGCGTCGACACATTAATATCCTGTTTCCAAAATTTTCTCTCAATGAGGTAATTGGAATTTTGTTTAATTTTTTAGATCTGCCTTTAAATGTATTGAGCATCATAAATCCGTTTTCATTGCATCCATTGTCGCCGTTTGGGCCTTTCTGAAAATGCGCGATTTTGAGAAGTTTTACAGAAAATTTTTTAGTTTTACAGAAAATTCATCAGAAATTATTGGAAACTAATTAAATGAGTTAATTAAATTTCATTTGATCACTTCTTTGACCTATCAGTTATTTATTTGACCAAAATTATAATTCAGCATATTTTACGTCATGTTTTTCATTATATAATGCAACAGTTTGAAAAATGAATAAAAATAGTGGAAACGATGAATTAACATTAGTATTTTGCCATCAATTGGATTAAGTAATTCGTTGCATAACATTTTTCTGACAGTAAACTTGTTTGAAAGACCCGTTTAAAATTTTACTACCTAACAAAATGGATCCCGGATGCTGGAGTTGTCTTTGTCATTTAAAGAGAATAAAGTTCTCCCCAATCCAAAGAAATTCTTTCCATTGCAGTCTGAGACACCTCTTCATTTCCCGCAGAAGCTATTGATCGCTCCAATACAATTCCGCGAACACAATTTTGTTACTGCGCTTTCTGCGAATATTTCAGCAAGGGAGAGCAGGCTGTTACAACAGCCCAATCAATTCCGGGCGTGAAACGGCTGTTTATTAAGTTGCTTTCATCGGCAGCGCTATCTTCATCTCCTTCTCATTTAATTTTGTTCCAAAACGCTGTCTCCGCCTGCCGCAATTTCGCAGTTTCGCGTTTGCCGTGCGGATTGGTCGCAGACAGTGTCTGCTCTGGCTTACCGCGAGGACATGTTTAAGAAGCGGACTGATGTTCCTTTTCAGCTGTAATCGTTAGTTTTTCGTTGTTCTATAACAATATTTACAATATTTCACACGTTCCATTTTGGAAGGTGTGTCTCTCATCATTACAATACAGTTAATTCACTAGCTATACAATTTACAATCGTCCTACTCAATGCAGGTTTAATTCACTTACCTTTAAATACAAAAATGTTATCCTATGTTAACAATGTTTGTGTCATATACCAAGAGATTGAGTAACAAGAACTCAATATATCAATTCTTTTGGTTACAAACAAGTTACTTCTTCCTTACCTTTCTCTTTCTCTCTCTTCAATTTCATCTAATTCTGTGAGCAGCTTATTACTTTCATCAAACTACCACAAACTACCGTTATGCAGGCACGGCGCTCACCCTGACCTTCATAATATTCCGGAATTGCGATCTCTCTGCGCGTTAGAAATCTTATGATGTTAATCTGTTTTACTTTAGTCATTTGACTGAAAAGCAAAATAACGACATAACGATTCACTAGCAGAGTCCCTCATGCGCACTTGGAATACCTATCACACAATTAATTTCGGAATTGCGGATCGATATTGTTCAGGACAAAGAGCAGAAAAAAAATTCTTCATGGGACGTTATATTACAGCCACAGGACGTTGATTCTACCTGGATCTTCTCGGATCTCGTTGTAGGGATTTTTCCGCCTCCGGTTTTCCTTATAATGGGATTCTGCTATCCAGAATGCCTCGTTCTGTACGCTGAACCTCGTGCTGTCCGTTCTCAGGTGTCGTTTTTCCAATTTTTCGTCATGGATATGGTGACACGATTATACCAAATCTATTAAATACCATATATGGAATGTATTCAATTCCGAAAGTAACATAATACATCAAAAGTAGTAAAAAGTGGAAAAAGATTAAGTGAAATAGTTTCATTACTTATGACGTCCATTAACATATTTATTATTCTTTCCCTTCGTATTCTCCTCTCATTATTGACTGTTCCTACATACCTCTATTACTCTATTAATGATCTGTATCCAATTTTACTTTAATACTGCTGTTATGATCCAATATTATTCTTTCATTAGTTCACGATCCAACATGATGGCCGTCTGTCTCCTTCTCTTTACCTCTTCCGTCTCTTCAATTCAACTCCCTAAAAGTTTTTACATAAATCGAGGTTACCAACCTCTTGGAGTGGGTTCTGCCTGCGCGTTTTGAACGCATATTTGTCTATCGGTGTCAAACTTGGATAAGTAAAGGTTACAATTGAACATTCTAAAACCCGTCTTAAATACGTTTGATGCACTTTTCTATGGAGTAAGTCTCTATTAAATAATATTACTTCTCAGGTTTTGTGCCTACGTTTTAAACCGTATACCACCGTCTACACCCCTTAGTGTTAGAGAACAGACGATGGTTTAGCGCCGTAAGTTCCATAGGGACTGACACGACCAGGTCCAGAGGACCCCGAGGATTGGGGATTCTTGAATAAAAGTAAATTTCAGTGGTAAATAAGGAATGTCGTAATCAAATAACCAAATTATTTGCTGAGAGTTACTTTAACACGTTATTGTATATAAGCCTAGTTACTATTGCTTAAATAACGCGACCTCTTGCAGCAATAGCTGGCAATAATTTTGATGAAGGCTGTGTATGTCATGAGCCAATGACAAATGTATAAATGTATGTGTAAAAATGAGTGAGAAAGAGAAAAAGTGAATATGAAACTAAAAGGAAGAATCACTGGATTCCGTGTTCTATAAAATCGCATTCTAATAAATCTCCAGAAAAAACACGTTGCAATTAAAATTTACCAAGTAAAATGGCGCCAGACCGTCTGAGTAATTTACGAATTGTAGCCATTGATCAAAAAATCCCATGTGGTTGAAAAATGTTATTTCTACTGTCAGTGATACAGTTGTAAAAGTAAAGAAAATACCAAAATTTAAATTTTAAATTATATCATAAAATTAGAAACAAAACAATTTACTTTCTCTAATAGTTTATTGTAGTAAACGTTTTCATTTCTAAAGTTAAGTTTATAATCCCAAAATTAAATGAATGTCACGTCTTCAATTAAGGGGCCCCCGTACTGTATCACCCCAAGGGCCTCCTCTGTTGACCGTGCGCCACCGCGATGGTTGTGACAGTAATTGTGCATAAGCCATAGGCGGAGGCAGCTTGGGGCCAGGTTGGCGTTAGAACACATCCTCTGGGAGAGAGAGCGAGAGAGACAGAGGGCGTTCCGAGAACACGGCAACGGAGGCGGTAGCGCCGGAGGCAGCGGCTGCTGGGAAGACGAGTGACGCCAGAGCGGGTGAAGCGGGGCGACGGAGTGTCCGCGTAGGAGTGGGCGCGGGTGGCTCCGGCTGGCCTAGGAAGACAACGGTGCCAACACTTCCTAGAAGGTCGCCCTAGTACGAGAAGTTTGCGACAGTCGCTGATAGGAGGAAGGGAATGGTGGAAATTCTAGCGGCTGAGGAGCCCGGGAGAATCTAAAACGACGAGCGCTGAAGGAGTAAAAGTTGTGCAAAGAAACTGAAAAGTTTGCTAGCGCCGATTGCCAGGAATAATGTCAGATTTAAAAAAGGAACGGAAAAGTTTGAAGTGGTCAAAAAGCATAGAGGTCGTAGATGACCGTGAGATAATTACGCCGGCCAAATAAAGTTGGCAGCAAAAAAGAGAAGTTAACTAACTACTAAAGTTAACTAGGTTTAGTGGTTCTCACGATGTCAAAACAAAGTAAACAAACTACCACTTCTTCGCCTTAATTTCATTATATTTCAGAAATATTTCATCGCTTGTTATAATTCTTTAATGTCAATTGTGAATTATATACTAGCTAAGTTATATAAGGTATATCAGTGATGGAACTTTAATATCAGTGAATGAAAAAAATAACGAAATGGAGACAGTGATGACAGGGAGTCCAAGGTTATAAGGGAAAAAATATGATAAAGTGAACGGCATGAAAGACCAAATCGAGAAGGATATATTTCGAATTGTGATTTTTGTCAGTTTCAGGAGAGCGCAGAGATAAAATTTTTTGGCCCAAAGCGTCTGATAGAGTAACAATAGCCGAAAGAAGCTGGAGGCTTTGTACAAAAACACCGACAAATATTATTGCGTTGAAGTAAGGAATCGAAGTAAAAAATATTTGCATCCTTAATATAATTACGGATTATTGAGAATGATGTGATAAAGTCAATATAATGGATGTGTCTGTAGACCAGGGCCTGACGTGATTTAATAGTCGAGGCATGAGTACTAAGAGAGCGCAAGGGGTGAAAGAGAGCAAAAAGGCTAGTCCCCCTCCTTACGCGTTGGTGGGAGCCACACAACCTACGGCGCCTCTTCTACCCTCCGGCATTTCTTACCCAGTCCCCTTCTCCAAAGGGCGATGTAAAGCCATCCTCCCACCGTTGCTCAAGCCATGGAGCGACGAAGGCGGTGAACGCAGATTAAGACACTCCGCGCGCGCGCTCTCGCCAATCGTTCTCCCCAAAAGTTTGTTAAACTCGCTCTAGTTATATTATTTTGGACGTGTAGAGCACATTTTATCTTCTGTCACTGTTCCCAGCTGTTGTGTCTCAGTTAATAGATCGTGCAGACAGTGGAGAATTGTTTTCGTCCGGTATTACACTTCGAACTGCACCTTTCACAATATTTCCTTTAAAAAATTGTATATAGTAACCTCAATTAATAACGAGTTTTTCTTAATTAAACATAGAAAATGTATATTCTTCTCGATGTTTTGGGGAGTTTGGAAAAATTAGTATTTTGCAAAAAAAAATTGTTTTTGAGGACACAACACTTCTTCTTTCGGCCGGTTAAGTTAAACTCCCTGCCCTGCTCTGAGAAACATTCATAAGGTTGGCTGTGTTAAGACAAAGAAGAGTTGGGTAACGACAAAATTTGACTTGGTGGCCCGACACCAGTGTCATGAACCGCACGACACGAAACAGAGAAATTGTACATCTGCGCCAGACACCGCTCCTTTCTCTCCTCCTCCTCCTCCTCCCATCTTCCCTTCCAATCTCTCTTCTCCCTCCCCCCACTTTTTTTCCTCCACTACTTGTACCTAATAGTCCCACGCTGGTTTTTCGGATTCACTAGAAATTTCATCAGCTGTTACATCGCCAAATTCGTATATCCAAATTATGAGGCACTATGGAATATTAGAAATAAAGGCAGAGAAGTTTTGCATCAGGGATAAATATTCATTAAGAAATTGAAATTTTATTTATAAAATATCATGTAAATGATCATTTGCATAGTAATAGGTAATATTAGTTACATTTAAATAGAATTTTCGTAAATAGATTTGGGCTTGACTTGTTCAAGTGTTTGACGCAGTTGATGCATATAATTTATGTTTTCCTATCTGCTATTCTCGGACACACATCACATCTGACTTTTCGTGCTGAGTGTGTACTTGAAAGTTCTTATCCAGTGGTTTTCCTCCAAGTTTCAGTGTAATTTCGCGCATTTCAAGTGGCAAAGGACGGACATTACGACGAAGTGCGTGACTGTACAAGTTAACACACAAGTTTCATTCAACGTCGATTCTTTTTCGGAATTTGTAGTAATTGAGAATGCTGGGGTTCACACCTGCTATGATAAGAACTGCATAAAGTATCATCATTGGCCAGCAACAGCTAATGGTAACGGTACCGCCACAGCCACCACCACCGCCACCGAGTTTGCCGAGTTCGCCGAACCACGGAATACTTGACACGAAGTTGGTCAAGTGCATCTACGCCCTCTTTGGTATTGTTGTAATCAGTGATCTTATTGGGCCTTTTGTTTTGAGGATAAAAGTTTCAGTCATGCATTGTAAGAAAACAAACCGATTCACAGAAAAACAAATCTAAAGAAACACATAAATAAGACACAGAACTAAAAAATCTGAAATATTGAAATTTAATGACACGGGGGGCTGAGAGAGCAACGGCCGCAGGGCAGCGGCGATTGCCGGGGGTACAGCAGTGCCCCCCACAATGGAGAGCTCGCAGCGGTGCCCCGAGGGAGGTATAGCGGGGGACGCATGAACGTAGCAGTGCGCGGCGATTTCTACGCAGCACGAAATGTCGAATACTAATTATCGCAAAAACAGTACTTGTAGCGCTTAATGGCACTTTATTTATATTCATTTTTGTTCGGTACTGAACAAACACATTTCATGACAATCCGAGTATTCAGCACGAAGAGCGTTGCGTGTTAGAGCAGCTACAATGCGTGTGTTAATGCAACGCAAAATATTTTACCTGCACGCCCGGGAACTAACAAAGATGATGTTTGATTCTCGAAAACGTAACTTTTTGACGGAAACACATTTCACGAAACTTGTTCAAACACTGGACAGAATGTAAATAATATTTTTGTCGTAATAATTAGGGGTTCATGTGGATGTAAGTTAGGTGTTATAATCCTACGAAAATCACATTTCTCAGGAAAATGTGACATTTTTTTCTAATACACGTTCTGCCGAGCAATCTTGGTATTATTAAAAAATGCATAGTCTAATTTTCGATTGAAAAAAACATAATAATTGGTAATAACACCTGTGTTCCCCCATTTGTTCACGCCATATGCCCTATATGTCTTTTAACTTCCTGTGTTCGTCGACCCAACTGTACAACTCATTTGCCTCTCGTTCGTCTATCTCAAGCACTCTCAATTAATTTCTATTTTCTTGTTCGTTATTCATATACTCTAACCTCGATCCTTCGTGTATCCCGTATCGCAACCTCTTGGCCCTCGATCGAACGCCAAACCCGACTCGCGTCGGCGACTGTCTCCAGCGGTGGCGGCGCCTCGAAGCTTTGCCCCCGTAATTCTGTTTTCGTTGCGTCTCTACGACGGCGGAACTCGTCAGGAAACAGGTCGACTGGAGCGCCCCTGCTCAACTTCCGTCCCGTCGCAATCTGTCTCAACCTCCTACCCCTTCCCCGCTTCCCCTCTCCTCTTAAACCCCGGACACACATGTATTACCGTTCCTGGAGGTAGTTGCTTTTATTGCTTCGGCTGTCTCTAGTTTTCTTTTCGCTGACGGTCTTAACCACTTTCTCCATCACGACCGTTCCATGTTGAGGTCTACGTGCGTCATCCTCTACGATTTAGCAGCGCCTGTGTATACGCGTTGTATTCTCACTTTTCCATTGCGAATGCACACTTTTTAGATTCTCGCATACCATTTGCGTGCAACAGCTTACGGCGATTTTTCAAAACAAAATCCTATTGCAGGTCTGGGTTTTATTTAGTTATTGCAGAATGTGAAGATATTTTCCACTAGTTTGGAGCGAGCATTGTCAGACTTAGATAATTCGAAGGCAATTTAAAGAAGGGGAAATTGCATATTGTTGACCATTGATGAGAAGAGTTTTTAATTTACCTAATATTAGCCACACCACAGCGTGAGATATGAAAGGAAAGTCGGTTGCTTAGACGAGGTTTTATGGAACGATTTTTACGTAGATTGAACAGAGATGCTCCGGATGAATATATTTTGAAAGAATGTATGCAACATTTGTGTGATATATGTTATGAAACACCCTTTTTATATTAATGAGAACTTTAATCTGGTGGATCTGAACGCAACTGGCACAGCGCCAACACTCTGCACAAAGCAAGGGTGTGTGACGTCATGGATACTCACAGCGACCACAGACACAGAGCTTTCATATAACAAATATATTTATTAACAAATAAAACAAAACAAATATATACACTTAATAATATACTTACACCCTAGCTCTGATAGACCTACGATCCCCTGATCGCGGGAGCGATCCAAACTTGATTGAAGATGGTTTGGATTGTGGCATTCGCCACTCCTACTTTTGAAGCGCGCACAAAGCCTAGCTTCCGTGACCGGATGTCACGCTGGGACACAAAGTCCGTTCTGGCGCACCAACGGCTGGTTTGCCTCGATCGCAGGAGCGATCTTATCCGATTGAGAATCGGCGTGAATCGCGGCACTCAACCACTCTTCACTTCGGAGCACGCACACAGCATCTCTCCCCCGTGACCGCAGTCACCCAAGGACCTAAAGTCCGCAGGCTTCGTCAACTAGTGACTCGAGCCTCGCGAGCCTGGCTCGCATATGCACCGTCGTGGCGCCAAGTTGTGTGCACACGCACGAGGTTCTCCCACTGTCTCCAGAACCCCCCCCCTGGCTCTGTACACTCTTTTATATAGGCGAGGGCCACGTCACCTACTACGTCACGCCACCCCCTCGCTTGTTTTAACAGTGAAAAGTTTCTATAGGCCGGATACTCCCAAAGCCTTGTGTCTCCCGTTTCCGCATTTTTCCCTTTACGGAAAAACCCTTCTTCCTGTGGCGAGGCTAATCCTCTACCAAGAGTCCCCAAATAGATGCCATGAGGCGCGGCTAATACGTTACAGGTGAAACACAGGATGAACGGACTCACCTGTTCTTCTGATTTCCTGTCTGCAACGTTGCCTCTGTTGCTCAGTCTGAAATTGGGGTGTGACGCATGCGTGACAGGTTTTTCCTTATATCAATACATTGAAACTTATCGTAGGTTTAACAAATGGGTTTTAATTCTTACTTCATATACGAGGTGAGGCCTCCAATTACAGAAGTAATTTTCTTAAGTTTATTTCCATGCCCTCTCGGGTCGTTGTCAGGGCGACCGGACCCTCAGGCGGATATGGCGACCGCCGCCCGGCGACTAGGCTCGGCGTCGGCGGACTACAATTCCCTTGTGACGTGGCAGCGGACTACAATTCTTTCGGAATTTCGCCCGTCGCCTTCATCGGAATGATCGAGCGTAGAGCCCACACTGGCCTCCCTTGTGTCGCGAGATCACATAGTACTTTCCCGCTCGGTTATCGCCGGTTGACTCCCTCAAATTTTGCGATGTGCGCTGTCTAATCGCTGTATCATCGGCTACGTTTGGCGTCGCGGATTTCAGATGAAATTTTTGGAAATCCTCGGAAACCTGGGTGTAGGAGTCTCGACGCACGTCGGCGCGCCGTCCCGCTTACTCACCGGTGGGCCCGGTCCCGCCCCCCGACCTACGCAGTAGGGCCCACCTCTTTCGGGCGCTCGGCGGCGTCCGAACTCACGCTGTGAGTAAAAAATTCCACGTTCTGGGCTCTGAACTTCCGGAAGATCCCAACGCTGTTTGGCATAAAATTTAGAACATAGCGTGTACCGTCTCAGTGCTACGGTCCGAAGGGTCGCGGATGTGACTCTCACCTTGGACCGGTTTGTATATCCCTTGTTTCTCATGTATGTGTTATCGCGGATGGCGTAGTGTTCTGTTGACCCCAGATCAGAGACTCCCGCAAGTGTGTTAGTGCCTAGTGTATTGTCGAATATTCGACGCATCGGGTCGTAAAGGGTAACCGGCTGTCGGCTGAAAAAAGCCCTAGGGTAAAAAAAGTTAGGACCGATTTTATGGATAGATCTGTAAAAAATTGTGTTGCATATGTAAGAGGCGTTAACTGCGCTCCTGAGAATATTATTTTGGAATATTTGAATTGTGTTGATTGTGGTAGCGGAGTTACACCAGACTGGACCAGCGTACGTGAGTAATGGACGTGAAACATGGCTTTATAAATAAGGAGATCAGAATGGAGCTTTAATGTGGAGTGACGGTTAATTACTGACCGAAAAATACCTAAGGGTCTGTTGGCTTTATTCACCTTAGAAGTAATGTGCTCTTTACATGACAATCCGATATTTCTCAGAACACCTAAAAAACCTGGAGTGAGTGGTTGTAGAACACCATATAATTATTGACGAGTCGAATTATAGAGTGAGTGAAAATGTTGGGAATCTGAGGGTGAAAACTTTGGGTGTCGTCTTATAATTTTTTTTATTTTTCACTTTTTACTCAATTTCAGTGGTCGTTTAAATAAAGTTTCTTGTCGTGTTGAGATACTGGGCAAACCCAAAGATGAATGAATTAAGACAAATTTTAAACGTTTTTCTCAAAAAAGCCTTCAAATGTTGTCTTCAAATTTTCCTCTTGTATCGAAAAACAGTAATACTTGTGGTGATACACAGTGTCATATCTTTCTCTTACTAGTTAGTTTTCTAATTTCTTTGGTCTGGGCTACCTTTTCGGCATAGTTCCAGCCTCATACCAGCTGACATTTCATACTAACCCAATGTATTTTTAAAAAATTTTCTCAATTTTTCGGTTTTCTAATTGTAGAATTGAATAATTACTTTAAGAAAATTAAGGGAGAGTAAAACCTCTTCCTATGCGGAAATATTAATTGTAACATTTGGACCAGTTTTTAAGAAAATATCTATTAAGTGTTACTGTAAATGCGAAATTTGAAGCTTTTTGAAAATTAAACATGTGAAGTTTCAAGAAACTTCATTCAAAGTCATTTGAAACATTTTCAATCGCAAATTCAACAATTTATACAAATTTCTGGAAATTTGCATATTAATGGCGAGAGGGATAGTTCAAAGAAAATACATTTGCATTTTTTTTAAAAGCAAAAGAATACAGTAAAGTGAATTTTATATTATCTTAAAGAGTACAGTTAATACTATCTGTTAAAAGAATTTGAAGAAAAAATGTGGAGTAGTTTTCAAAAAAATGGTGTTTGAGCAATTTTGAAGATGAGAAAATTTGATCTCATATTCACAGAAAAGTTTCGAGTTTAGAAAGATATTTTACCCTAGTCCATTACTTTTTTTCTAATTTTTATGAGGATTGACTCTCATTCTGCGATGTTCCAAATCAGATAAGTATCCTTTATATACGGTATTCTATAAAATTCTAGTGGACCCGGCAGTGCTTTGTTATTGCAATGTATTACATTTCACACGCTAATGGTCACGTGATTGTCAATCACGTTTTACGCAACGCAAAAATTAATACATGACTCTCCCGAATATGGGTTTTATTCTATGTACTGGATTGTATATGCTCGTCACTTATCCTATTGTTAAAACGTTCTCCCTCAACGGCATGCATTCTCTATGACACCGTCTTGGAGAAATTTTAATTACTCTCCGAAAGAACATCGAAGTATTTTTTCCGGACTATATTTCAGAATTGCAGGAGCAAAATATGTTGCGAAAATCAGCTTAATACTCGAGTGTGCTGCGGGTTGCAGTCTTTCTTCAGGGGCTTGAGTCAGCATTACCGCATAAAATCATTATCAACGCGCGTCTATGTGCGACTGATATACGCACATTCATATTGTACTATTTCTTTATTCTTTGTACAAGTACAAGAAATCATTTGACAAAGTTTTATTACAATCGAATGAACGGCACAGAACAAACGAAAATACGAAATAAAATACAAACAATAACTTTTTATGTATTACATTTATTAAATCATTTAATTGACTCCATCTCTCTTGTTTGTGAATTATGCACACAATCGTTAACAAATGTTAAATATTCGTATTAAAATCCTCGCTTTCTCTTGTCATTTAGTATTCTTATGTATGAGGGACATCATTCGCCCCATAATGTCATCTCTCACAGATAGTACTCTTTTGTAATAATTGTGCAACTTAGAGAAAGTCATAAAACCATCACCCCCACCATTACACCCTCCATTACCCCCACAATTACCCCCACCTTCACCCCCACCATCACATTCACCACCACCACCATCACATTCACCACCACCACCATCACATTCACCACCACCACCACCATCACATTCACCCCCACCATCATATTCACCACCACCATCACATTCACCACCACATTCACCACCACCACCACAATCATCACCACCACCACAATCACCACCACCACCACAATCACCACCACCACCACAATCACCACCACCACCACAATCACCATCACCACCACCACCACAATCACCACCACCACAACGACCACCACCACAATCACCACTACAATCACCACCACTCCCATCACCACCACAACGACCACCGCCACTACCACCACCACCACAATTATCATCACTACCCCCATCTCCACCTCTACCTGCTCTGTCGTTTGAACCTTCCATTCTAACTCCCTCCCTTTTGGCACCGTCAACATCTCTTACTTAATTTTCTTTTCATCTTTCCCACTTTCAATTTCCACCATGTCTTCGCCTTCTCCATCGCCTGCACCACCGGTTCTTCTCTCGGAGATGCCTCTGCCGTATCTGATTTTGCATCTTCCGCTCCGCCCTCTCTGTTTTCTACTCGTCTGCATCTCCGTTGGCGTCACAGCTGTCGTCGTTTCCGCAGCGTCGTTACCCTCTATCGAGGCTCTCCGGAACCTCAACCGGCATCACCGTCAATGCTTGAATTCGGCGCTTGACGTCTCGTCTCCTCCTTGGTCTACGTATTCGCTTCCGTTAGAAGACCTCGTTGGTCGCTTCCCTTCCCGCTACTGTCATCGATGGCCCACACCACCACCACTATTACCACCATCACAAATTTCTTACCGCAACAGAACTCACCATCACCACCGCCGTAGGCGAAATAACCAATACCACCACCACCATATCCAGCCACCCCCTACCACCACCATTGCTACAACTCTGCTTCGCCCTTTTTCCTCCCACATCCCCACCAGAATTCCATATATTTGTAGCTCGCTCTATCTGTATCCTTGCTTCTTTCACTAGCTTGCCAGTTTTCAACTCCCTGAGCTAGTGTGCCTTTGCTAGTTTTCTTCAACTCACACACTTTCTTCGTCCGCTTTGCTGTCTTCGCCGGTGATTCCTTCACCGACTTCCCCGTCAGCGTCGCCTTTGGCTTCGCTGCCATCTTCTCTGCCTGCGTCTCCTTCCTTGCCGCCGAGAGCTCTTTCGCGGGGGCCGCTCTGGGGCCCGGAATAACACTGCTCCGCCCGCCTGCCCCGGCGAACGAGCCGAATTCAAAGTGGGTCGTTTAAAGGCCGATGGAGCCTAGTGCGCGCTCCACGTGGGAAGCTGCCTCTCGTAGTTCACTCCGACCTGAAAAGGGCTTCGAGTGGATCATTGACGTTGTCGAGCATGTCATCTGCTGTGGTAATTAGTTCCGTTAGTGTAGTGAATGTCGAGAGGTGGCAGTATTCTTACCCCGCTGGATGTTGATATCCGGAACCGACCTCTACGTCGGCTTCGGAGAAAATTTCCTTCCGAATAACTCCATAAAGGAAGTACAGCTTAAACTGGATAACTGGACAAATTCTAAGTTCCAGATTGGCCTCCTGGTATGTGTGGTAGTGTAGTAAATGTTAGTATATATGAGTATGTATATATGTATGAGAGAGAGAGAGAGAGAGAGAGAAAGAGAGAGAGAGAGAGAGAGAGAGAGAGAGAGAAAGAGAGAAAGAGAGAAAGAGAGGGTGAATGTGTAAAGGAAGAGAGGAAACAAGGAAAAGGAAGGGAAGATCGTGCGAGGTCCGGGAACCGTTGAAGTTCTACTCCGGCATTCGCTTGATATTGATAGGATAATACATGAAAAACTACCGATGGGGCAGCCGACTGCCAGAATTCCGACTGGTAGTCGACCTTCGATACTAGACTTGTAGCCGATCTAGCTATAGTTATAGCTCGTTTAGAAAATGCACCACTGTCATGGATCGAATCCTAGAACCTCCCTATCACAGTCAGGAAAATTTACAGTAAGATTTACAGTACAGGAAAATTTGTTAGGTCACTTTGGATTTTATTTTAATATAATGACATACACATTACCTTTAATAACCTCATTAATGCCACCACTCACTTGCAATGTTTCTCATTGCCCTTATTAGAGAATTCCTGATGTAAGTTTTGTATGTAAAAGATGTAAGATTTCTTTCAGGCTTGTTATTTCCGAAACCCTAGTATCTTGTGTGAGCTACTGAGAGAGGATTTGTTATTGATGTCCTCTGGGGTTCAATTACATCTTTGCACATTAATATCGCAACAACAGCTTTATCACCAAGACACTCGCAAGTCACTACTTCTCCCCAATTATTAAGAAGCCTTTAAAGGATACCCAAGCTTATTCCAATATTCTGTTAAACATTAACCTCGCCGAGTTCTTAGAACGCATTAATATCAATCCTTCATTATTATTTCCCTACGAGACATTGCCCCCGAAATTCCACCATCATCCGCTCAAAAATTTTATAGCGTTCCTTTTACGATCATGTTTAGAGGCGCATCCTGTGCAGCGTGCCCATTTACGAGTCGGTAACGAACTTTCGCTCACGCGGAGACACTAAAGGCCCCTGCGTTTCGCGCTTGTGAGATCCGTCTCCGCGCTTGTGAGATCCGCGTCTGAGATCCTCTTTCATGCGACACCTTCCCCTCCCCTACAACACCTTCCCTTCCCCTCTCATCCACCTTTCTTTCTCCCCTCTCCACCCACGCTCCTCCTTCCTGCCCTCTCTACCCACACTCCCCCTCTCCTTCCACCCTTTCCTTCTCCCTCCATCCTCACCCTTCTCTCTCCAGCTCGCTCCAGCAACTCCGCAACCTGTTCCTTCTCTCACACGTGCATTATTAAGTGACTTACATCAACAACACTCAGCGCTGCTTGCGGCTGCCATTGAGCTGGATTACCCGGAGCTCCTGAGTATTCGTCGCGGAGCCGCGCGCCCCGGCCGTCGAAACGCACACGCGTTGCGCGCGAAGCGGCCAAGATTTTCGGGCAGAGGGAAGTACTTAGGACGAAAAATGCCGAGGATCAGCAGAATAATAGGCGCAGTTATGTGTAACTACGTCGTTTTTCTGCTAAATGAATTTTCCTCGAGCATTTGAAATGGGAAGAAACGGTGAAACTTCGACACTAATGAAAATATTGCATTGGAATAGTTGTTTTTAAATACAGAATTGTTAACGCGAAAGGAAAGATGCGACAGAAATAGTAGGTTTATTAACCTCCGAATTTTTCAGTCGATGAACAAATAATGGAAAATCAAATCAATGAACTTCTTGTAACTACGGAAGTGTGCAATTAGCCATAGAGAGTTCGGGTACCTGATGAGTTTTCTACCAGTCGAGAGGAAATGTCATGTGACTAACTTCTATGTGTGATGTTTTCCATCGCAAGCTCATTCTAAAAATGTTTTCACCTTTAACCACTTTGCATAGTCTTCTATTCGTAACATTTATTTTAAGACATTTTTTGTACAGAAACCTTACCTTATTATTTCCCTTTTATAAGTGTTCCCTCCAGTAAGAGATAAAAATCTGTCTCCTCAGACTTCTCTTGAATTGGGGTGAGCTGGACGGTGAGCTCAGCTGAGCTGGACGGTGGTATATGATGCCCTCCATTCAGCCAGCTGCCTTTGTCCATCTCGTAGCGGAAGGTGTTCCCTGTCGGATGCAACCCGTACTACACAGGCGCTGTGCGGGTCACGCTTCTTCCTCCTGAAGGATCTTCGGGAGCCCTTTGTTAGTTCTTTGCTCGTTTATTTTCACTCGCTATCTCCGAGAGGCAACGTTCCTTCGTCTTTTTATGGGCCCATTTACTTTTTTTACGAACAGTCGTTTAACCAGTGCCGGCTCGTCGCTGTAGTACGGGCGCGGTCGACGCCGCATCTCGATCGTGAGATTATCTGTACTGTAAAAGACGCACGTGTGAGTGGGCGGAGAAAACATTTTAAAGGGTTTTAGTCGTCTGCCGCGACGCGTCTGGAAGCAGACGGAGAACATAGCGGAACTGCATCTTAACAATAAAAATCTGGGCCATGTTTTCGACCGTTGAGACGTATTGATCGTGAGAGTGGAGTGGGAAGTTCGAAATTTTCTGAGTTTGGCGCTCGACGGCTAGCTTCGCAGGGCCGGAAGAAACGTGTCATAGATCATAGAAGTTCGAACAAATAAAACCGCTGCAAACTGCGTCAGAACGTCTTGGGATGGTTATTTTTGGTTCTTTGTTTCCGGATGAACCTGAGGTCCGTATACTTTTCTCGTTGCTAGGCAGTTACTTAACGGTCGCATACCACTGCCATTCCGCTTCCCGGAGGTCAACCAGGCGAAAGTCCACGGCGAACCCCGAAACAAATGACAATACAAGGAAAATTGCGTACTGGATTAAAGAAAGGGGGTTGTATAATTTCAGTGAGCAATGTAGAGAAACGCCCTGTCGTTTCATCCCAAGTTTGTTTTCATAAGTGTAAGTAAAATTGTTGTGAATAAATAAGGGAGCAGCAAAATTATGCAGCAAGTTATGTAATTACAAGAAATTACATGTACACTTATGGGTTATATGGCTGAAAATATTATCAACGCGAAATGAAAATTACAAAATAATAGTGCTACAGGATACTTTTTACAGGATGGTACTAGTTGGTATTCCTGAAAGCTAGCTAAAACCAAAGAAATTAGAAATCCAACTTGTTCATAAAAATGTGTCATTCTGTAGCGTTGTAGTTAGTATAATTGTTTACACGATCTATTATGTACATAAAATTAAAATATACCTATTACATTATGTTTTTTACCAAAGTCACTAACGTAATATTTAAGTAAATCGGGAGCAAAAACTTAATGAACTTAATAATTGTGTAACGTTTTCGGGGTTGTCGTCAAAGCTAATTCAAATCCCATTTCGAGAAAGTTGTATTGCCATCGAATCGTAGTGTCGAGGTCTATTCACAATTAAAAATAAATTTAAACGTAATGAAACTCAAAGCCATAATATTCGAGGGAAACATTAAGAGTAATGAATGTACATTTAAATGCAAAACTATACGTCATGCATACCTATAGCAGTGGGTATTCTCTAACTCCACGCTTTCATGTTTATCTTAAAGTAGTTCCAGAAAAACATGCTATCGTGTACCGACAGTATTTTTCAAGTACTATGCTATACTTCAAAGAGTGTTTTTTGTTTCTACTAAGCAGTCAATTTTTGGTGTAAATTAACTATTATTACTTTTGAAACTGTTTATACATCATAATGTTACATCAAAAACATTACAATCCTCTCATGATAGAATCAGCTTTGTTGTCTTAGGATTAAATCAAGTTTTTCTTGCATGGAGCGGTTATTCCAGGGGACTCCAACCGTTCTAGACTGAAGGACAAGCTGTTAAGTCGAAGGATGGCGCGAGTACAAACGATGTTATTTAAAATTGTGAAGTAATGTCCTGTCTTTGCCACAGCAATTTACACATGTTTTAAATTTTATATATGTTTTTGGGTCACTCTAAATTGTTACGAGCGCAGAATTCAGACTGAAGTTTGTAGGTTGGGGAGGCTCTGGATACAATCGACAATCGATACAATCGACGAGAGGGTGTTCTTACGCACACTTTCACGGATATTGTGAATGATAATTTCAAGTTTAAGTTAAATGCTAAAGTTTATGTCCTACCGTCTACGTCAACGCAAACGGGTCTTCAGCCACACATAGAACCGGGCAGCCGGGATCCTTTGCTTTGCTTTGCTTTGTGGCCGTGAGCCCGTCAGCGCGACCTATCCTCGTCAGCGGAGAGGGCTGGGCTCTGCCTGCTGCCGACTGAGCTTGCCCGGAATAAACAAATACGCACGCAGGAACAGCGAAGTCCACGCGCGCGCCACACGCCCTGTGCGTGACTCCGTGGCGCCGTTGGCCTCACAGGAATTTTCACTCGCGTTCACGAACGCCTAGAGTACTATTTGCTATTTAGTTAATTTCGTTTTTATTCAAGTTTGCACAACATACAGAGAATACCATAAACAAGCGTAGTCAGAAAAATTGGAGATATGCCAGGGACTTGTCAGATCCACCAAAACCGAAAAGATGTCCGAAAAATTTAGTCGTGTTCGCGAAACAGAAGCCAGCAGGAAAGGCTGTGCACATAGGCCGCGTCGTTGCTCACTGTTACCATGTACTAAACACTCCTCGTCGCTTGCACTACGCCGGGTAACTCGAATTGACTTTTCTTCCCGGAGGGCGCCGTTTTATATACTGTCCGAGCTGAAGGCTCGCCGACTGGCTCGGCTGTAAGGGCGATGGCGCGTCCGGTCACGCAGGCTGAGGGTCATGGGGCGCCCGATTGCCCCATCTCCGACCTCAGCGACCTCTCATGAGCGGTGCCCGCACTTTCCGGGGGTGCTGCCGTCTCGCTGCTGCGTTCCAGTGGCGGTTCTTTCAAAGAGACGCAGGCGACCACTACAGTTGGTTGAACCCCATACAAACATTCCGAACTTTTGAAGTACTGGTATTAAAAGTGAAAAACGCATACGAAATGGAAGTACACTACAAAATGTCCAAATTGTACCAGGAGAGCTGGCTCAGAGCATGAATTGATGTCACTGAAGTTTCACTTCCCGGGAGCTCCCACTTTCGAGTCGCGACGGTGTCAGGATTTTCGATATTAGTTTGGCACTTAGATCAAATTAAGTCGCTGACTGGAGGAGAATTCTAGTGGTCGGCTCCTCTGATCGGTAGTTTTCCATGTTTTCTTCGCTCAACACCAACCAAATGCCGGGGCAGCCCCTAAAAACCGGGCACAGAGCACGCGTGATCCTACACCTTCCTTATCCTATCCTCACCCCGTACACCCACTTACACTTACATCCAGTACACTACCACACATTCCGGGAGGCCGGTCGGGAGCTTTGAGCTTGTCCAGGCTGGGGCGGTGCTCTGTTGATGGAAGATACCTAGTGTGCGAGTGCGCAAGTTATTGTACTTAAATCAATATAATAATTTAGATTTTGATTTCTGTAATCTTAAAAGTGATATGCTCAAGGAGAGTAATTCCTTACCCAGCGGTAGAATACTTTCAGGATTTTGTGGTGAATGTTTTCTAAATTCATGTAATTTTTCCTTCACGTATTTTATATAAAACAGATTTGTTCCTTTCGTGGGTACTTCGAACTCGGAATATAGACGTGTACAAATTGACAGAAGCTTGAGGGTGGTGATATTTGCAACAGTGGTTTTTATTCAAGGCGATTTTATAGTTAGCAAGAAATACACGGAGCATAGTTACCATCATATGAAGTGGTTAGGAAAAGATAGTGCACATTTCTGAATCTTTTTTCAGCCAGAGGAAAAATGAAGTTTTCATAAATTTAAATGTTTTTTTTTAATTTTATGTATTTACCTACGTTGCTTTCTACTGAAACACTAGACTTGATTTCTAGGTTTCTAGTCTTCTTTCTTGATTTCTATTCCTTTCTATCCCAATGTTTTGTGACATTTTACGATCTTTATTTCAGATTTATGAAATGAAGGTTAGCAATACCTTTTCTGATCACTTAATATATTTGAAGGTATTTGGTATGTGAAAATTATAATGCTACTTCAGTAAGCATCCCTGAAAATATTTAGTTAATTCATACTTCTCTGTACATTCTTCTATCTTCTTTTGAGACGTTCAGAAGTCAAATCTTAAACATACGTATTCTTTAAGAGTATGCAAATTGGACAATAATTTTTCTTAACTTGACAGCTGCCTCAAATGGTTAGATGCATCTATGGGAGCTAATGGACTTCCATGATCTTCCAACATTCTTTTCCTGAAGATATGCTTTATTTGAAATATTCAAGCCAAATTGGTATTACATATACCCTTCCAATGAGACGGTTCCAATTACTGTGGATTCATACTGAATGAAATTGAAAAAGTTTTTTGATGGCGGAAAGCTCATCATCTGACAATAATATTCGCATCGAATTTTAAAAAACTCATACCTATTATTAGAAGCGTATTCCATCGAAAATAACGAATACATTTTTAACATTTAATCAACGTAGAGATTTTGTATTCTGAATCTAAAGACCATTGTCCCTCCCAAAAGGCATCAATTCACATACTTAGTCTTTGGAAATTGTCATATCAATTATTTATGAAATAAGTATGGTAAGAGGCCAAGATAAAAATATTCTACAATGTTTTATTCACTTCTAAAAATTCTTAAGCATTATATTTTTTCAAAATTATACTTTAGTGAATGATTATTAATTCTTAGAAAGATGTCACAATTGATTATATGAACACTAGTTTTCTATTACATACTGGTAACAATTTAATCAAGTTTAAATGTGCGTAATATAAATGAATAAGGATATTGAAATCCTGTTTTCAACATTGGTTAATTTATATTTTATATTTTTAAATCCTTATTATCATGAAATTCATATGAAAAGTCGTGTTTTGTGTCAAACGTGTACGAAAATTATTTTGTCTATATATTCTACGTGAACATAAATCTAGTTTAAACATTTTGAAACGCAATGATTTATTACGGATACCAATGGAACCAAAACTATGCTTAGTTTGATGATAGAAATTAACTACGTTTAGTTTGATGATAGAATTCACCATTGAGATGTAATACAGCACCGCTAATGCTAAAAATAAGGTGTTTGTACCTGGTCTTTTGATGTGTGATTGTAACAGGTCATATATGAGCATACTAGTGGTTAACCACAGAGTCAACAGAACGCAGTGTGCATCCGACATTTGTGTCAATTTTGTCTTGTCGACTTTGAAATTCTATCTGTTTAAGTAGCCAATTTCACGTTAGTGAAGGGAATGGTTGGAAATGAACTCTCTCTGTAAATTTGTAGCTATTGCACTTCCTTAAACATATATTATGACAGACACGGAGTCGATTTAAAAGATCGACCACTTTTATTTTTTTTAATTTCATCAGTTTTCAACGATCGATAAAAATAGTTTTCTTCCATTTCATATATCATCAATATTCAGTTATCGATCTCATGAATAACAATAAGGGACCACATTCTCAAAAGTAAGATGTTCAGTATTGTTGTAAGAAATACATAAAGTAATTAATTTCTCAATAATTTTTGTTTTTAAATCGTGCATCTAATTATTTGATTAAAACACATAAGCTAATTCATACCCATTATGTCACGCAGTTCACTCTTCTTACAGTAATTGGTTATTTTTTTCAAAACTGGTTTACAAAAATAACTGTAGAATAGACTTTTTATTTATATGTGGAGATAAATCCACAATTGTTAAAAAATTGATCTTTGCCAAAGATGGCAACACACTAAACAAAATCATTCATTTCTTTATCCCCTAACGAAATTATTTCCTAACTAATTCAATTTCTCCACAAGCAGCGAAATGAAAGAGTACGCGAAAATTAAGTTTCGTTACAAAAATAAACAAAACGTTGAAGTCGTTTTATTTCATTTCTTTGTCGGAACGAAACAAATTTAATTTTCATTGTATTGAGTAAGAAACGCTACTTGTGTTTTTAATTTTGTTGTTCATATTTGTTCAAGTTCCTAGCAAATTAGCCCTCGAGAGGTCGTATAGAAGGATTGTGACCTAAAGATCTATTATTTTACAAACTGTTCATACAATATTTTTTTACACTTTCATCATTTTCGTACATTTCCATCAATCTTTTATCTACAAATTCTATTGCTCTTAATACGATTCCTAGCTATCGGTCAAATCACACACATACAATACTCGCCTTGCTAGATACTCGGATTTTTGTGAAATTGTAGCAGATTCTTCGGTACCGAGCGAAACGCATACAAGAAAATGTGCTAAAACGTATTGCAAATAGTGTTTTGTGACATTTAGGGTTCTGATCTTTCGTGAACTTGTCGCCCACCGCTACGTGAAAATCGCCGCGAACCGCCGCCCTGTTGTCTGTCGGTTTTGCTGACGTCGTCAGGTTCTCAATTACCTGAAAGGCATGTAGTGTGAAATAACGGTTGCTTTCATTACACGATCGAAAATACGAAAAGATCTAACATGCTTTAATTGTTCAATACAAATGTAATCGTAAAAAAGTCATGAATTCCTAAAAATAATATCTTTGTATTCAGCCGAAATTTCATTGCGAGATTATGGTTTAAATGATCTGAATAAAAAAATCGTTCAATAACGTTAGTAGGCAAAATTGGGGTCACCCAGTGTAGCGTATGTGAGTTACTTTCTCATTTTTCTTCAAAACGTCATTGATTTACGAGTTTCTTATAACGGACTGCGGTAGAACTTTTATAAATGTGTGTCACTGAGTAGTTTTAAGAAACAAAGAAACTGGGAATGTGACTTTTGTCGCATCCGCTTTCTTGTAATGCGCGTAAGGCCTAGGCCCTGTAAGATGAGGCACCCAGCGCCACGAAGATCCGGCTGACTTATCGCCCAGTGAGCCATTGCAATGACTAGAGCCCGGATGTTCAGACGTTTGCAAAACGGCATATAGTTTTACAAAGAAGTCATTAGAAAGGTTTTTATTATAGTTAAAGTAGGGGTGCAAAAGGCATACCAACAATGAAAACACACATTTGAAGGAATTATTGTAAAAAAAAAATAATTAAAAGAAATTACATATTTATTCTAACTAAAATGAACATGTACGGAAATGATATTTTCTTTGTGATCTTGATTATACATTCTATTTGGTATGATAGCTAAGAATTTGTTTTACTCGGGATCTGGCTTTTTGAAATTGTATTGGGGACTCTTTTCAATTTTGAAATGGCATCAATGAAAATTGAATTATATCACTAACCGCTAAACATTCGAACGCAAAACATCCCATGAATCTTAAAAAACAAGAAACTCTACGCATATCACATCTTTGTTTATTTGTAGAGAATATGTAAGCTGATAAAAATATTGTAAAATAAACTACATTGTTCTAAATGTGTAAACATATTATTTTTTGCATCACGTAATTGGAAGTAAACTATCTTCCTTATGAACAAACATATGACCAATTTGTAATATCTGTATCAAATTTAAATAACAACCCAATGAAAGGAATTAAAGGCGAAACTTTCGTTTTTTTACTAAATTATCATTTCATGCGTTATAGGACGATCGTAAGGGTCAGATTTCGACGCATGTTTTAGATTGCCACAGGAAAGTGGCAGTTTTTCGCTACCTGCCCGCGTTCGCACGACGACGGGGTCCTCGCGAGGCTTGGCTCTATTATGAGCCGGTGACGGTGTGGCCCGATATGCTATGAGTTACCCGGGGAATTTACGGACGCCGCGGCGGCAAGCGTCGCGACGCACTCACCAAGGTTTAGATAACTTACGAGACGCTGAAATTTCATCCGAAATCCGCGACGCCAACAGTCGACGCCAACAGTCGACGCCAACAGTCGTCGCCAACAGTCGTCGCCAACAGTCGACGCCAACAGTCGACGCCAACCCGAAGAGAGGAATTTCCATGATCTTCAACATTCATTTCTGAAGATATGCTTTTTTGAAAAATATTTCATAGCCAATTGGTATTACATATAACCCTTCCAATGAGAACGGTTTCAAATTAACTGTGGATTCCATACTGAATGAAAATCTGAAAAAGTTTTTTTTGATGGCAGAAAGCTTTCCATCATTCTTGAACAATGAAAAAAATAAATTTTTGCGCATCGAAATTTTAAAACACTCCATACCTTATTATAAGAAGCGTATTCCATCGGGCAAGTACGAATACATTTTTTAACATTTAAATCAACCGTAAGAGATTTTGTATTCTTGAAATCCTAAAGACCTTTTTGTTCCCCTCCAAAAGGCCATGCCAATTCACATACTAGTCTTTGAAAATTGTTCATATCAAATTTATTTTACGAAATAAGTATACGTATGATGCCAAGATACAAATCTTCTACAATGTTTTTATTCGCTTTATAAAAATTCTGAAGCATTGGTATTTTTTTCAAAAATTATATCTTTTAAGTGAATGCATTATTCATTCTTAGAAAGATGACAGCAATTGATTAATTATGAACACTAGTTTTCTATTACATACTGGTAACAATTTCATCAATTAAATGGGCGTAATATAAATAAATTAAGGATATTGAAATCCTGTTTTAACATTGGGGTTAATTTATATTTTATATTTTAAATCTTATTATCATGAAATCCATATGAACAGTCGTGTTTTTGTGTCAAACGGTGTACGAAAAATTATTTTGTCTATATATTCTACGGTGAACATAAATTAGTTTAAATGTAGTTATATGTAGTTTAATCTTATATAGTCTACGTGTACAATAAAAATCTGTTTAAACATTTTGGAAAACGCATGATTTATTTACGGATACCTATGGAACCAAAAACTGAATGGCTTAGTTTGATGATAAGAAATTAACTACGTTTTAAATTTGATGATAGAATTCACCATTGATGTAATCACAGCACCGCTAGATGCTAAAGATTGCGGTGTTTGTCTATTGTTTTTGATGTGGTGTTTGTACAGGTAATATATGAGCATAACTAGTGGTTAACCACAGGGAGTCAACAGAACGCAAGTGTGCATCCGACATTTGTGTCAATTTTGTCTTGTCGACTTTGAAACTTCTACCTGTTAAGTAGCCCAATTTCACGTTCGTGAAGGGAATGGTTGGAATATGAACTCTCTCTGTTAAATTTGTAAGTATTGCACTTCCTTAAACATATGAATTCACTGACAGACCACGGAGTCGATTTAAAAGCTCCGCCTCTTTATTTTTTTCATTTCATCAGCTTTCAAAACGGATCGATAAAAAATCAGTTGTCTTCCATTTCATATATCAGTTCAATATTCAGTTATCGCTTCATCGAAATCAACCAAATAAGCGGACCAATTCTCAAAAGTAAGATGTTCAGTATTGTTGTAAGAATACATAAAGTAATTAATTTCTTCAATAATTTTTTGTTTTTAAATCGTGCATCTAATTATTTGATTAAAGCACATAAGCTAATTCATACCATTCATGTCACGCAGTTCACATCTCTTCAGGTAATTGTTATTTTTTTCAAAACTGATTTACAAATATAACGTAGAATAGACTTTTTATTTATATGTGGAGATAAATCCACAATTGTTAAAAATTGATCTTTGCCAAAGATGGCAACATACTACAAATCAATTCCATTTCCTTTTATCCCATAACGAAATTATTTTCTCACTAATTTCAATTTCTCCATCAAGCAGCGAAATGAAAGAGTACGCGAAAATTAAAGTTTCGTCGACAAAAAATAAAAAAACGTTGAAGTCGTTTCATTTCATTTCTTTGGTCGAACGAAAACAAATTTAATTTTCATTGTATTGAGTAAAGAAACGCTACTTGTGTTTTATTTCGTTGTTTGCATATTTGTTCAAGTTCGTACAAATTAGCCCCTCCGAGCGGTCGTAATGGAGGATTTGTTGACTAAATATCTATTATTTTAAACCAACAGTTCATACAATATTTTTTTTACACTGCATCATTTTCGAACATTTCCATCAATCTTTTATCTACAATTCTAATTGTCTTAATACGATTCTAGCTTCGGTCAAATCACACACATACAATAGTCGCCTTGCTAGATACTCGGATTTTTGTGAAATTGTAGCAGATTCTTCGGTACGGAGCGGGAAACGCATACAAGAAAATGTGCTAAAAAGTATTGCAATGTGTTTTGTGACATTTAGGGGTTCTGATCTTTCGTGAACTTGTCGCACCGCCGCTGCGTGAAAATCGCCGCGAACCGCGCCGCCCTGCTGTCCTGTCGGTTTTGCTGACGTCCTCAGGTTCGAATTACTGGAAGGCAGTAGTGAGAAAAACGGTTGCTTTCATTACATGATGCGGAAAATACGAAAGATCTAACATGCTTTAATTATTCAAATAACACATGTACTCTAAAAAGTCATGAATTCCTAAAAATAATATCTTTGTATTCCGTCCGAAATTTAATTGCTAGATATGGTTTCAATGATCCTGAATAAAAAAATTGTTTCAATAACGTTAGTAGGCAAAATGTGGGCAAAAATCATCTGAAGGCACCCATGGTCAAGTATGTGAGTTACTTTCTCATTTTCCTTCAAAACGTCATTGATTTACGAGTTTCTACTTATAACGGACTGCGGTAGAACTTTTATAAATGTGTGTCACTGAGTAGTTTTTAAGAAACAAAGAAAAATGCGATAATGTGACTTTCGTCGCAATCGCTTTTCTGCTAATGCGCGTAAGGCCTAGGGCTGTAAGATGAGGCACCCAGCGCCACGAAAGATCCGGGCTGAAACTCATTGGCCCAGTGAGCCATGCAATGACTAGAGCCGCGGATGTTCAGACATTTGCCAAAACGCAATATAGTTTTACAAAGAAGTCATTAGAAAGGTTTTATTATAGTTAAAGTAGGGGTGCAAAAAGCATACAACAAAGAAAACACACATTTGAAGGAATTATTGTAAAAAAATAATAATTAAAAGAAATTACATATTTAATTCTAACTAAAATGAACATGTACGGCAATGATATTTTCTTTGTGATCTTGATTATAATTCATATTTGGTATGAGACTAGGAATTTGTTTTACTCGGGATCTGGCTTTTCGAAAATTGTATTGTGGACTCTTTTCAATTTTGAAATGGCATCAATGAAAAGTTGAATTATATTGATTCGTTCTTCGGGCACTTTGTGTAACGCCAACACAAAGAAGGGGTCTATATCGTACCCAGAGATTCTGTCCTCAAAAGGAACTAGAGGCCGTACTTAACAATAGGATGGGTTTCTTGCACTGAGCGTACAAAGCCTGTCCGACATGTATAAAAAATCAAAAATCTGAACTGGATAATTTTCATTTAGTATTATTAACTCAGGCCATATTTCCCACAGAAAGACACCACAACCATGCTTCGTGTTGTCGAGGCTTACAGGTGGCGAAGCTTATCCAGCTTTTATCAGCGGTCGGTGGCAAGGCGAAAAACCGCAAAATAATGACGTAAAAGGCAAAAATAAGAAGAATGGCAAAACATAGTGCATCAGAAGCTAAAATGCAAAAAGGCAAAACAAAAATGAACGCTAAAATAACTCGAAGTACAATTAAGAAATTTTATTTCATTTATTGTTGCAAAATATTAACAATAAAAATCGATACGTTGCCAACTTGTGCTTCTAACCGGAGACCTTCATTTTCATGAACACATTACAAGACGCAGAATAAACATTGCAAAGAGACTAAATTTCATAGACCTAAGTGAGATCAATGTACGATTAACCTCGTTTCGCTACATTTGGTAGTTTGGACATTAAAGATGCAATAACATTCGACACACAATTTGAAAAATTGAAAAAGCAAATCTGTAGGCAAGAAGAAAAATCACCAAATTATGAAATTTGTCGCAAACATTCGACGGCTAAACAATCCCATGAATCTTAAAAAAACAAGAAACTCTACGCATATCACATCTGGTTTATTTGTAGAGAATATGTAAGCTGATAAAAACATTGTAAAATAAACTACATTTTGTTTCTAAATGTGTAAACATATAATCTTTTGGCATTACATACTTCGAAATAAACTCTTCCTTATGAACAGAACATATGACGCAAGTTTGTAAATAATCTGTATCAAATTTAAATAACAACCCGATGAAAGGAATTAAAGACGATACTTTCGTTTTTTATACTAAAATTATTCTTTCATGAGTAATGGGAGCGGTTGTACGCGTCAGATCTTGACGCATGTTTTTAAATTTTATTTAAATACGTTGGAGCACCCGAAAGTGGAGAACCAGAAAAGTGGCAATTTTTTCGCTACTGCCCGGGCGTTTGCACGACGGACGGGGTGCTCGCCATGGCTTGGCTCTATTATCTAAAGTGCAGTGTGGCCCCAAGAGCTATGAGTTTACCCGGGGAATTTACGGACGGCCGCGGAGGCAAATACGTTGCGGCACCACCCACCAAGGTTTACGAGAATTTAACGTGATGCTGAAATTCCCATCCGAAATCCGCCAGTCCGACGGCCAAC
>BOPP01000083.1:1315248-1351599 GCA_017312745.1 Gryllus bimaculatus
AGTCGACGCCAACAGTCGACGCCAACAGTCGAAGATAACGCCACGATTGGACAGGGCACACCGCGTTATACGAGACTGCCAATCGCCGAAAACCGAGACGCTGAGTCACGTGACCTCGCGAACCAAGGGAGGCCACTGCGCATCACTCGTTCAATCGGATGGAGGAGACGAACGAGTCAGGATGACTTTCTTTATGTTAATCGCGGCAGCCAAGTAGGATTGATTCGTTCAGATAGACGTGGCAGACGACTGAAGTTGAATCCATTCGGATGGAGGAGATGAACAGGTCACGTCGATTGTCATTCTATTAGACGCGCTGACCAAGTAATATTCACTAATTCAGATAGGCTAGGCGGTCGAGTGAAGTTGAATTCATTCGGATGGAGAAGATGAACGAGTCACGTTGACTTTGATTCTGTTAGACGCCGCGGCCGAATAATATTTATTAATTCAGATAGGCTAGGCGGTCGAGTGAAGTTGAATTCATTCGGATAGAGGAGACGAACGAATCATGTTGACTTTGATTCTGTTAGACGCCGCGACCGAATAATATTCAATTATTCAGATAGGCTAGGCGGTCGAGTGAAGTTGAATTCATTCGGATGGAGAAGATGAACGAGTCACGTTGACTTTGATTCTGTTAGACGCCGCGGCTGAATAATATTCATTAATTCAGATAGGCTAGGTGGTCGAGTGAAGTTGAATTCATTCGGATGGAGGAGACGAACGAGTCAGGCCGGCGCTTGCGTCACCACAAGTCATGGACGCTGGGGCTGACGCCGTACCGCATGAGGGTCCGACGCCTGGACACTAACTCCAAAGGGCATGGACCATAAGCTAAGTTAGGTTAAGTTAGATATAAGAAAATCAATTTTTATTCAATCCAATCGACCAGTTTAAAAGACACTTTGTTAAAGAGACGCCTGTGTAGTCCTTTTCCTACCACGCCACCTCCCTTGAGTTAAGCACAAACATATTTACTCAATTAATTTTAAATTAAAATAAAATGAAGCGAAATGTCTGAGATTCTAACCGCATTGACTTACACATATTGTGAGTTAAAAATGACAAAAATTAATTTCTTAATTTTATTTATTATCCAGTTATCCATAATTAGCATTTGAAAGAGACCTAGTTTTTCAAATTTACTCATTCTTCCATACATGATCTTCTCGGAAGAATATCTGTAATCGCATCGTAAGATATCGCGTTGGAAGTCAATGTTATCGGATTGTCTCCTGAATCGCAAGTGTTGATTTGGCATCCATGATATGAGCTCAGCGGTCACTCATGAGGTACACCCATCAGGTACACTTGTAAACACTTGTAAACTGCGGAAATGAAATTTGCTCCACCTATCAGTGAAAGTGAAACTAAATTCTTGTTGTGACGTCATACATTCCAAACAATGAAACTGAAATTGTGTGCCATAGGCAGTTTTATTTCATGTAAATAGATATATTCAGCCTGCTTCAGAATTCGCGCCCATTAATTGATGCGCACAAGAAACAATAACAATGCAGCTAATTTCGAGTGTTTTCGTATCTATGGCAATCCCTCATTTTGACACAATATTATATTTCAAATAACTTTTATTTTCAGAAAGTTAGCAACGATTTAGGACCAGTCAAGCTTTTTTGTACGCATACATTAACTTACTGAACCATAGAAATATTCCTCACTATCATGCGGTTAAGGGGTGGCCGTTATCCATCGCATACACTGTGTTTTTATACAGATGTGTTTTTTTATATTTGCGATCGTGGAACCGCGTGCTGGCCTGTTGATATTTCACTTGTACGAAACGGAGATTACTAATTCTTGAATATAACGTGAGCGTAGCCTCAGTTAACAGAACAAAGCCTTGCGATTTCCAGAGCTTCTGTTCTTGACAACTCGGCGCATTTCGAAGCGAAGACAAGTCTGCCGTTTATTCTCAAAGAGAAGCGCTAATCTCGAGGAACGTCAAAGATAATATTGTTCCGCCCCGGGCGTTTCTGAAGCTGTAGAAATGGGAGCTACGGGGGCAAGGGAGGTTGAGAATAGCGCCATGTCCCTTGATCGCCCTTCGCTCACTGCCCGTCGCCCTTCTTCCTTTGCCGTTTGCCCATTGTTCATCACTCACAGGGCTGTGACCATCGCCCAACGCCATCGCCCTGCGTGAGAGATGCCTACCATCGACCACAGACGGTCCACAACTCTTCCTCGTTTTCTCTGGCAGTTGAATTGAATTGAATTAATGCCTTATTTTACGTGGCCGTCTGACCACGCAAATTTTGCTACGCTCCTTGCACCAACTAGCAGAGAAAGGAGGTATATCTTGGGCGATCGCAAAATTGCGATTTTGAATTTAGCTCAGAGGCGTCATTTAGGCTTGAGTATCTTTCACATGCAAGTAAATCTACTGACATGGGACAGCCGGCTTTACTTCCCCTCCGAAGAAAGAATTACGGGGTTTTTTTTCGCCCTTAAAAATCCACGGTTTCGATCGGGTTTGGAACATGCCAACTTGGGTATAACAGTCCGAAACGCTAACCGTTACACCATCGCCGCCGCAAAGCAGTTGCGGCAGTTGCGGCGGTGGTGGCGATGGATAATGTGCTGTCCAGCCATTTCACATCGCTCATCGTCTTTTGGCCAGTGCCCTCTGCTTACCTCTTTGTCCAGTGTTCTTTACTGCGGGGGAGACCTGCCGTCATCGACCGGCGAAGTTTACGGTTTTTGCTGCGATGATATTAATGGCATCTGCCGAACCAAGACTCCATGGTCACAGTTCCTTCTTCTTCTGAGGTGGCATGCCAGTGAAGGTAGTACAGTGCCACTTCAATACATGATTGGAGTGTTAAAGTGGCACCGTATATTGAAAATTACGAACATCAACTGCTAAAGCTTTATAACTGTCACCCCTTATCTTTATTATTGTCTCACGCTTGCGTCTTCATCCCCTCAAGACATACTTTTTACTGTCACGGGAGGATACGCGTTTCAAAATCTTTTTTGCCCACAGTCTGATATTGAAAGAGTTATTACATGACGGTTGTTATAGCAACTATGAGAGGTGAAATACTTCATTGGAACACTTATTGGATGATTGTTATTATTCGTGTAGCAAACAGGCTTGTATAAAATGTAATTACGAACACTACTACCACTAAACTCAGTTTTATTTTTTTATCGTATTCGTTTAATAATTAAGTGAAATTGTATCCATGATATTAACTTTCAAAGAACTGAACTATTTATGTATTATGTCCAATTATGTACACATTTAAAAGAAAATTATATTAAAAGCGTTCCATAGTTTTAAGTACATTAGCCCCCGAACCATCAGCTTTTCATAACTGCTGCGCCGCTGAGGCACCGCTCACCAAATGCAGTTGCATCAGTGTCCGTGCATGTAGCTGCTGCTTTGGTGTCCTCTTGGAAACTGTCAAGAATAAACCAAGGAGTTGATCAGAAATGCAGTCACCCTTCAGATTTCGCCGAACCCACGTACATCGCTCGTTACGAAAGACTAGCAGCGATGGAACTGTAATTCAGAGCCTCCCAGTTTCCCGATTATTTTCTTTTAATATCTATCAAAATAAAATTATCTCTGTTTGCAATATAAGAGCCTGTATATTATGTTTTGTGGTTTTGGGATGTTTCTTAATGATATTTTATATATGTTCTTACATTTTGTTTCTACTTTGTTGCAGGTGAGTATCGTACAAAAGCTGTAGAGGAGTACGACTTATTGTGAGTAAATCTTATTCTAAACGAAGTGAAAACTGTTTACTTTTTACTGTTTACATTTTAAATATGAACGCAAGAAGAATTGTGTTTCTGTTGAACTTTCTTTCAAAAGGCGGGAGGCGGTTTTGATGGCAAGCTATTACTCTTTAATACTACTGTGACCGCGCACTTCTCAATAATTGTGCCACTGACAACCTGTCAAACACTGACAGTAACGACATGACAAGAAAATTACAAAAGCGACACTCGTTGATCGACGTACGGTAAAAAATGTCTCTACTTCGCTTTTCTGACTATGATTTCACACTCACGCTTACTCGCGCTCGATAACAAAACGACGATAGCTTTTGATATATAATTTCCCACAATGAAACGAAACAACGAAAAAATGACAAAAACAATTAATTATATTCTTTTTAACATATGTAGTACAACGAAACATACAATGAAATCTTTCACAGCCGTTGACCATGTTATTTGATATTTTCGGGCTTGTAGACCGTAGTCCAAAGAAGTGGTCTTCTTTGGACCACAGCAAACAAAGCCTGAAAATATCAAATAACATTTCTATGTAGTGTTTGTACTGTAAAATCTGTCAATAAGTGCAAATAATAAAACATCTAGACCCACTACGTAACACTTACACACAATTTGAAGAAGAAAGCTGAACGTACTTTCTAAATGAAAACCCTTAGGTTTTAAAATATCGAGATTTTTTTTCATTTCATTTGTGTTAGTTCATCTATGGAGGTTTCTCTATTTCGTCTTTACCGGTTGACGTCATTTGCTTTTGCTGGGCCTTGTCTCGAAAGCTCCACCAATCTTCCCAACCACGGCAACGTTTCAAAACAACCTCACCTTCCCCCCTCCGCTCCCACAAGGCCCTCGGGGCGTCGCTCCCCGGGCACCTTTGTCCGCGGCGCTTCCATTGGGCGACGCGTGACGGCGCTGCTTCACAGCGACGTGTCACCCCCCCCTCCTCCCTTCCACCTTCACTTGCACGCTCGGCGCCCCGCTCTTGTTTTGCCCTTGGATGGGATGAAAATCTGTTCCAATGGCCCACAGGAGGGGAGGGAGTTCACAAAACAAGGGAGATGACTACTCAGATAGGATTGGCTCTAAATGAAATGCAAGTCATTGCCTGCGAAGAGAAATGAAATGAAATGAAATGAAGAGTTTCTATTCACAACTTAGTATATTAGCGATGGAGGTGTTTTCAGATATGTAGAGTAAAATGCTCTTTTCAGAATCAGAAGTACATGGAAGAAAACAATCTTCATTCCCCCGATGCAGTGCAGTCAAAAGGGAAGCTAAGATTCGTTCACAAAGTTAAACATACTATAATGACAGTAAAAGAAACCAACTAACCATTTCCAAAATAATCCTTTACACAAAATACGAATGTAGGCAATATCAATCACCTTGTTGAAAATTAATTCGTTTTGTTTTATGTTGTTGTTTTATGATGTGTCTTAACAGTTTGTCATGTAAACTCACTATATTTTTGAAAATTGCAAAAAATTAAATTGGGAGAACTACAGTATTGATGATAGAAATATTTTTTTAAATACAATTAGTTATAGAAATTCGATCATTAAAGTAATTTAAAAAAATATTTTGTCCAAAAGCCTCCATTTTTTACAATATTGATGATATTTTTACTTAATGAAATCTGTTTTTCAAAATAGATCTTTAGAAAACGTCGCACACATTTACTTAAAATATAGTTTTTTTGCGTAATTTTCAATAGGTTGTTTTAATAGGTTGTTTTGCGTCAATTTCCCGTGCTTCTTTTGGTAAAAACGTACGGCGAGATATTGTCCCCCTATTACAATTAATATTTTTATGCATTAATAATTTGATATATTGAATGATTTTCAGTTCTGGATGTTTAATTTACAAAATTATTACTTTTAAAAGGTCTGATTATGGCATAATTAATATAAAAATGAAAGCTCTATTCAATGTAATTAAGGAGGCTACAATGAAATTATTCTTGGTTGTCTGTAAAATATGCTTTTAATACTGTGTCAGTTGTAGTTTTTTTATGTGTATTTCTTTTGTAGAAGTCAAAAATGACAACTTTTCCTTTCTTTCGAGATAATTGCAGATTCGCGTAGCAAGCCCTTCGTTTAAATTGGTTTTGACTTCAATTTATGGCAGAAGTATTGCAAGGACAGAAACTGCAATATTACATAACCTTTGCCAATAATTCAAGATAGAATATGCTATTGAAGCACCACTAGTTTAGTATCAGTGTGCATGTAATGATTGAATAGATTTCTATTACAATTATAGGTAATACGTAACTGTAGTAATGATGTATCTTCTACGTATAAATCTCTAGTCTTAGTAAGCACTTCAAATTACATATCTCTCTGGCAACAACAATTCCGCATCGTAGTATTCATTGCATATCTTTCGTGTTTTCATTAACAAAATTTGAACATCTTTGGTTTAATTAATTCCTGTTGATATTCAACTCTGGCAACATAGTAAACAGTCTTAACTGTCTTCCTGGGTTCTGCAATCTCGCTCAGCACTTGCAACACTTCCTGGCACTGCTTTGCTTTCTCTTGCCTCCCTCCTCCACTCTCTGTTCCTCCCTCTCTCTCTGTCTGTCTCTCTCTCTCTCTCTCTCTCTCTCTCTCACACACACACTAACTCTTTCTCTCTGCCTCTCTCGCTTTCCCTCTCTCTTCCTGTTCCTACCCACTCCGTCCACCCCCCGTTCGCCTTCTATTCTGTTTCCTTATCTCTCTGTTCCCCTCCACCCCTGTCCTCCACATGTTTCCCTCCTTTTCCATTCCCCCCACCCATTTCCACTCCGTTCCCCTCCCTTTCTATACTTCTTCCCGTACGACACCCCTTCCCCCTCAGTTACATATCCCTCCCCTTGCTTTCCCCTTCCCGCCGCGCTCGCTGCGGGCGTCGCGGCGCCCCGGAGCGTTAATTGTGGTTCCCAGAGGCGCCGTCGAGAGCGCCACGAGCGGGCGGGCGTCGAGGAAGCGGTTTTATGGCTGTTAACTTATCCGGAAGTAAGCGGAAGTAGCAAGGCGGTGCGGTACGGCGCGGCGCGCAAACTGTTTGGGCCGGACTTCGCACAGGCGCCATGACATCGGAAGGAGAGGGGGGGCGGCGAAGTTCGGCGCCATTGTTCGCCCACTCTGCGATTAGATCCCCGACAACTCCGTTAATTTGCTTGTCACGCAAGCGCTGTGGCAGAGACTTGGCCTACTGCGGGGAAAGAAACACCAGTTCTAAAAGTACGGTTGATCGATGGGTTTGAAATTCCGATTACCACGTATTGAAGGTGTATTGGGCAATGCGCGTTCGTGGCAGGCTATCTCGACTTCTCCTCATTCTTCTGTTTCTAAATCGCATTATCCCTTAGGAATCATTTTATTCTCACATCCGTTCGTGGTTATCAGAAGGGAGTATTTGAGATTGGCACTTCTGTGTGTAAGATATTTCGATCTTTTTTCTTTTTTTTTTGAAATAAGAAGATGAAAACACTACGGCAATCGTACGCAACGATTACTACAATTGATTTATGCTTTGGGTGGAAAACCCCAATACACTACTATTCCTTGTCTTCTTACCTTTGTTATTAAATAAATTGGGAGCAAGTACCAACTACGATAGCTTTGAGGCAATGTCATCTTGAATACGCGGCGGCGTTCACCTTACAGCAACGTTGGCTGGGAGGTTTTAGGGTTTGAGTCCTGTCAGGGGAGACACTAGATTTACAGCTGGGTCTCCCGCTTTCTGGAGGAGAATTGTAACGACTGTTAGCTCTGGTCGGTAGATTTCTGTGGTTTCTCCGATCAATACGAGGTGAATGCCGGTGCAGTGCCCTAACAAAGATCCAAGAACCGCGTGTGATCTTTCTTTCCTAAAACGTGATCCCTCTTTTACTCCTACACACACTTTACGTTTGTGTAAACGTAAGATGGAGAGATGGCTCAGAGCATCAACTCACAACAGTCATTACAGTCCCTCTGACTGGAAGATCCTAGATTCGAGTCCCGACGGTGGTAGAATTTTCGACGCTAGCGTTTGAGTCATTGAGTCGAACTCAGTCGCTGCCTGGAGGAGAATTCTAGCGACCGGCTTCTCTGATAAGTAGTTCTCCGTGGTTTCTCCAATCAACACTGGCGAATGCCAGAGCAGGTTCGTAATGAAGCGTACTGTAGTTCCAGTTGATGGCTTACAATAATGTAATGTATCGTGTTCGAAGTGTCTACTGTCACTCGTCCTACCAGAACATGACAAAGATAATTAGCCATCTCCTGGGATTTAACGTGCACCATACTTATGAAAGTAATAACCACAGTTCACATGGTTATTACTCTCATAAGTATGGGGATCAATAGTCACTTACTCTTTGGCAAATAATGTGAAAATGTTAAACGTATTTCTGCTAGATAAAAAGAACTCCTTGATGTATTTGAAATAGTTGGTTAGTGGCGAGTTCGAGCAAGACAGAATGCATTATCTAAGAGTTTCCATCGTTACCGATATTTGTAAATCATCACTTGCAAAAGACGATTAAAATACTGTTTATTTAACAGTATTATTCCATATAAATATTTGCTGAACTTGCTGAAAACAGAAAATTTTAATCTTGCAACCTGAAGATCATCTCATGATACATGTATCGCAGCAAAACTGGTAAATAGACAATAAATTACAAGTAAAAATTTTAAAAAACTGGGTTAATTAATTTTTCGTGATATATATTTTTTCAGATTCAATTACGCGAATCAGAAGTAATGATAGTAGTTCTCGTTACATTCAACGTATTCGCTTACTTTTCATTATGGCACTACCTACTTTTCAGAAACGTACTTTGTGGCTGTAAATATTGCGAGACATATGAACAAGTAAATGATTTGCGTTTATGATTGATCGCCGCAATTAGTATCTGCGTGTGGGATTTGATAAATGATTTTAATTTTAGAAATGCTGGGAACTGTTGATAAAAATGTCCAATTAACGAAGCGAAACAACGCGTATTTTGATTTGAAATTCTGTCGCGTTTCGCATTCGGTTGAGAAAATGAATGGTAGTACACTTCAATTAATTTCAAAATACATATGCAATTTAAAAGCAATGTGGTGCAGCATGTAAATCTATTTTTGTAAACTTTTGGCGTTTAGTTGACTTGCATGAATTCAGGACACTTTAACGTGAGAAGAGCAGGCTACATTTATCATGTGGCTATGGGGCCCATTAAATTCTAATTGATTTTACGGAATATTTACTTGAATTGCGTTTGTTATTGCATTTTCAAATGTTATTCTAATTCATGTATTCTGTTTTCTTCTGAAATCGCTATTAGACGTGGGTTCCAATAACATAAATCAGTTTTTGTAAAACTTACGTTATGAAATTGACACAATATAGGTTAATTACTGCACCCTGTTTTACTGTGACTATTCCATTCGTGAAATTAAAACCAATAATGCTTAACTGACCATACAAAATTACCTAATTAAAGCAGTGTATCTCAAAAAGTTTATCGCTTTTCTATCCGATTTTTCTTTCCACTTCTACCTGCTGACAAGGTGACAACCTGTCAAGGTGATTACTGATAAACTACTGTCTAAACAACGTGATTACTGATGAACTGTGACTCATATATCTTAGGAGCCGGTATACATCGATCGCTATGTCGATGTCCAATACACAGCGTATGCATAATAACATAATCTTTTTGATTTTAACATAGCTTTAAGTTATTTTCAATATTTGGCGTATTTTAGAACTCTGTTGGGCATAATGATTATAAAATTAAATTAAATTAAATTAAATGATATTATTTCACTCGTAGAGTAGTTCCATTAAATACCACTCGTGCTTTGGAAATTTCCAATAATTTTATAAAATATTAAATAGGAGTCATTACTAAAACATTGTTGAGCTCAAATTATTTGTACTAGAATAATTGAAATAACCAAGCATTGATTGAAATGATTATTTCATACTTACGAGCAATTCATTAATAGTACAATAAAACCAATTCCAGAAAACTTCTTATTCGTATGAATGGCACGTCAGCCAGTTGCAGTGGCAGGGATAAGGAAAATTAGGAAATCAAACCCGAGTGAATTGTTCTAAAGCAGGAAGCAGGGCAAATTTGGATTTAAAAAAATAGGCTGAAATCCAATACAATGTCTTATCTAATAGTTTCAGTATAATTCAGTGTTGAAATTAGAAAACATTACAATATGTAATAACAATTATAAAATTATAGTGAAAATGCTTAAATTATAATTAGGGAGGAGTTTTTAGAATATGGATATACATAATTTGTAGAACTTTTAGAGATTAAAAAATAATTTTGTAAAGTTGTAATAAAAGTATACAACGTTCACAATTTAATACACACTAAGAAACTGGTACGAATGGCTTCAAGAAAATTGAGTGAAAAAAGAAGTTTTAATTTCGTGCAAGAACAATTTGGTAGCTTTATTTTCTCATCTCATTACGTATTTACGTAGTAAACAGAAACATTCTTATTGCTACAGCAAAAAATGGCTTTAACTGCTGGCAACTTCACATGTATATATACTAGATGTACATATATTCGCATAAATAAATTAATAGATGGTATGTAACTTCAAAAACCCATCATAGACAGTAGTGGAGAGACAGATGTGAGATCCACGGTAGCGGCGACGAAAATTCGCAACCTACATCGCTGGTGGCTTGTGTGTTATTAAGACGCGCCTTGACGTCAGCGCTGACAAGGGATGGGGTGGGGCGTGGAGGGATGATGGGTGGAGAAGGGAGTGAGGGGGGGAGGGGAGGTGCAGGGCAGGGTTGCTGCCCGGTCTGCAGCACCGCCCTGGGCGAAGGGCGAATCAATTTAGCGCCGTCCCACACCACAGCGGGCTGTGGCTTCGAGTGGAGTTTGTGGTGGGTTTGTGGGACTTTGTGCAAGGAAAGGTCTTCAGGCCAGACGTTGTGTAGCGGTCCAGATGGTCCATGAGTGGTCTAGAATAATGGTCTACAAAACGACTTCCTCGAAACGGTGTCGGAAAAAGTGCCAACATTATTACTGTTCACAAATGTTACTCATTTTCAAGAATCTGCCACTTTATGCTTAATATATTGAGTACAACACATATTACTTGCTTATCAAATTTAACAAATTATGTTAATAAATAAACAGATACAACGCAAAATGAATAATATATCTTTTGTAAGCTGTTAATACTTTGAATAATAAAAATGTTGTTAACATTATATCTTTCAATTGTACTTTAATTGCATGACACGTCAAGTACAAAAAGAAATAGGGCGATTGTAACTAATTTACTATGTATGTAATGCCGTAATGTTCGCGTAATAATGTTGTATTTTTTTCGGTTGTATGTGGGTCATTCAAATTGCACTAATGTAAGGAAAATTTGACCTTGATGTCCCAGATATTAATTTTTTTTGTGAAGAGTATAAGCACAAATATGAAACATATGTTTTACTTTTTTTCTCAAATATAATTTTTAGAAATTATATTTATTAATATTTTGCAACATTAAAGAACAAAAAATGTTCTTTCATTTGATGTATGTATTGAATTCATTAATTGGGTAAAATCATTTTTTGACTTACTTTATTTTTATTATTTTATTATTATTATTATTTCTTTCAAAACTCGACTGTTTAAAAATTCGAAAAAAATACCATTGAAATTTCTGAAATGTTCTATATAAGTTTGGTAAGTTACGAAGAGGACATTGGAATGACTCTGAGTAATTAAATACAATAGAAAGATATACTTTCTGTTTTGCTGCGGCATCTGTCAGAAAAACTCCCCTCAAGCACGTGCCAATCAGCAGTAGATAATTCTCATCAATGTACTTTCAAAGATCAATAAATAGAAGTATGCCTTCACATCTTTGAATGTGCCATATTCATACATATGGCCTTCATACCCGTTTAAATTTAAATTAAAAGTGTCAAACTGATTCAATTTAGTTGTAAACGGACGGAATATTTATACGAATAAGAGTATGTGATACACTTAGTTATGTTGATATTTCTTTTACTTCACTTTACTGAGAATATTGCTAATTTACCTTTTCATTAAAAAATGAAACTCCTCTCTCCAAATATTGTTCAGCGTTGCTAAAATACAAAGGTAATGTTCTTTACGTTATCATTAGCCCACTTAAATAACTTCCTTGGTAAATTAATAGGTTCCTGTCGCATTGAAGGCTAGCTTTTATCGAGAATATTATAATTCCCTCCCTCCCTACGTCACATGGTCCCATTCCATAAGACGTTGCGAAGAGAAGAATTACCATTTAGCACTCACATTGAAGGCATCTTTGTGGAAGCATAACCTCGCTTTGTGTTGTAATACTAAACCCATGCCAAAAATTTGTCTGTTAACAGTGTCAAACGTACTTGAAAACTGTTAAGAGTTTACGCTGAAAAGAGTGAAATGAATTCGTTTCGTGTTTCAGGCATCACGAAAAATATTTTTTTTATTTATAAATTCTTTATTTTCTCTGAAGAATAGCACAAACGGATAAAGAGTAGCAAAGACATTAATTTACAGCAGCCTTTAAATTGCATCTTCAAGCACAAATGACTAATTTTCTAAAAATTATCACACTGGACAATGAAAACTGGCATAAAATTTTATTTCGATTTCGTGAAGACAGCAGATGGCTGCAAAAGATAGGCGAAGACAGCAGAAGAAACAGAAGACGAACATACTCGGTCAGTATCTTTATAACATGTGAAATCATGTTATCAGGTGATACCACGTTAGGTTGACCAGGTACACGTTTATCTCTAATGGTAACTGCCCAACATATATGCGGCATTAACGAGTATGGTCGATTCTCACTTTCAAGAAAAAGCTTCAATTTACTCGTTAGGGGAAGGAATTTTCAAAAACAGTTTATCCAATACACATAGCTTTTTTTTAGTGACGACCTGTTGTGGCGTCATAACAGTCGCCTTGTACAAACGTACCAAAATCAGCCACGTGCATTCCATGCTCATGGACAGCGCTCGCGGAAGAGACGCTGGGCTGAACAAAGGCAAACCTAGGGAGCGAAAGGGAAGGGGTGCCGTGTCGTGGGTGGCAAACTTGGGAACCCCGTAGGCAGGCCGGCGGCGGAAACGCGTTGGCGGAAACAGCGAGATGACGCAGTTCCGTCAGCCGGCCCAGAAGGTATATAAACGGACCCCGGACCTAAACTCCTTCTGATTCTTGGGCGCGTCGGTAGGAAGTCGTGTGGGTTGTGCGCGGCGCTGCATTTTAATGCATAGGCCACTGAGGCAGGGAACTGAAGCCGGCGTGCTACGTCGAGACGGGAGGTGCGCTATACTCGCTAGTATGCTCACGTAGGCTACTGTTGTATCACACCGAATATGATATCTAATTATCAGGCCAGCGGTGGTGGTAACGAGGGAACATTCCTTCCAGTAACGGGTCAGTATTGTTTATTGTAAATAGTGTACATAGTATTCAGGTTTTGGAGCATTTTTTCAAATAAATTCTTAATAATTTACAAACCGTTTACGTCTGTGATTTACTGCCCCGGCAAAGACACCACACTGTCAATTTTCAACTTCTCATGAATGCTGGTTGTAACCACCTAAACGTACAGTTCTTATGCAATTAGATATTTTCATATTGATAAAATACAAATACCAACAGCATTGATATTATTCTAAGGTTATCTGTGGTTACTAACTTCACAGAACAACGCACGGATTCCTCTGTTTACACAACTGACTCAGTATGTCTGAAAAAAGAAGGCTTCTCTATTTTAGGCAGACCCTAGAAGTGTAAGTTGTTTATAAACAAACTTAATAGTCGCTTTACTTCAGAAGACTTCCATTTTAGACCGTGTGTTTCTTTTTTTAGACTTCCATTTTAGATGTGTGTTTCTGCGATTCAGAACGTGACATAAGTCTCACGGTTGCTGTATGTTGCACGTCACAATGCGTCGTATCATTGTCGACCCCGTAGTTTGAGCAGCAAGTCCGGCCTGCCTACATGCTGCCTAAGTGCTCCGGTGAACAAATTGTTTGAAAAAAATGTTATTTATGTGTGTCCCAGTTTGACATTCAACAGATATATACAACATTTATGTAGAAATACACGAATATTTTTTACAATTGATTAAAGTGCTGACCTATTGTAAAAATTTGCATTTTAAAAATTAAAATTATCTGCCTAGTTAACACATTTCTGAAAATGTAATTGAAACGTTTTTTTTTATTTCCAAAAACTCTTGCTGAATCTTTAGTAACCTCTAGCTGACATCTCTATTGTAATTATTGTTAATTAACTGCCTACAAGTCATACACCATTGCAGTTGAAATAAATGTGTGTATATATGTAAACAAATTCTGTTGTCCATATTTAAATTATAAGTGATGAACTACGTTTTAATTAATCACTGTTCCGCAGAAACACATGTGTCAGATGTTGACTGGACTTTGCGTTTAAATACACCCTCGAACATTTGCATTTAAAAATATTCTTCGAACTAAAAAACACTCGTTTACTCTCCTCTAACTGTAACTCACTTGCGTGTGAAACAGTCAACTGCTTTCGATATCTCTATTACACTTCGCACGATGAAATAATGAACAAATGACGGCAGATGAACGGCTAGATTGAATGAACCACGCGCTACGGCAACCTTTGCATCAGTTTTCCTCAGAATGTTGTTGTCTGCTTGTATTGCTAATTTAACATGTACTTGAGCGGAAACACATGGTGATAGGGCATGGAGTGACTGTAGCGCATGGTTTATTCCATTAAACCAGTTTTCATTCATTTGTGGTTCGGGCCGTGGTTCGATTCAGACTTGTCGCGCGATGGTCCCACGTGATTTGGCAACGCAATGTGGAGTTGGGTGCAGTGGCTAGAAAGCAGGCTTAACCTTAATGTGTTATTAGTAAGGTGTGTACCTTCTACATTTTGGAGTTTTATGTATTTGTCGTAGTTTATAAACCTTTTTGTTATTTGTACTGTTAATTAATTTATTTAAATTTGTTTTTTGCCCATATGCAGTGTTGATATGCCTTTATACTCTATCCTTGATAAAATTAAATATTTCGAAACGTTGGCATAGCTAATTGTTTCTTTACACATTCTAGCCAATTCCGTGAATTGACTAATCATACAGATTTTCTACAGTTTTGTAATACATCATTAACTGGGGTAATATGTAGCAATTTGGGAGATCATTTTATGAGAATTTTCAATTTTTAGTGCATATTTTGTCATAGAAAAATTGCCCTGGAATGAACAATACCTTAGTTCCGGCGAAGTTGTTCCCACGTGGCGCTAGTTTCGCTCGGAGCTGACCTTGAAGAGGCACAGCCGAGCATTATTTACAGCACAGGCGCTCATAAATATAATAATGTGAAAAAATTGCCGCTAATGTTAATATGAATGACGTAAGTCAAAAAATTAAATTTTTGTAATTTTTGAGAAAAAACAAACAAACAAAAAGATAGAGCAACAATGTGTGTATGTAATCTCCTAGAGTACATTTAGGACTAACCCCAACCAAAAGTTTAAAGAAAAAAATTGGACTCGTTTTGGATAAATTCTATTTTTGTAATTTAAAAAAATTGGAGATATTGAACGTAAACTACTAAACTTTTCAAAAAAATGTTAATGACCTTCATGAAAGAACTCGCTATGGAGAACAAATTTTATTTCAAGGAAAAATCTCTATCTTCAATTTTTAAATTGAAAAATTACCGTTTAGGACAAGGTTTTGCTGTCCTTGAATTTTCCTAAAATAGTATTTCCGATCTACTATTTGGAAACCGAAAATGTAAGGAAATTTCAAATAAATGTACTTTGAGTGGCGTTAGATGACATCAGCAAGAGTATGTGGTAAGTCCGAATAGCTAGCCGAGACCAAAGGAAATAGAAAACGAAGACGGGAAAGTCTGTGCCATTATGTTGAACGACTAGTTTATGTGTGTGCAGTAGTAACCAAATTGAGCCATTTAATGTGAAGAATATTAATGGCTTTGGGTAACAGCTAGGGCAGAGTTCAACGCTCCCGGAAAACCTCCCGTTAGACCTCTTTGTCCATCACAAATGCCACATTTGAATTGAACATATTTCTGACATATGCTATTGTTTCCAATAGCATATGTCAGTCGTCTGACCACTATGCCGTGAACTCCCTTCAAAGCTTTCTTTGCTCTCGGTTTGCAAGCGTATTGAAAGTATGAGTCAAATTTACGCTGCCTCGGCGCACGGATGTTACTTGAATAAACATTCGTACTAATGCCGGAAGAAATGCATTCTATTATCGATCGTTTTCGTTGATTTGCTTTCTCAAGATCGAAGGTCGCGCGTGTTTCTTATCTGCCTGTCAAATACATTTCGCTAGGAAATTTTCTCCCTACTAAGCCGAATCATGGGCTCCCATTAAAAACTGTGTTTATGTTGGTAGCAACCAGATCACTAGAAAACAAATGAAGTGGACCACTCTTCCAGCATCTGTTATGGTTGTAGTGAGTACGAAACTTACGCTTATTAAAAGCTGCGGTTCGTGCTACCAATATAATTTCTGTTGCTGTCATACTCACCAGGTACTGGTGCTACTGCAGAGAGACTCTTCTGGTGAACGTAGGTGGCCAAGGTAGAAATGCAGGCATCATTTTTGTTGACATTCAGAATTTTTTAAAATTTGCAAAAATATCAAAAATTGTTTGACTTCTTCCTACAACTACAATTACGAAGATAAATCTTCTTCTTACTGAAATATATTTATGAAACACATCTTCAAAAATAGTCATGATCGATGTTTGGAAAATACGAGTATACTTTGCTTCAAACAGAAAGTTTTTAAATGTTAAACATTTATTTTATCAGAAATGGGTCTAATTAAAACAAAATATCACCTAAGGAGCAAAGACTGGCAAAGAAAGTTGTGCTGGTCTCATTTTGGCGCACTGTCTGTATTTTCAAAAAGTGAAAGAAAAAAAAAAGGAAATGGAAACTTTAAATTTACCGCGTTTCCTTTGAGGCTGTGTTTTAGCTCATTGCTCTCTGATTCGCAAGAAGATAAATTTCACACACACAACTGTTATTTATATAGAAGACGAAATTTTGAATGAAGTATTATAATAATTGTCAACTTCTTATAATTTGCTCAAAGTTAGCATTTGTGTTCAATAGGATTAGCATTAAGCGTTGAAAACTTTTGTATGATTTGCCACACATTTACACGTTTATTCGAATGTTAAGCGAAAGGACAAACTAGAAGTGTGTAATATTTAACTGCGTATGTTCAAATTTTTTATAATAGTTTTTGTTCATTTACTATTTCTTTTTTTTCACTTAAAATACGATTTAAATGTAGTATGAAAGAACTTTTATTACGATTATTTGATATTATCACCGTACATGGCATTGTTGCAGCGGTGTTTACTTGAGATGTTCATTGTTGAACGGTGGCATGACCAGAAAGATAAGATAAGGCGGCTTTATTTACTAAATGTTAATGTTAAAATGTGCTGTACATTCAATAATGTGGTATATTCAGATTTATTAAAGTTGGGTAGAATGTATAAACAAATATGCATAAGGCAATGGCTTCGTAATTTCAATGCGTTCATAAATGTGATATATTGGATGACATTTAATTCTGGATATTAAATTTAAATGTGAAATTATTCTTGCCTGTGTGTATGATACGCTGGAAAAATTGAAAGCAGTTGCAAACAATGCGAGAACGTATGTGCTGTTGTAGCTTCAGTAGTTTGTATCAAATACACGGGTTTTTCAATCACTATCCCTCTATTTTCCCTGTAGTGCCCATTTTCCATGTACCGTACTTTGGCAATGCTTTCTCTTTCCTTCGTAAGTACTTAGTAGGTGATACACATAAAGTTATGAGATACATATATTTACTTTCAAGTTTTCTTGGGAAATTTAAATGAAACGCCTAGTAGTCGATAAGTTAAGGAGTCAGCTTTACTGAATATTTTTCTATTTATAATAATTATGAAAGTATTATAAAGTAGGATTGTATCCTTGTGCATTCGATTTGTTTTTATTACTGTAGAAGAGTACGCAATATTGTATTGTACACATAGTTCAGTTACCCTCTTCATTGTAAGTGGAATAAATAATGCATTTAAAGATGTTTAATAGAATCGCTTGTGCGAAAAATGGTATCGGTGACATCTAGGGAATCGGTGACATCTTTAATATTCACTATTCATCGTTGCATTTTCGTCCACGGACTCGGAGAGCGTAGGGGAAGGTTAGTTTTAAAGGATAAAGTATTTATTTAGACTCCTACAAGTTTGCAAATTCAATGTATTTAAGTATTTTTAGATACAACTCACTGTGTACCGCAGTATACACAGTGGTACATATGTCAGTTTCTTCCTCTACAAACTTCTTTTCTTGTAACATAACGCTGAAGGGTTGTTTTTGAAACACTGAAACGCCATGTTGCTCGTCTAAGAGTTCAACCTCTTAATTCAAAAGCTACTGCCAGCTTCATGTCGCCTTCTGTAAATTTGACTATTTTCTCTCTTTCAACTTTCGTGGCAACAATGATCACTTCATTAATATTTGTCTCACTGGACATAATGCAACATTTAATTTCTCATCATTGATTCTCAATACAACAGGAACCAGTGGGACAGTCCAAGTATGCACTTTTTCTTGTTGTCCCACAGTGTACTTTGCACATGTTATTAAGTATTCACCCATCACAAGAAATATAACCATTTTAAACCACAGGTAACAACTGAGTTTAACACTTAAATATTTATTTTAGATACATTACAAATTGTTTGAAAAATTGTAGACTCACATTTTGAAATTTCATTCAGAAACTGAAACAAAAATAACTTTTGACGCAGAAAATGCACGTCTTCAAGTATAACATGTCTTCACCTTGAAACCTAATAGTCAAACTGGACTCAGTGGTGCAATTATATTGGCTGCATTGCATGGAAGTGTTATGAGTTGGTAGTCTTATATTACGATTTTAAGCCCAAAATTCCAATGGTGGATCACTGTATCGTGTCCCAATGTGTACTACCTTCTCGTACAACAAAGATAGAATCTGTATCGCTTGCTCTCGATAATGAACAACATTCTCAGGCATGGAGATCTCGGAGCACCCGTCACGTGATCGCAATTGAGTATACTTGTCCGTCTGATACTAATTCGTTCACTACAGAAGATTTGCCAGATTAAACCACTATCTCAAAAACTTTAACAATTCCAGAATATTAATTCGGATTCATTGCTCACCACTCAACTGGCCACCAACTACTTATAATAACTACTTATAACAGAACACATCCGCTCTGCATTTAAGAAAAAGCAACACACAATATCTACATTCCTGGACATCACGCAAGCATTTGACAGACTCTGGCACACGAGTCTAATCAGTAAACTAATAAGAGATGGAACTCTTTAGATTATTCACCTCATCAAAAGTTTCCTAACAGACCGTACATTCTCAGTAATAGTCAGCAATCACCACTGCACTCCACACATAAAAGCAGGCGTCCCGCAACACTTCCTTAATCTTCAACATTATTCAACTTATGTATATTAGATTTTCCATGATCAACTTCTAATATAGCTCAATTTGCAGAATGATACAACACTATTTACCTCAGGATACTCACTAAATAACCTCTGATCAAAATTTCAAAGCTACCTTGGTCAAACATCTCGAAAATTCAACTTAATCGTGACAAAACAACAGAAAAATCTTCTCACAAAATTTACCTCCCCTCTCCGTTAGTAATAAACAGTTTCCCCATCACCGACACATCACCATCACAATCCATAAAATAGTACATATTTCACCTGGACACAAAACAAACCTAGGAAACTCGCATAGATATCAAAATTAAACAAGCAAAAAATAAATTATTAAAACTCCAGCCACTAATCAACAAACACGAATCCCTGTCTTACACAAAAACTCCACGACAATTTATAAAGCTATAATAAGGCCACTAATGCTCTAAGCCTGCCTAATCCGGACAAATGCATCCCGAAAAATGTCAATAAAATCCAAGTAATTCAAAACAAATTTATAAGATTAATCACAAAGGTCCCCTGGTTCATAAGTAATAAACATCCCCATTCCGAATTGAATATCAGTACAATAATAAACCTAATAGCCCACATATCACACAATTTGTACCATAACCTAACAGACACCTCAACAGTATTCCATTTCAAACTTAAGAAAAATACAATTCACACCCGAATAATAGATTCCCGTTTGAAGCCTTTCTCAAAATCTTAGCCAACGATGAAACATGACCCCGGCGTTCTCCCCTAGAGTATCCTCTCCAATGTATAGATTAAGTTAGCTTAGATCTTTTAACTAGCATAAGTCTAAAAGAATCAGTTAAGTATACTAAATAATGTATTGCATCTTCAACAAATTAATATGTCATAAAAAACAGAAGAGTATATATAATAGCCTCGTCCCAGCACCAAATGTAAAAATTCACCCAATAAACTGTTATTTTTGAAATCTTGATCCATATTTTAGTATCTTGTCACGACGTGCTTTGCACTCGCTCGATATCGCAACATTGTTACCGCTGTCGACCTGATGGTGCGGCAATAGACCAATTCAGAGCGTTTGTGTTTCGATCAGACCATGACAGTCTCCTACGGCGCCTATTGTCGCATTCGTTCTCGTCGCGTTTTATTTTCCCTCTATTTCTTGTTTATGTTTTGTGTCACCAACACACCTGGAAACCGTGTTTTGGACATCTGTCACTCATCACCACGAAATTTCGCAATCGCTATCGCTATGTTAGGAAACAAGGCAATATTGCAATGGGAAAAGGTCGAGAAACGTATAGATTTTAATAGAGGTTTAAAAAAAGATTACAATGACTGTTTTAAGTAAAAATTAAAACAGAAAGAATGTCTCAATTTATGATTGTTAATAATGATTACCATTAATTATTTATGATTGTCAATAATTAATTGCAGAAAAAACTGTTTTGAGTCGGGGAAGTTCTATTGTTTTGCCGGAGGAATTAAATTGCTGGAAGACGTTTGAGACGCGTATGAAACGAACACGAGATCTCAACATGACTAATTTATTAATGATGCATTGATGTGCATTGCAAGGGTCTGGTCTGGTTAACATTCAAAATAGATAGGTCTTATCTTTTCCTGGTTCCGCATTCAGTATGTTTACAACTTGGACGTCAGCACGAAAGTAATCAACAGGAACGATGCACCAAGCGGTCTTCCAGCATTGTTGATTGCCATGTGGTGACGCCGAAAAGTGCCAATCTTAATATTAATGGCGATCTTAATTGTTTATTTAATTGTTATTCGGAATAAATGAAGATTATTCAATTCCTGATCTAATTTAATCGGGTAAATTGTATTTAGGAATTTATAAGATATTGTCAATCATATAAAAGTACTAAATGAACGTTCTATCTCAAATGTATTTATTAGCCTTGCAATATTTTTCTACATTTGTTAGTACTGTACTTTATAACTGTGGTCGCCAATGACGTAATTGCTTCTAAGGCGACCTTCAATAAATAATTTTAAAAAAAGGCAGACGTTTGTGGACCAAGTTCTTCCAAAACTCGTGCACCCTTGAATTTCTTGAATTTGGAAAGAGTTTTAGATTAATCAGATACTCAGACAGACATAAATCTGGTGAATTTAGTTGTGAATGAATATGCATTTTACTAATTTTTCTTTTACATCAGATGTAAAGTTAGTATTATTATTAGAGCTTGTGTTTAATGTTAAGATACACTGAGATTCTCCATGCAATATATTTGTTGTTCAGTAACATGGTCCCAACTTGATATTCTTTTCGTTTGCGGAACATAGCTCTTAGCGAAAGGGTGACAAAAAGTTGACACGATAGTGACAATTATAAAAAAAATTAACTTTACTTCAACACTACAATATTTGGAAACAAGTTGCCATCATCTCCACTTCACGAACATCACCTTCACGAACGATGGAAAAACAGTACTAATATCCGTATCCGACTGTATTAAATGGACGCCCTGAACCTTCACGAACAACATCCCCTTCACGAGCGATGGAAAAGCAGTACTAATATCCGTATCCGACTGTATTAAATGGATGCTCTGAGCCTTCACGAACATTATCACCTTCACGAACGATGGAAAAACAGTACAAATATCCGTATCCCACTGTATTAAATGGACGCTCTGAGCCTTCACGAACATCATCACCTTCACGAACGATGGAAAAACAGTACTAATATCCGTATCTGATTGTATTAAATGGACGCCCTGAGCCATTTTGCCGTGCCGCCCACTCCTCGCGGCGCTGTTCCATGAGCCGTTTGCCCTGGATGGCTCCGCTGTCGCCTGTCGGGGTCGCTGTCCCATCACGCCGATGTGCCTCGGCCCGCGCCGGCGCCGAGAGTTTGTCTTCCAATTACGAAGCCCCGCGAGGCGCCTCCATTTCATCCGACCGCAATTTTGTTCCCCTCCCCTTCCACCCCTCTGCTCTTCCTTCCTCTCTTCGAGGGGCGACTGAGGCGGAGCCCCACCCACTCTCAAGCGGCGCACGCTTCTCAAGCCCCTGCTTTCTTAGCTTCATTCACCAGTTTCTCTTCCTCGTTCCTTCCTTCACTAAATCGCTTTACATCGATTCCTTTTATTATCTCCCTTCGTTTGTTGCTCGCCTTCTTTTCTTTTTAAAACTCTTAATTCTTTCCTTCTTCCCTCTATTCTTTTTCAATTTCGCCTTTCTACTTAATATTTTGCATTTATTCTTATCTTCGACCTTTTCTTTTTCTTTCATTTCTCTTAACCTCTTCTTTTTCTTTCATTTCTTTATTATTTTCATTTTCTTCTCTTCTTCTTCGTTTTACTTCGCCTCATCAATTTACCTTTTCGTTCTCTCTACCCCCTCTCTCATCCCATTCTCACATTGTTGAAGATAGCTATTTGTCTTCAAATATATTTTTTTCTCCAAAATTTATTCTTAAATTTATGTTGGAGTTTTTAAAATAATAATAATTTTCGAGTAATCTTGAGTGAAAATGGGCACTTTTAAAAACAAGTTTGTTTTCGAAATGACCTCATTAAAAAAACGTTTATACGGATAGTGATAAATACACTGAATAACTTTAAAAAAATGCCATTTTGATGAATTATTTCGATTTTTTTAAAAAAATTGCTCTAATTTTTGAAATCTTCGTTATCGTTAATATTTACATTACCAGCTTGTTGGAACATTATGCTTCGGTGCAAGTGCTTTAAATTATTTATAACGAAATTTTTCAAAAACTTAAAAGTTTGGGTGAAAATGAACTCAAAATTGCGCTTTTTCTGAAACGCTCAAACGTCATTTTTTCAAAAACGGTTTTAATTTTTTGAAACGTAAATTGACATACTCGATCAGATTTTGGTTTTCTTTGATAATATTAAGATCATAATTTCAATTCCATCATTACGGAGACCAACAAATTGAGATAACAAGAAAAATGGTATATTATGCGCAGGTAAGTACGTAACAGCTGCGAAGAGGGTGGATCAAAATTGTAAAGCTAGATCAGACTAAACAGATTAGGCTATTCTGTAGTACCAATAGTTTTTCTCTCGCGCTAACACCTACAAGGCCTAGCAGCAACCTCGTAATCTGTTTGCGCTCTCACTACTTACACTTCTCAAAAATCGAATATACAATGAAAAATTCAAGATCGCTTTTTCCTCTTCTTTGTATTATTAATCATTTGGTGTGGTAAAAAATCTCTCTTCCAAGAAATGTAATGTAATATGATATAATGAGGTTTACCTCATGAAATAGAGAGAAAATAATTTCGCAAACATTCATAATAATACATTTCGTTTATTCTTTGCTTTTTGTGAAGTATGCATAGATCAATACATAATACACTTTACATATGTAGTGAAGGTTAACATTTCATTTTTCATAAAATTATACGACAAACTAATTTGAGAGTGAAAATCTTCTTCAGACACCTACAAAACAATCTATATCGGAAAATACATAGAATGGATATCTATTTTTAATTTAGTATCTGTAAAGAGGAGTCTTTCAGAGCCTCAAATTGTCTTAGGGTTTGAATTTGAGGTATGGACTGTTAGAACTAGATGGAGAGATTGTTATATGGTGTTGTATGCAGTTAATTTGGAATTCTTTGTAGAGCTCTAAGTTGGCGATAAACCAAGCAGCGTTTGTGATAGGTCTCTGAAAATGGTTATCAACTATTGTTAAGGTTTGTTTTGTTGCGGAGATCCAAATTCGACAGGCGTAAAGGAGGAGTGATCTAATTGTGGTTTTGTAGATGGTTATGACTGTTGGGAATGTGAGGTGGGATGATCGATTAATGATGTGTTTTAGTTGATGTAGCTTATTATTTACTGTTGTATTTTACTATTGATGTTTTGGATCCAGTTGCGTTTAGAAACCATATTAAGACAAAAAATGTTTCACAGTCTTATTTGGGGGAGCCAGTTAATGGGTTCATTACTTATTTTGAGTGGTGCTGAAGGTGTAAATGGTTGTAAAGTGACATTTTTTAGATAGCTCTTTTTGTGGGCTTAAGTTTCATTTTAAATATGCAGTCCAAGTGTCTATAAGATTGAAATACAATTGACGAGAGTTTCTGATATGTACTAGCAAATGTCTGACTAGGAAAATTGTCATTCGCGAATTGGGTCGTTTGTGTTATGTCTAATTTGGTCAACCTTCTGTTATTTGTCTCGGATTTGAATGATGATTGTTGAGAGGAAACTGAAATTGTTCTATTGTTACGGTAAGTGGGTATTATTTTAAAACGAAATATTGTGAGGTACTTATTTGTGTTAATTTGTAGATCATTGCTTTGTGTTATACTCTATCATAGTCTTCGATGATGTCAATAAATATCTCCACTGGGTGTTTTCTTTTGAAAGCCTTCATAAATGTGTTCGGACAATGGTAATAGTCGATAAACAAGTACTTCATCATGCAGAAGAGGAGACTGTGATGCAAGCAACTGTACTGCGCTGAATAGGATTACCGAAGCAAGTTCAGGACGACCGAATACCTGAGGCGCATGGTGCTCCGCTCTCCACCGGAAGGAGTTGCAGGTTTGCACCGCTATACCAACTCGTGTTCAACTTTGTTGTTTGTGCTTGAAATGCATTTGAGGCATTCCACCACCAGCTTTGTGAAGCTAGACTGTCACTCACTACAATTGGGCCACTAGTAGAACTACAAGTATCTGTATAATAATGTAACCAGAATAGATTTTTTGGCAGAATGTAGAATAGTCAGGTAGTGCGTAATTATTCTGGGTCTCCACAAATACTGGCCTTGCAACTGTACACCTGTGAGATATGTGTGTACTCTTATGATGCTTCCTACCCGTGTTTTCGCTTACATAAATAATGGCGAATAATATGATGAGTTAATGGGAGTAAAATGTTGATGTAGACATTATGTAATTACATTCAGGTTAATGAAAGTAATTCCAAGCAATCATGCTGGAGACATGATGTTAATTGTTAACTTCAACGCAAACGCGCGGTAATGGGGTAACGGTTAGAATATCGGACTGTTATACCCAAGTTGGCGAGTATAACATCCCGCCCGATCGAAGCCGTGGAATTTTAAGGGCGAAAAAAATCCTTCGTACGGCTTCCTTCGGAGGGAAAGTAAAGCCGGCTGACTCATGTTAGTAGATTTGCTTGCATGTTAAAGATTCTCAAGCCTAAATGACGCGTCTGAGCAAAATTCAAACCGCCTGTTTCTCGCCCAAGAAATACCTCCTTTCTCTGTTAGTTGGTGAAAGGAGCGTAGCGAAATTAGCGTGGTCAGACAGAAGAGCGGGCCTGATGGCCCGAGTCTCATCACATAAAATAAAGCATTAATTCAATTCAAAGAGAGCAATTATTATGTCCAACGTACAGGAAGAGAGTAGAACAGTAGCAAAAACTAAAGGTTGCGCATGTATTGCTGCGTCTTGTAGGCAACAAAATGAGACAGACGAATTAATCAGGGTAAAAGACGCAGAAAGAGGTCTGGTTGAGTAAAGTACCGCAGCGAGATTGCTGGGCAGAAGACCCAGCAAAATTAGACGAGACGAAGGAAGAGAGGAGTAACGGCGCACTGAGAAAAAAAATGACAAGTTACAAACGAGTTGCTTATCCCAGAGCAGTAAGTGCTGTGCAACAATAACACTTGGAATGCGGAGCGAAAATGTTTCAGCTTCACGAACGAAATTTGAAGAGCATGCTTTTGTGAGGGGATGGAAAGAGTCTGCGAATATTGAGTAAGGTTATGCTGAGTGAACGGATTCAAAGGTGAGAATACTCTTTGTATGTTTTATGAACGAACATAAAAATAAATTAAGAAAACGAAACTTCTGAAGCAACATATAAAATCTGTCGAATCATAAATTCTCTCAATTTTTAAAATCTTGAAATACCCAATGAAAAGAAAAAAAATGAAAAGTCGGGCTGAATAGCCGAGGTCGTTCGGGGTCGTTGCTGCCTCGGCTCGAATGGTCGCGGGTTCGAATTCCGCCTTGGGCATGGATGCTTGTGTGTTTTCGTGATGTCCTTAGGCGTTCTTTCTACAGTTCTCCCTGCAGTTAAAACAATCACAGTGGTTGTATTCCCAAGTTGTTAAATAGCGACCTTAAAAAAGTCCAAAAAAAATTCCTACGATGTACAGAGTTGAGTAGTGTACCATGTAGTTTGTGGGATTCTCTAGAGGAAAACTATTCATGTACTTGTAGGTCAAAAAGTTGTGTTTGCCTTTTTTCTGTGCGCCATTCATTCCAGCAGCTACGTCTTTTTCCGCCTTCATTCGGACCGTGCTCAAGAGTCATGTTAGTACTCTTCTTCTGTCGTTTCCTATCTCACGAACATTTCGCTCTCTATTGAGCTCATGTTGAAGCGACCACGTCGTTTTTTAGCCATCCCAGCACTCTCCCCCCTGTCTGTCTTTCCGTCTCTCTCTCTCTCTCTCTCTCTTTCTCTCTCTCTCTTCCTGTGTGACGCCTCTTGGTCGCACCAAATGCCAGAAAATTACGTTTCCTCGGTGCGACGCGCTCTGCGACCTAAGAGGGGTCAGCCTGAGGCTTGTGCCACTTATGTTCGCGACGGGAATTCGCTGGAAGTGACATTATAAAGTATTATTGACTAAAGTATTAGTAAATTTACCTCATGGTTACAACAGTTTTCTCATGTGTGAGATATACGCTTTGGGTGTAATGGCTGCATGATTTATTACTTCTTGTTACATGACCTGTAGTGCATTTAAAGAAATGGCTTAGTTTAGGAACTTCGTTGTGTAATTGTATTCTCAAAAGATAGTGCATCGCACACACGTATGTAGAATTGTCAGTAGCACAACCATTATTTATAATTTCATAATTGAGTTTTAATGCGTTTTAGTGTATGGGTTGATATTATTGTTAAACATGACTACGTGTTTAACCCTAATGTGTCCTTCTACTACAGAGTTAATACGTTATCGAAGGATCTTCAATCTTTCTGACTGGTGGTGAAATTGTTTATGTAGAAGTGGGAGGGCGCCGGCTATTTAAACATTATTAACTTAATTTACTTTTGTATTTTTGAGATTTTTGAATGGGACTTTATAAATGAGTGAAACTATTGTTGAACAATATATTGTTTTAGAAGCGTAAGTACTAGTAATAATAATAATAATAATAATAATAGTAACAATACGATGATGATGATGATGATAATGATGATTCAGAAAGAGTAAGTTAACAGTTTGCGTGAACACTCGTAGATGTGGATATGCTTGAACACAATACTACCCAGAATACACGTATCTTCATGCAAGTCCAAACGCTTGTTCTAACAGAATATCATGACATCAATACCAGTGTATGTAACATTTCTTTAAAAGTATAATAATGAATTCAGAGGAGTCAAGAGTTGTATTGTTTATAAATATATGAAATTAGACACGCTTCTAATGAGTAATTTGTTTCAGGGTGGGATGTTGGAAAAATACACGTCACTAATTGTTTCACTTATCTAATTACTTCACTAATTCTCATGTAAATATTTGCTGTTTTCAGGTATGGGTAATTAAAAAAGTAATATTCTGAAAATCGCTTTGTACCCTCACAAATACGAAACCACCTCTTAAAAGTACTTATCATATGGCCCGTGCTCATTAAAACGCAACTTACGAGACAATGCATAAGCGAAACAGGAAAATAACATTCGACCTGAGCCGAGAGTATTATTGAATGAAATATATCTCGATTTAAAGAATCCTTCCGCCTATTTCTCAAAGCATAATTAGACATATTTTACTCTTAGACTTCTCAGAACTATTTCTTTACGAGTATTAGAGTTGACGTCAGTATACGTATCCTTCGTCATGTACGTAATTGCATTACGTTCCGCAGAAGCAAGCTTTGTTCCCGGGTAAACAAAGGATCCAACTTCAAAACTCGTCAAAATCGCTCTCAGACTCAAATGCAATTGCCGGGTTCCGTCTCGCGACGACACAGGGAAGCTTCTCTGATCGCGTCGACTGAGAGACAACGCACCTTGACTCTCGTCAATGAGGAAGGAAGACATGCTGACAAGGCGTGCTGACAAAAGTGAAAGCTATTTGCGTTGACATTTGAGAAACTGATTAACTGGCTTGGTAGTGTTGCCTTACACTTGTCGTATCATGAAATAGTTTCATTCTATCCAGTTTTTTTAGAAGAGCACATTTGTTTTATTGTTAACATGTGTCCAAGTACATACTGTTCGGATGATGTAGTAACTATTTGGTGATATGATACATAAAATAAGTGTTCTACTGCGTGTTTATTTCTCAATTATTCTCGTGCCATAAATAAAGATATTAATATTAAAGAGATAAAATTTTCTTATTTGTGATGAAATCATGAAGTGAATATATAATGATTACTGCTTTACACGTGCAAATTTGAACCCATTAGATCTCTAAAAATTCGAATGTGTTACACAAAAACTAATGAATTTGTACTTTCAGGTACGTCAGAAATAAAATGTAATGAAAAATTATTTTACATAATAATTTTATTTTTCTCTATAATCGTGCTGAGATGTTCCTCTGTTGTTCTAATTGGCAACTCTAAACTTTAAATATTGTTATAATAAAATTTAAATACTCTTAAATAGTTTCAAAATTGTTTTACATCACTGAATGTGAAACTAATGTATTATTCATTCCTGCACTGTAGTTGTTAATGCTTAATTTATTTTAAAATATAATATTTTTTCAGAATTTTTTTGAAAAAATTGAACTCTTTTTGTTTTAATATTTTCTGAAATTGGAAATTGCGTAAATAGCATAATGAAAAGAATTTGCGTCAAATATGGAGGATCTAAATAATCCCTAACTCCATACAGATTTGAAGATCTGAGCGTAAATCCCCCGAGTAACACTCGAGATCATTATACAAAGGAGAGTATTGTGTTCTTGATTTGTTTGCCCTCTTTGTTAAAACTTTGCGGGGCGTACTAAGGATCACGAAATATCCGGGTAGCGGCCCTATTTCCTGTTGAACCGTTCGACTTTCAGAATGGGAATGACGACATTTCACAGTAGCTCCGTCTCCGCAAAGCGGCAGTACCTCTTATTTGCACAGGAAATAACTTTTTACAGTTTTCGCTGTTACAACGCTAGTTTCAGTTATCTCTATCCGTGGCGGGACCTGCATTTGCTTTTTGCCCTCGCGGGCACTTGTAAGCTCTTTGGAGCGCGTCCAGCCCTCGCAGCTTGGAATTCCTATCGAATGGCTCTTTGGAGAGAGATGGGGAAGGGGGAGACTACGAGGTGCGTCGGATGCAGGAATTTACACAGGTTATACGAATTGTCAACTGTGTTCGTTCTGAATATGATGCAGGATTATAGACAATACTGTGAAATTTATGAATCTGTGGCATTTGTTTGGTGATTTGTGAGAAGGTAGCGTATGAATACGTAGAGGATGACTGTACGCACATACGATAATTGATAATGCATGAGCATCATATAAATATTGAGGAATTGTAGTACGTTGTGGGATCGTGTAAGCATTTCACAGCAGCGTGACACTTCTCTCTCATTTGGACTACAATAGGCCTCTCTTTGAAACTATAGTTTAATAACTTATTAACCAGAGAAAAACAGTTTTGGCTAGTTTTTCATGTCTCTTTACCACGAAATGAGCACATCTCAGTTATAAAAGGGATATATCAGATATTGTAATTGTTTCTGGATTAACTGCGTGCTCTATCTAAGTTGGACAAAGATGAAATCATCGAAACGATTCTCCGCTCCTCCCTCTCTCTGTCTATGTCGCTTTGTCTGCTTTCACAAGCGAACGGCTGTGTCGTATGTGTGTGTCACCCTCTCGTCGTGCGTGTAGGTTCGCGGAGACCAGTTCGCCTGCGTGTGCTCTCACCCTGGCTTCCCCTCTTGCTCCCCGCCTCTCCCCGCTCCTTCGTGTCGTTGCAGATCCTCTCCGCTGTCTCCGCTGCGCGGCGACAGGACGAGGCGCAATGGAGAGTATCATTACGTCGCACTGCCAACTCCACAACGGATTAAATGCTTTACTGAAAAGAGACACGATTTATTAACTTCCTGTCCGGGTGACGCCGCGTCCGTGGCTAAGGTGCCGACGTTTCGGTCGCCGTATACGACATAACATCCAAAACCGTCACAACTGTCAACGTCTTATTTGAAAAAGAATTTTCCATTCTGAATTTAATGTTTATTTGCCCTCTTGCTAAACCGTTACAATTATGTATTTCATATTCAGTAATTTATTGATTGCAATTCATGATATTGCGATATAGTTGTAATTCGTGTTAAATACTGTTGTTTATCGTGTACACTTTTAGTTAACCTTGTTAGCTTTAGTTAACTTTTAGTTAGGACTTGATAAATACGTAACAATAAAATAAAAAAAATATATTCTGCAAATTCATTTGTTTGGATACCAGTGCATACGTTCCTTTTTGCCAAGTTATTAAAAAACATCACAAAACTCCTGCGCACGGAGAATGAAAAATGTGTCTAGGTATTTATTATTGAATTATTTATCATGACCTGACAAATGTGAAATATTGAGAAATATTAAGGAATAGTGAGGTAAAGTACGGATGGATGTAGTACGAAACAAGGCTCTAGAAATGCGTTCGAGAAGTTAGGAATCACACTTAATTGGTGAGTGAGGAAAAAGCGTTTTTCATAGTATTTTTTGTCATCCCCTAATCATAGAAGATTTTTTTACCTTTATGTGGTTTTTGGTGATCAAATAAAACCAACGATCTCTTTCAACGATGGGAATTACATAGACTTTACAGTTATTTACAAACTAATACTTTCTACAGTAACTAAGTAAATAAGTCGAGACTCAGTACCAATTGATTTAATGAATATTTATAATTTTGTCAACTTTATATCAAGCAATCAAATTTTGTATTACTAATCTCAACGATGATCTGGTTCATTTTAGTTTTGAAGAGTCATATTTTTTACTTCTCTTCGTACCTCTCGCAGCGTTTGAGGTCTCTTTGTGTGCATCTCTCGATGCATGGAGACACACAAGCTCATGAGGAACTGACTCAACGCAGAAACCTTTCCAAACTTCAGTGGCCGCCGGCGCCATCAGGCTTGTTTTCTTCGCACACTCTGGGGCCGCCGTCTGCCCACCAGATTACGCTCGTAAAACGCTGTGTTTGCTTTGGCGCGAAGTCGCTCCGCTCCTCCCATCTCCATTAGCAAACCGCAGACGGAGGACGCGCAGATGGGCGGATTGACGGATGGGCGATGACGAAGGTGATTAAAGCTTTCAGCGGGCGCTCAGAAATCGCGCAGGTCCTTCAACTCGGTGATGTCTTGTTCGCGGAGGGGCTACGAACCACGTTTCCTCGTAGATATATGAGAAGCTTGTCGTTCGATTGACGTGTGGTGTATGCTCTTGTGTTATTCTATGAGAAGGTTAGGTCAAATAAACTAGTTGAGAGACTGCACTTCATGAACTTCAAAGAGAACAGTATGTATGCAAAAGTGGGTTTGATATACTTGCCCATCACAACATGAAGCCAGATTCAAGGAGCCATGTGGATGTGAAGTCATTTAACTCGAAATGCAGTGTATCAGCATTACATTGATTTAATATAAATATATTAAAATGACAGTGTGAGTATAATTGTGTGAATCTTCCAAAGCAACTTTTGAACAATGCAGTGGCAGTGATTGCTCCAAATATTTGCATGAATGCTTTTCAGCAGTTGGAAAAAACGTAGGTTGGAGACTTTTATTGACCTGAAATGTTATCCCAAATTCGGTTACATCCCATAATCTATTATTGGAAACGATTCTTCACAGTGCATATATTCCTCACTGCGGCTAGTACGTTGTTGCCAGGCGACGTGGGCAAGTCAGAAAAGCCGGAGCGGTACGGAAAGGCGGACAGGTCGCGAAGCTGAGTCAGACGAATAGGCGGTACAGTCGGATATGTTGTGCGGAGTGTTCGGAGTGCAATACAGTTGATGGTGATACAGTAATACGTGAAACGTACGGGTATATTATTATGATAAATTTAATACGCATTTTAAAATGAAAAAAATCTCTTATCACCACTGACTGAAGTAGTGGTTACCGACGTGGAAAGCCAGTATTTTAAAATTTGCGACCGCAGAAAGTGTCGGAGAAACGCGATCCCTGAATTCAACCAAACCTTCCCAGTCACTGTCACCCACCCAAAACACACACACACACACACGCACGCACGCACGCACGCACGCACTCCAACCCCGCGAGGAGACCGCTGAACCAGCAGGGAGCGGGCACGAGACGCTGTCTTATCTGCAAGTCGTGCTCACTCGCGGATACGGGCCTAGTGTGGGCGGAGGGGGCGGGGGGAGGCGACGCGGGGGCCGACGCCTTGGTCGGGCAAGGCGGCGGGAGAGCGGAGAGGCTGAGTGAGAAGGGTTGTGCCGGGCAGGCCGCGCCAGGCTGTGTGGTGCATCTCAATTGCAAAGAGGCCTTCCACCTCGCCCCTCTTCCCCGCGCCTACTCCAATTCGCGCCGCTGTCTTTTCCTCAGGCTCACTGCTGGACTGCTACGCATCTCACGATTGCTCCTAATATGATTGCCTTTACAGTTTCATGGTAAAGATTACTCTAGATATTGGGGATTTCGAAAAAAATCATTACATTACTTTTGAATGTCTTAAAATTGACATGGGAAAAAATGGTTCGTATCGTGGTGCCTACTTCAATGTAGGTTAAATGAAGACACATTGTATACTAATGGTTAATATGATATGGTATTGACATATTCATATTTATATCCGTCGGGTTTTGTAACATCTGAACGTTAATCATCGTCATCATTGCATTCAGAATTTTAAGTGAACTTTACAAGAAGTAAAATCTTACGGAGTCACCTAACCGTAGTTTCCCAAGGAGGGAGGCGGAGAAAAGTGCTTTTTGTGTATTTTCTTCTTTCCAATGTTATTACTAAATAAAATATGTCTGAGAATATGATGTGCTTTGATGTTTAGAGAAAAAAAAATTGTTTTGAAATCACAGCATGACGAAATTGATTGATTAGTGATTCCGGGCACGTCAACTACCAGGGGCATTAGTCATTAGACCCGTGAGTGAAATGCATGTTTTTGTGCTTGGGAGGAGGCAGTGATCTTTCCCCCGCAGTATGGCGAGATCCGGTGCCTACCTACCGTCGGCTAGTGGGGTTTTCTCAAACCAGGTATCTCCCACCAGGGGGGCACCGGCCCAACTGGGTCAAGCTCTTAGCTCCTGATTCCGGCCGATTGACTCCTTCCGGCACCACTGGTAGTGTTGTGCGTGTTAGTGTACGTATGTGTGTGTGTGTGTGTGTGTAAGGAGTGAGGATAGGACAAAGAAGAGGGAGGTGAGATCGCGTGCGGTCCATGGTCTGTTTGTTAGGGAACTACTCCGGTATATACAAGTGTTGATCGGAGAAACCACGGAAAACTACTGATCAGAGCAGCCGGCTGCTAGAATTCTCCTCCAGACAACGACTAAGTTAGACCTATCTGACAAGGTAGTGTTGAAAATCTTGCCACAAGAAAAAAAGGACAGTTGCAGAGTACCAGATCCATGATAGTGTAACAAGTTCCATTATTACAGTATCATGGATCTGGTATACTGCAACTGTTCTCTTTTTCGTTCACCGTTGGGACTCGAACCCAGGACCTCCTGGTTAGAGTGACTGCAGTGAAACCAGCTCATACCCTGAGCCACTTGAGGAAATTGACATTAATGCAATTTTAAACTGCGCGAGCTTTAAACGTGGGAAAACGATCAAAATCGCATTGAGAAGGAAATTTCAGCCTTTTCTGCTCTCGTGGAGTAATCGATCGTATCTCTAAATGCCTCTGCGGCCAGAACAAAACTTTTTACATTCTCGCTTCGGAGTAGAGAGACATTCATACAACACTGTGCAAAAAAAGAGGAATTTAGCCAGAAAAAAGTCTTATTACATGACCCTAGTAACGAAAAAAGGGATAAATCCAAATGCTAAATTGAGGGGGGGGACCTCTATCACGTGGTGTAGGTAGAATCTATGTTTCGTGGGTCCTTGATACCGAAGAATCGAATGACGGCAAAATGTCTGTCCGTCCGCCTGTTAACAGCGCTAGCAGCTAAACCGTTCAGCCGATTTTCTCCAAAATTGATATTTTTCAATCGATCTGGCTGATGTGACGGCTTCTTGAATTTGAAACTGATAATTTATTTTTGCGAGGTAATTTACATGAAGCCCTGAGGCATGTTCCAAATTTTTAAAAAAAAGCGCCATCGTTTTCAATTTAATTTTTATTGTTGGATACTATGAAGGACGTTTAAGAGAATGGTGCAGATCTCATGTTCTTTAAAAACGTTCATTTTTTCGCAAAATTGCAAAAGTTCAATTTTTTTGATGTCTTCCCTACAGATAAAGATTTTTCTCTCAATGAAATCTGTTCTTTAAAGATAGATTTTGAAATAATCATCAAATAATCATGTACATTTTTTTGAAAATTTGAGTATTTACGCGTAATTTTGCGTAAAAATACGGGCGAGAAATTACGTGCTCTCTTAGCACAACTAGTTTCATGTATGCATACGAACCAAGGTAAGATCCTCCTTAATCCATTGTCTAGTAAAGTCTCTTTCAACACGATCAACACTAGTGCGAGTCTTTCTTTGTCCACACTTGAATCAGGGTACACTACGGTCTGCCAGGCCGGAAAAAACATATCCGAATGCCTGTCTGTCTATCTCTCTATCTATCGTGTTGTCACATGTAATCCAATTTTTTGTGTGTCTCATTTAAGTCCATTCTATTCGCTTGTTTCCTCCTTGAAAGAAATGTACGCGGGTCGCCACTGTCTTCTACCGTGTCCACAAAGTAAGTAAACTAAGAGTTAATAATGAAATATTCGCGACAGATCTCATTATTTGAAACTGTCTTCAGAAACAATGAAACAAAGAAAGAAAACGTCAACTTATCCAACTAGTGGTTAAATAAGTGAAGTCATCTTTGTGAATTTAGATTATTTATTGAGAGATGGTTTTGTACTGCTTAGCCATCATCATTAGATACACTAAAGGTGACGAAAATCGGGAGACAGTTACCGATTTTCCCTGTTCATTGTCACTGAACTGACAGTGCAATGTTATTGAGGTTAGACTGTACTTTCAGCTTGTAAGTGATATATGTGCAAGTCGTATGTTGCTTAAAAGCCAATGTTTTGAGAGGAAAAACATGTAATCGAGGAACACGATTTCATTAATCGACGGTACTCAGAAGTGTTTTGGAAGATATTATGTTTACAATAATTGTCTCGGACTGCAACACTGTCTTATAACGTGGCGTCTACTAGACAGACAAGAGTTCACTGTGGGCGTTTTGGTACTTGCTTGCCGTTTAAGTTTGACCTTCAGTTGTCAGTTCGTCATGAGTGCACCGCTCTATTCGTCTCCTCTTGCCTACGCCGAGCACAATAGAAGCCGTTAGACGCTATACACCGGGATGAAGCGATTATCTTGTTTTCCGCGGTCGGATTTTTCTACCCAACGACTCTTCCAATGCATAGCGGAGGCCTGCGGCGGAAAAATCGAAAGAGGGCGCGGTCCAGGCGCACGTGTGGGGGCTGCATTGTGTCTGCCGCCCCACCTCCATATTCCTCCGCGAGAGCGCGTTGCCATAGAAGCAATAACAATAAACTTGCTCTGCGAGAAAACATGTGACGTTTGCAAACCAGGAAGTGTGCCCTGCGCGTCAATTTTGTTTTCAACAAGGGAAAATAACATGTTTTCTTCTTTTATTAACCTTAAGTGTGCAAATCACGAATCATACAAATAATTTTTTTAAAATAAAAACTTAATACAAATGAGCAATTAAAACAAAGTTTATGATTCGGAAAACACATGTTTTAGAGACAAACCTAAATAAGCCAAAGTTTATGATAAAAATTCATCAACACTAAATAAACCGTATAATAGTCATTTACATATTATAAACTTAGGAGTTTCTAGATGCGCAGCAAATGCCGGAGTCTTAAGAGAGGTCGGAAGTATAGGAATTTGGAG
>BOPP01000083.1:1351609-1382726 GCA_017312745.1 Gryllus bimaculatus
CCACATAGGATCAAGTTAACTAATTTTGTCTGTAATAATTACCTATTAAATAAAAATAAAATAATATTATAAACTGTAACAATCGCTTGTTACAATATAATACATGAAAAAATTGCAAGTATACCATATCTTTAAAATTTGTTCAACAAATATTTAGGTAATATAGATTACAATGATTTTTTGCGCAAATCTATATTTAGCCAAGATATGATTTATAGAGAATTTCAATTAAAAATAATAGAAACGAAAATAAAATATCAGCATACGTTTTAATAACATTCTTCTCTGCTATTCATCGATTGCTCAGTTTTATTTTGTAGTTCATTCACACGCAGATATAAATCAATGTTATCTCTCATTGATTACATTTACTTAATACCTATTTATTTTTATACTTCACCTGTTACAAATTAACCGCTATATTTTATATTTCATATCTTATACGCGTGTATATAGCAGTGCTTTGTCAAATCATAATTTCTCTTTGATCCTCCCGTTCGAATATTGCTTCCAAACTTGCTTACATGGTATGAAATAATTTTGTTACAGAAACAACATCCACACAAATAAGTAAAAACTGTGTTTGTGTTACAGACTTGTGTCATTTTTATGCAAGAACTTTGCCCTATCAGATAACAGAAATAATTCAAAACCTTTGGGTCCTTTTTTTGTATTGAAAATTTCCTTGATGCTTCTTGTAATGCTAAACCCCAAAAATTAAAATATTCGTATCAAAGTCAACAGGTCGCCATGACTTCTGACTGAAGAATTTTCTATGTGCCACGTTAAGTCTCGCGACCATTTACATTCCATTTAATGACGTGGTAACTACGATATTTCTAGGCATTTTAGGATCACTTGAACTTCCCAGACATTCCCAGGACACTTTAAGTTTTCTCTTCTGCACTTACGAACATCGATCACTAAACTGCCCAATCGTAATTCACGAATCAGGAGTATAGCTTAACACAAATTCTGAGGACAGTAAGATAGTTAGTAGATTGGCTGGTCACGTGATACCCAACGCCTTGAGGGCACTGACTTACTGCTTGGCTTAGCTTCAGAGGTGCTCGCCACCAGTGGCAGGATTTTGATATTGGACACTCGGTGAAGTTGGGGTGCAAGAGGAATAGCTTGGTATTTTAACTCAATTCCCTCCTTGCTTTCACAAGGCGAAACCCATTTTCCAGGCGGACAGCCTCGTGGACCACGTCTCGATTTTATTACCAGGTCAGGTTTGAGTCTAACATCTTGGGCAACAGAGGAAGTGGACTCCGTGGACACCACAGAGTCCGATTTTTGGATCATCTTCCTCTCTATGAAGTCCTTGATCTCGTCATGACGTTTAATTCTTAACGTCTCTGTAAATGTGCATTGTGACCCACGATGTGTTTCTTTTTTATCGCACCTTACTATCCTGCAATATACATCCTCTGTAGGGCTTCTTCTGAGGGTACATTTATTGGCAGCGGTGTTCGATCTCAAAGGTTCGTCTCGAGGTGGCGGCGATGTTGCTAGGTACTGACCTAGCCTCCGACTTGTGTTTCGGCTCACACACCCATGTTCGGGTTTGTGAGCGGCTTCGGGAAGTGAACTATGTTGTAGTCGCCCATTCCCCTTTGAAAGAACCGGCACCGGGGCGCAGCAGCGAGGCGGCGCCCCAGGAAAATACGGGCAGTCGAAGAAAATACGCCCGGGCTAGTTGGCGAGCTTTCAGCCCTGTCCGGGTATAAAACGACGCAGCAAGCAGTAAAGCAAGTTCCAGTCGTCCCATCACAGTTCGTGCTGCGAGGGTGCAAGGTATTGAGTGTCTACGCTGCCGGACAGTATTAAGGACGTCTCTAAGGGCATTTGGTTCGTGACCATGGCATCTTCTTTGGACATCTCTTCGGCTTTTGGTAAATTTGGCAAGTCCCCGTTAAATCTCCTGGTTATTTTGTGACTACACATGTTAACGGCTTTCTCTGTACGCTCGGCAATTGTGAACAAAAAACTGTTTTACGAAATTAACTTGTTTTAGTCATAAAAATTTTTCAGAGCACGTCTCCATACCACAACAGTATTGTTTGGCGACATGACACCAACTTCAATGACGGTACTTTAAGCGACAGCTGTCTCGCCGAAAAGCCTCTGACTACCTACTCCTCTGTCGGTATCCTTCTTCGTCCCTCTTTTACCCCTCCTGCTCTTCCTCCACCCCTGCGAGATGTATTCCCTGCCTTGGCGTCACTGCTACGAAACGAGGGGGAGGAGGGGGCTCTTGAGTCGATTTATCGAGTTCAAAGTGGTCACACAAAAGAGATCCAGCGCTCTCTCCACGACTGAGCTACGAAATGCTCTTCTATCGAGAAGTTAATCGAGAAATCAATTCAGAAAGAATCTCTTTTTGCCTTCTTGCGCATTAAAACAAAAGTAACATTTTTAAGAATTCAAAAATTCTGGATCTTTATCATTTCCTGAATCAGAATATCATTATTCTTGTATATAGCAGAGTAACACGCACTGATTTCGGGTGAAGGAAAACACATTATCCTCCAAAAGAGATAAAAATTAACCTTAAACAATAAAAACTCGTTGTTACAAGCTTCTTTTACTAATATTTAGGTAATTGTAAAGATTTGTAAAAGTTTTAGATTTTCTTCGCTTGTGATCTTCATTCAGTCGCTTCAAAAATGCAGTCAATTTACATCTGTAAATGGCAATATTAAATCAACCAAAGTTCAGAATAGCAATGTTTTATTTGTTTATTTAATAAAAAACTGTGACGTACTAATAAAAGAAGTGTGTTCTGTGCACCGTTTCTTAAAATCAACGATATCTATCTTAACCCACACAAGAGTTGAATAAAAAATATTATCTCTCGTGTAATAAAAACTATTTTCAAACGCAAATCCGCTACAGGTTTTCACTATTATCTCTCATTGTTGCCTTCCAGAAGGGATCGACTTAATGCCGCGGAAACATGGAAAATGTTAATTTGAATAGTTATACTCCACACTAAAGCTATAGAAATTTTGGACAGAAAGCTACATTTGCGATCGGAAGTAAAACAAGGGTCCATCTCAGCATTCGCTTGAAGGATCGCGTAAAGTGGACGATAAAACTGATGGAGAGGGGGTCTTCAAAAACTCTTCTTTAGCCTTCGTACTTGCCGCGACGCAATCTAACTTTTTATGCATCCATTCTTCATCAAATAAATACTTACAGACTGCATGTATTAATTACCAACTTAGGACAATTTAGTCGGTATGTGTCGTACGGAAATTGGGAGAATAACACAATGGTTGAATATTTAGTCAAAATGAAAACTCTCACACTTTTTTATTTCTTCCTGGTTTATGGCTATCTAAAAAGATATAGGCACCTCTCAGGGAGCTGGAGCCTATATAATTTTCTTTAAATCTATACTCGCATTGGAAATTAGTAATTTAGATGTTAGTCTTTTTTGAACTATATGAATACATTATTTTATTACTAAAAAATATTAACTATCAAATTGTACGTTTGTATTTGGGACAAAGGTTTATTTTGTAAAACTGTCTCTAATGGCAGTGATCCCAAATATGATACAGTTCTTCTTGCCAGTTTACGTTAACATTTGACACAGGTAAAGACAACAAAAAATGCGAAATCACAGAATAGCACATGAGATATTTGTACACAGCATAACAGAAGGAACATTCTTTTGAGTCGCAGTGTGATGTGAGAGCCTTAAAACATGGGGGAAACATAGTTGCGGCTTTTCCAATTACCATTTTCTGTTTCTTCATAGGAAAATAAAATAATTATTTGCTAATATAATTTTTCTGTCATAAAAGCCAATAACGTTTTGCACTAGAAATTAATCTTCGGATGGACCAGTTGCAGATTCTACCATATTCAGTCAAATGAGTGGGAAACTTGTGGCTTAGTAGCTAGCGTATTTTTTCTCAATCAATGGGGAGGAGTTCGATCCTTGCCAATGCGTATAGAATTATTGGTAGAGCAAGCTAGACAGTTTTTTCAGGATTCTTCTGTTTTTTTTTCTGGTACTCATTCTACCATTTCTCCAACATAGTTCACCTCATGATCATGGCTAACTACTTACTAGATCAACACATTTGGGCCTCAATGATCTGAGTAGTTATATAACGTAAGAAAATAAATAAGTAAAAAATGCAAAATAAACACGTTCATACACAAAAGAAGAAACAATTAAACCGGCAATTAAAAAGCAATTGACTGCGCTCTGAGTCGCCTGGGGGGTAAACGGCCACCACAGCGGTGGATCGCTGGCTGGCCTGCTCTTGCGCAACGCACGCACTGCAATTATTGAGCAACTCTTCCCGCCGCCGCCGCCGCCGCCGCCGCTGCCGGCGCGGCCGAGCGCTTGCGACACCAGCGCTGCCGGCGGCGGCTCTTGCGCCACAATCGGCCGGGGCAGCGAGGGGCGTTTCAGGCGACGCCTTGAAAACTGTTTAGAAAAGCAATGTTGGAGAAGGGATTTGCTCTTCGTGCAGCTGCAATCGATCTGAGAATGGTTCGGAATTTGTTAGTAGAGCAATTAAAGCGCAATAAAAAAACATTTAGAGCAGAACATTTTGTCTTAACGTGATTTTAATTTTTCACTTTACCTCCCTCGTTCGTTTTTACTAGTGGAGCACGTATTCCTACGTGTATGAAAATATATTATACTATTTTTTAAAAATGATAGACTCGATGTTTTAGCTTATTTAACAGTCGCGTGGCAAAGGGGGAGTTGAAGGTTAATCCCAGCGAAGTTTTTTTTGTGGTTATTTAGGTAAGTAGTAACATTTTCAGGGCGGCCCGTGGTGGAGTAGTCGGAATGAATGCCTTCCACCACTGGTGCCCGGGTTCGACCACAGGTGGAATTCCAAGTGGAATTTGTGATGGACAAAGCGGGTTCATGGCACGCTTTCTCCGGGTACTCCCGCTTCCTCTGTCAATATGCATTCCACCGGATCGCACCATTAATCATTCCCTATCGTGTCCTATATTTAACCACCATTCCGCTAAGGAACTGCGGATCACAGTGGCACCAAGGCGATAACCTAAGAACTAGCTGAGAAGGGCTGCGGCTGACTTAGCGGGTTATCGACAGCTAGGGTCCCAGACTGGAGAACTAGAGAGAGGGGAAATGGCGAGGGAGTAGGGGAAGCCCCCTCCCAAGACCCTAGATACCGCTTGTAGACTATTAGACTTCTATCATTAGAGTATTCATTAACCGTATGTGTTAGATTCGTCCTTCAACTCTTATAAGATCACAAAAAAGACGAAACCATCGCGGTTCGATATCACCTCGTGGCAATTTAGACGTTCTCTTAGAGCCCATTGAAATGTTCCAATCTTATATTAGTATTAGTAAATGTTAGGTAAATGTTGTGCAATCGAAGCAATATAGTAAATGTTGTAGTTTTTAAAACAAACTGAAAATACTTTAACACAAACTTGCAGAAAATGCTTGTAACATTTTGGTATACATAGGTAAAGTAAGTAATTAAGTATTTAAAATTTTCCTTCAACAACTTTGTAATTTATTCTGAGGTTTGGTATTACCTTCTCCTCTAATGGTGTTCGGTAAAGGAATAGTATTGATATGCGAATGTTAAAAAATCATGTTGCTTGTGCTGCGATCTACATTGTCCAACACGCTATCTACTTTGTCGATTTGTCGCACCAGAGGACCACCTTAACTCTTGGCATGAGGAGTGAATGGAAACTCATCAAGCAATGTCTCTGTAGCGATTCCGACGTGTTCGACGGTAGAAAGATTTTCCACACTAACTAGTAAATAGTGAGCGCTTGACTAGATAGAATATTGATTTCAAATTTAAGATGGCAGTCAAAGAAATACAAGAAGAATATATATTAAAATAATAATGACTTGTTATGTATCACATTAGAACCTGTAAACTTTACTATCTTTTATCATATTTAAAACATCAATATTTGAAACATCGATGTTTTTGTCGACGTTTTCATCGATATCAAAAACACTTTTTGATGCATGGAAGTGTCGATCCGCCGCCAGGTCGGGCGTGACTGCGATGGGAGTTGGCGGCAGCGACTTCGGTTCACCAGCCGGCGCGGCGGTGTGATTTTCCTTTGTATGAGCATCTCATCGACGTTAGAGGGCAGTCATCTGTAAAATATCTTTCTCACTTCCTCCTCATTTGCGAAAGCAAGCCAGTTTGCTTTGAATGACCGGACTCTTTCCTAATGGGGACTTCTCATTGCCGCTGGTTAGTTAAAACACAATGAAATTAGCTTTATTGTGATATTGAATGTGTGTGAAATGTAGCAGTCTTGCTGCTCACTGATGTGGATGGGTTTCACCGAAAATAATTACAATCCAGCTTCGATTCAGAAATATACACCGAGTACATTTCAAAGATTCTTAAACGTAGTGATGCCTACCTCTCTTATCTCTAAAATAATGTGATTGGAGGTATACGTCGAGGTCGGCGAGTGGCTTGTGGGTTTCCGTTCGTAAACTAGTGATGCTGCAGAATGGTGCAAACTTTTTTATAGTAGCTAGTATTCATATCTCTTTTGTCTGGACTAACTTTTCGGTTTTTCCTCACCCTTGATTCAGCAGCGGAATAGTAGTTTTATAATTCGTATAGCTTTGTGATTCATTGTCAGGCGCTACGTTGTTCACATGTGTGTCAACCACTTAGCGCTTTGCGGTTTTTCTTTAGAAAATTTAAGTCTTTACGTAGGTATGAAATACATTGCAATGCAATATTGTCTATTGTGAAAAAACCCTACACAAACCCATTTCAGTGATAAAAAGATTCCAACTAATGCAATTTTTAAGAAAGTGTTTAAAATGTTCCAGGGGATTGATGTAAGATTCATGTAAAATTCAATGGTTTATTTAAGTCACGGGTGTATGAATAGGACCATATCGAGCTGAAAATATTTAAGAAAAAAAAATCCGCCGAATACTTTAGATGCTGGTGTTGTCTACGGAGGGACATACTGACGGAAAGACGGACAGGGAAATAGGCGGCAAGACTGTCTAACGAGCGTTTAGAAAAACACTATTAAAGTTTTTAAAGTACCACAAAACCAGGATTATGGATAAAATACGTATTAGAGTATATATATATATATATATATATATATATATATATATATATATATATATATAAATTACATTTTTACAAACCTTGTCTACATCGTTTCGTTTATAAGAGAAAATATAATTTTATTGTGATTAGTTAAAAAATATATTTTTTATTAATTCGTTTCAGAAGGATATTAACGATAAAAATAGAAGAAAATTAGTACAGTATGCGGTTCCACATAGAGCATTTTCTGAAGTTGGAGTACACGCGGAATCTTTCTGTCAATGTGGATTGCCTTTGCACTACAAATTAAGAAAAATAAGGGAAGCAATTAGGAATGTAGTAAGGGTAAGGGCGCCAAGAAGACACCATAAATCCTCGTTGATTGCGTCGAGCGATCTGATCTGGGAGATAAACCCAGATTCTGCCTACAAGGCTTTCGCTCCCTCCGAGCCGCTGCGAGCGCCGAGGCGCGCCTCGTCTCGTCTCGTCTCGTCTCGTGTGGCGTCGTCTCATCTGGACGCGCAGCGCCGCCGCCGCCGCCGCTGTCGATGATGGATCGCGCCTAGCGGCACCTCGCCGCCACTGGCGCGCTTATCGCCCGTCGCCTGCTGGACGGCGGCTGCGACGACAGCCTGATACTGATGGCTGGAGCGGGGCCGGAGCAGGGCTAGGGAGGGCGGGGATTCAGGGGTGGGCGAGACGGGGCCTGAGCGGCGGTAGGGCGGGACGTCATGGGGAGGGGCGGCGGTGGGGCGGTTGCAGGTGGTGCGGTGCGGAAACGATGCGGGGGGGGCGGGGGGCGGGGCGGGGCGGGCGGAGCGGAGAGCGGCGAGTGGGATCGTGTTGAGCGGTGCAGAGCTGGGTGGAGTGGGCCGGAATGAGAAAGAGCGAGCTGGATTGGGACGGAGCGAAGAGGCACGTAAAAGAGGTAAAGAAAGGTGGAGCAAGTCGGAGGGAGTAGGATTAGAAGGACGCGAAGTGGAGAGGGCGAAGAGAGAAGGTGCGAGGTGCAATGAAGTGGAGACAGTCGGAGCGAAGCGGAGGAAGACAATGCGAAGTAAAGTGAGTTAGGTGGAGAGAGAAATAGCGGGATGAAGCGAGGTGAAGCGAACTGAAGTGAAGTGGAGTGGCGTGAAGCGAGGTAAAGAGAGATGAAGTGAGATGAAGCGAGGTGATGCGAAGTGAGTGGAGGCGATGCGAGACGAAAAGATGTGAAGCGAGGTGTAGCGAGGTAAAATACGATAATTTGCGGGAAAGCGAGACGCAGGGAGGTAAAGGGAGATGAAAATGCTATTAAAAATATTTTCTCAAAACTGCTTAAAATTGTTGTGTTAATTTTTCCCTCGAATGCTGGAAAGGGGAAGTAAACAGTGCGGCGTGCTCTCTGTATTTTCGTAACTTGTAAAAAAGTAATATTACAAAAGTACACTACTCAGGATATATATTTTTGTTAAATAAAATCTGTTCTCTAATATTCTTAATAAAGGTCATGTACATTTAAAAAATGTGATGCTGTCATTATTTAGTGGACATTACTTCTCAATAAGAAATACTATTTTTGTTATATTTTTTAATTTGAAATTTTACCAAAAACGATACAAAAAAGACAACTTGCAAACTAATTTAAATTTGCAGGCAAAACCACGAATAAACTTTTGAATTTCCCCTTGAGAGGAGGTCGAATTTGACTCGAATCCCTCTCTTTACCCCCCAAACCCCTCCAAAAAGCCCAAATATCAAAAATAGGTTGGAAACACCTAAACATGCTGAAAGTGCATACAAAACTATCCCGAATGAAATGCCGGCCAAGTCAGGTAAGATTCGTTCTACAATCACCTAAAATTACATTTTTAAAGGACAGACATTAACTGAAATTATTTGTACTAGTAAACCTTATGTATTGTATGTACATAAAAATAAAAGAATAAGAGCGGCCGCAAAAGTTACAGGTCCTCTTTTGGTTTAGGGTGGGTACGCCTATGTTTATAACTTTATTTTTACGCAATTCATAAGACGATATATTAAATGGACTTCGGCACTACACGTATAATTTATACAATTCTTTTGCCTTGAAAAGCTTTGATCGCTGATTATGGTATTGTAAAAATTGGAAGCTGTCTTCAATGTAATCTAGGCAAGCTTGGGTGAAATTATCATTGCTTGTCTGTATAATGTGCTGCACATACTGTGGAAGTTGAAACTTATTCATGTTTGTTTCTCTGGAAGAAGTAGAAAATGACTGCAATTGCAAATATGCTCCGATGGCGCATCGGTTGAATTGATTTGGACTTTTTCAAGGTATTGAAATGTAAGAAGGGCAGAAATTGCAATACTATAATGTTGCAGATCTGTTCTCAATAGCGCAAACCCGCTGGTGCTGTTTTAGCGCCTCTAGCTTTAAAGAAGGAATACTGGAAAACTACGGAACTATGTATAAATGGAGGTGATTTTGTGTCGAAAATGGACTGTTACTTTGTTACTTTATTTCGTGAAGTAAAGTATTAAAATGATTTTGAAAAATCAATGTATTCTGTCAATGTATATCATTCATTAATTTTGTTTAAACTTACATTGTTATAATTTTGTGTTGCGTTAAAAAGAATAAATATTGTGCACAATAATTATAAGAGTAAAAGTTCACTTGGGAATAATAAAAAGCGTTGAAAAATGTATGAATATACGTCACGACCATGGGTGAGGCAACGCACACCCTCAGCCAGCGGCGTGCGTCTGACAGGGGTCGACCAGCGGGGAGTAAATGTTTATTTATTTACTTTTACGTTGCTTTCCAATAAATATTTGTGCTAAAAATACGAGATTAACAGGATCAAAAATTAAAAATTTTTCAAGACATGAAATCGTATGAAAGCATGAAAAGGGGTACAAAATTATCACTATTTTTAATTTCTTGCTACCGATTACGTACTATATATATATATATATATATATATATATATATATATATATATATATATATATATATATGTAAAAACTCTTATTACAATTTCCTGATAATGAAAAAGTGCATAAATCCAGTTGTTAAATTAGAGGGAAAAACCTCTAAAACGTGGTGTATGTGGGTCCATGCTTTGTGGGTCATACCAAAAACGTGAATGACGGCCAAACGTTTTACTATCCGTCCGTCTGTCTGTGAACAACGCTAGTGGCTAAATCGTTCATCGATTTTCCACAAACAGGATATTCCCTTAGCGTTTTGACAGATGTCGCAGACCCTTGAATTCGAAATTGATATTTTGATTTTAGGGTGTACTTGCATAAACTCCCTGAGGCATTTCCTCATTTAAAAAAATGGCCTCATCGCATTTGATTTAATTTTGTTGTTGGATAGTGTGAAGAATATTTGAGAGAATGTTGTTTGTCCCATTTTTGTTGAAATCTCTGACTTTTCAAAAAAAATTTTTTTCCAAAAAGGTAAAAACATTTCGGAGTCTTGCTACAACTAAAATATTAAAGATACAGATTTTTTTGTTTCATAAAATCTGTTTTTAAAGACAGATTTGGAAATGTCCATGTAAATTCTTTTAAAATTTGAGTACTTTTCGCGTAATTTAGTCTTAAAGTTCGGCCGAATAAGTACTGCTGTTTTCAATGAACTTGTAACGAGGATGCAGTTACAAATATTAAATTTGCTCCTGTATATGTGTTAAATAGACACTCTTTATTCTATTCTACAAATGGAAAATCACCACGAGACAGTTTTCAGTCAGCAACGAGGACGCCGTTAGCTCGGTTGGATTGAGAGTTGGACCTCCCATAAGGAAACCGACCGCTCACGCAGTGCAAGGCAGCTCTCGAGGAGGGGGGGGGAGATGGAGAGGCGCGAAGAAGAGACGCCAGGGGCTTCTCGCTAACGCCCTGCGACACCCACCATCCACCCTCCCCCTCCTCCCTTCCCACCGAGCCCCCTCCCCTCCATTTCCCTCTCAACCTCCTCTTCCCCTCTCGCCGCTGCTCTTCCATGCAGCCACCCCTTTGTGTAAAGGGCGAGGCCGCCAGGGCCTGGAGGGCCAAGCTTAACAGTATTTGCGCCGAAGACGAGCGCTGCGATAAAATGGTTTAGGCGACGGCTTTCCCTTCTGATGGAATTAACTAATCAATATAAACACCCTGCTCTACAGATCTTCGTTATGAAATTTTTGAATTATTTTTGAAATATTTAAATTGGTTTTGAAATATTTGAATTTCATTTGAAACTGTTGATTTGTGTGCGTTTCTATTCTTTGCATCTAATATTGTTAGCTATAAGCAAAGCATCAAGTAGATAGTTTTGTGAAAAACTGAATTCTTTGAGTTATTTTATGACCAAATGAAAGAACTAAGTATGACAAGTTAAAATCGTGGTGTTGTAACTATTAAAATCACAAAACTTATAGTAGACAGAGACATTGTTGTAAAACCTTTTTAGATGAGTAAAATTGGGAGAGGGATTGAGTACTGTACTCATAATTGCTAATAATTGTATGAGGTTTTCAATATTCGATATTATTATTAATTTAGCCAACCTATATGAGTAAACTGAATTGGAATTTATTCAATTCGTTTGAATATGCAACTGTAAACTTTCAGAAAGTCTAATCTCAACAAATAAATAACACTTTTTGAGAGGATTTTTCTCGTCGAAAAATTTGCAATTTTAAATTTGCAATAGAAATGTAGTAGTTCAAAATGTGAATTCAATTAAATTTAAATTAATGTTCTTCCTGAAACGTTTAGTGCTGTATTGGTTTTAAATGCTCTCAGAAAATATGCATGAGTGTAATATGCTATTTTCTGAGGCGCAGAGAGATAAACGATAATTCTCATTCATTACTCATTCTGACTTTAGACAGATAATGCCCCCAATATTTATCAGGAGTTCTTTTGCACGAAATCTCGGGGATTTCATGAATGATTCTTCTTCTAGGTCGTTGATAACGGATAGCTAGTTGTAATGAAATAAGATATCCTCAGAGGGTCACGAGTGAGAAAGAATAATGGGAAATAGAGATGAAAAGAGTAATAGAAGCGAATACGTTAGAAGGCAATTAAAAGGGTCTACAGATAGTTATCATTCCTTTTGTTGCAGTTCCATATTAAATCATTTGAAGAATTATTTATAGTACTCGCTTAGTATGTCTTCATTTACTGAACCCTATCAGTTACAAAGCACACGATTTGCTCCCTATATAAAATCAAAAACTCCAAAAGTATTGTTTCATGATCTGTGCTATTTCTCAACGCTAAAAAATGAGGGAGGTTTTCAAATTATGAAACAATTCAGCCAATATTCGACTGTTTCATTTTTGGAAGAGTGGATTCTAATTGATTATCCCATTATCGTAATCTTCTTGAGGTTAATATAGATAATCTAAATATAGATGTTCATGGAATCATTCTCTATATGCCGCTGTCATGCCGTTATCATGCGCTCACATGCCGTTGTCATGTGCCACAAGTGTTTGGTTTATTTTCTAGCACTCACCTCGCAAACGAAAACATGCCAATAAAAAAGATGTACAGAAATAATGGATTCTCACAAGAGTGCTGCAAAAACATCACGTATTGAACATGAAACTTCTTGTCAATGGATCTTTTTCGTATTTGTTTGTTGAAGTGTCTGTATTTTTTCTGTAAGAAAGGATACTAATTGACATATAGAAATTTCTGCATTACCTAACAATTTTTTTGATAGATTGATTAGTGTTTCAGTTTGCGTCAACCGCTAAGATCATAATCCGTTTGGTAGGGTACTCGTTTGGTAGGGACATTCGCCTGGTGTGATCGGAGCAAAAAATACCAATCAGAGCAGCCGGTACCTAGAATTCTCCACCAGACAGCAGTTGAATTCGCGTAGCTATCTTAGCTAGAGTCAAAAACCTTGCGAGCGCCAAGACTGGAAACCTAAGAACTCTTGCGCAGACACACTGCAGAATCTCCTAATGATTTTAGCAGCGAATCGTTCTTAGTCTTTAAATAGGCAATACTAATGATCATTCAGTACGTTATTATCTGTCTGGTTCTTAACGCCTTTAAAGATTACTACATTGATTTGTAATTCTGTTTTTAATTCCTATCTATCATTTTTTGCCTAAAAATTGCGCTCAATCGGCACAGTCAATAGGAACGTGGTCCGAAGAACTCCATACTGTACGAAGCAGCTGTATGTCCAGGCGGCGGTGGGCGGGCGGCCGGAGCGGGGGGGGGGCGAGCGCAATAACTCGTGCAGGGGGGGTGAATAGGGGGAGGAGGGAACATAGTGGGCGGGGCGCGCGCGCTGGCTTTTCCTCTGCCCACACACGCAAGGATACAGACGTTATTGAGGCGCTTCCGGGCGCATGCAGCGCCGTCTGGCGGCGAGGCCGGCTTCCGGCCTCCGGCCCCGGCCCGGACCGGGCCGGCGAGTGTTTAGATTAAACAGAGCGCCTCTCGTGCGCTAGATCGTATTGGGCGTATGTAAATGCCGGGGCAGATTCCCATTGTGCGGCTGCACTGCTTGTGGATTGCGTTCCTAGCGCTCGTGCGCAGGCCCGACGTCCAGCAGGTCGCCCAGCCCGCTCACTTTCAAGCCCACCCGACCCACTCTGGCTATCACAGCTCATCCGCTCCGGTGAGACACGCGGGCTGGTGTAAACCTCATGGGAAAGTGTGGAAATGAGAGCCGAATTGTGGGCATGCCGGAAACGGGGGGAGAGAAGGTGAGCTTGGCAGGTGAGCGGAAGGAGAGCGAGAATAAGAGACGTAAAAGAAGAGGCTAGGCGCGAGGGACGGGGGTACTTGGGAGATGTAATTCTAGCAGAGGTGGGCAAGGGGTGAGGGCGGTGGAATGGCGGAAGAGAGGCTGTGCGGGCGTGTGTATGAGTCAGTGATCGGGTCTACAAATACGTAAATGAGTGAGAGGGTCTGTAAGTAAGTTTATGACTGAGTGGGTGAGTGAGTAAATAAGTGATTAGGGAAATGAGAATGTAAATAAATAAGCGATTGGAGAATTTAAATAAATTAGTAAGTAAGTGAATAAGTAAGAGATTGGGTAATGAGTAAGAAGTAAGTAAGTGATAGATTGAGAAGGGAAAGAGGGTGAGCGTCTGAGGTTGCGGACGAGCGAGCTGGTGGCTTGTAGGGCGAGCGAGAGGGTGGGCGAGGCCGATGCAGCTGTGCTGTGAAGCGGGGCACCCCACGGGAAGCGCGGAATAGCGCGGATTGTCGGCGAAGGGGCGCGGGGGCGGCAGCGAGCGGAGTATGGAGGTGAGCGCGATCGGGGGCGGGGATTGCGCCGAGCCACAAAGGAAAAGGTCTGTGGGCGCACGCAACGCGAGCGGCGGCTGTTCGGGGAGATGTTGCAGGAAGCTGAAAACCGCTCACTGAGGTGTGTTTGCTCGGTTGCATTGGGAGGTCGGGCTGCAGAGATGGGCTCTGGGACACACGAAATGCATGAAATGGGAACTTGCGAAGAATCATTTATTTGACGTGAATGGTAGTGGAGGTCAATAGTTCCATAGAAGCAGGGCAGATTCAAGGGGAGATGTGACTGGGAAGATGTATTTGCAGTGAATAATCACACTGAATGCAATCAGGCAGTCGCGGACGTATTCGCAGAAACAAAACCTACGGAGTGGAATGGCCTTGCAAACGTAATCTTGGGCGTAAAACGAAATCGTCGTGAAGAAGTTAAAATGCATCATTACGGACCAAACGTATTGAAGTTAGGCTAAATCCGACACATATTAAATTCATGTCTCCACTCGAATTGTTATGAGAAAGATAATTGAAAGGGTTAATAATCGGTAAAAATGGAGAATGAAGAATGTTGACGCAGGACTACCTTGCTATTTGCATTAATATTATATTGGTGAATTATTATTATATTGGTGATTATATTGGTGTGATAGGAATTGTAACGAAAAGCATTTTATTAAATATAACTTTCATAAATAAAATTTCTGAAATAATGAAATTATCCTTCATGCCATTTTCGTGATAAAAAATTGGTTCACTTAACACGACCACTTCAAAGTATTGAAGTCCTGCGAGATTTTGTTTCGTATTGAATAGAGTGACACGTGGCAACGAAACTACCGGTCGTCGACCTCGTCTTTGGAATCCATTGAATATGGAGAGGGTAAGAGTTACGAGGCCTGCATGGGAAAGGAGCCTGGAGGCAATTCCAGCGATAGAGAATTCCAGAGGCGGGGCTGACGAATGGCTGTGACGAATGGGAAGGAAATTGGGGTGAAGATGTTCGGAAGCGACAAAACAACAAAAGTATTTTACACATCCGGCAATTGGTCGCACTAAGGATTGTAGGGAAGTGACGTTTTTTATGCCGCAACTCAAATGCAATAACGTTACAACTACAACTACTTGACTGACAAGGAGACACTGCGATCTAGGCACAGGTGTCAATGTTTCGGCCACCAATCTGCGGGCTTCTTCAGGGCGAAATGCTAAGCACCTGTGCCTAGGATTCGACGTCTTCTGGACAGCCAATCAGCTACTGACTCCTGTCGTAGAAGCGTACGCTCTCTCTTTGCAACTAGTTTGTTTTCCTTCTTGTGTGGTTTCTCTGCGGACACAAATGGTTACGTCAATATATTGTACTATCGGCAATATTTTGTAAATCTCTGTGTGAGATAATTACGAATCACACTTGTGCAATTTTGAGACGCAGTTCGTTTACCTTTAGGGCCACTTGCAAATCATCGGAGAGTCAAAAAAATCAGTCAGGTTCTGTCGTATGGCTAGAAAATAGAAACCTATAATTTTGAATGGTAACAGAGTTAATGAAAGAGAATCGTTATATTGTCAATTTAAAAAAACTCAAAATTGTGACGTATAACTTATCTCTCATTGGCCAATTACATTTATTTCAGTAAAATGAAAAATCAACATTTTTTCTACATTATTTAGAAAAAAACATTCGGAGGTCAGAAATCATTACAATGAGATCTTTTAGATAAGCAGTGATGGCAGCCAGAGGTGAACGACTGGAGCCGTGAACTTGCAGCTGAGGGGTAGCGCTGCGGCCTGCCACAAAGGGTGACCGATCCGCTCCCCCTTTCTCTCTTTCTCTTCCTCCTCTCTATCTTTCTATCTCCACCTTTCTCTTTACATCTTTCTCTCTAAACCTTTCTGGTTTTCTCTTTGTTTGTCTCTCTTTCTCTCTCTCTCTCTCTTTCTCTTTATCTCTCTCTCTGTTTCTCTCTCTCTGTCTCCTCTTTGGATGACGATGGATTAAAAATAGGTGAGGAATAGAATATCATTGTCTGACCCGACTGTATTCATTGATGTAATCTGTGACTTGAAAATAATTGAGAGGTGTGTTTGTGTCAAAAATATAAAAAGTTTTTTTTAGTAATTAACGTTAGGGGGTGTTTTACAACGCTCTGCGTATTTCGACCAATTAGTGTATCTATTTTTTAAAGTTATTAAATATGTGTACCATTGTCAAACAATTTCTGTTTTATCAATTATCCTGTGTAATCGTTCATAACAAGTACATTAGTGTGCATATATGGGAGGGTAGACTATAAAAATACTCACTGAAATCATCATGCATTTTGTGATATGATGAGCTTCTGCTCACCACCGATAGCTACGAGGATAATGGGTGTTAAGAATGTTATGACAATGTAGTATACACTGACAACACCGAGAATATTATGTAATGTTGCAAAGAAAAACGGCGAGTTTATGTTAGAAAATCTCGGTGTGTTCTCTCATTTCCAAAAAAGTGAATAATTGTTTTCCCAATATATAGTGAATTTCATTATCTAAATATACGTATTTTGTATATTCATAATCGGCAATTTGTGGGTTGACCATGTAGAAAAAAATTGTTTTAAGGTAAAACAAGTGTCTGCCTGTGAACAATGCCAGCGTGCAAACAGTTCATGTTGAGTGAATTTTTTTAAAAATTGCGTAAAGAAGATTTTTTCAAATATGGGATGATTTACTTTATTTTCGTTGATTCTCGTCCCTTTTCCATGGATACCTCTGAATTTTCGAAACAATGTTCAACTTTCTTTTTATGTGAAGAAGGTTGCTACGATTATTGAGGGTTGGCGCTGTAGTTTCATTAAATGCTTTTTAAAGAAATTCACTGATTTACAAATTAAATTAATTAAATAAAATTAATTTAATTAAATTAATTACATTACATTAAATTAATGAAATTTCATTAAATGCGTGGGCAAACATTTTGCATGATGGAACAAGTTTTGCGGTTTAAGTATGATAATAATATTACAAAATCATTACAAATAATAATAATCATTACGATAATAATAATTCCGGAAAGCAAGTACCGTTGTAACACCACTGGATATTTTGTCTCTATTCAATTTTCTAAAAAATGACACTTCTGCATGGAAAGAACTCCCTACGTATGCCCCGTGCTGGAATCGGCATCCTTTGTAACCGCCGAACGCACTCATTCGCAGCGAAGTGTCCCTTATGGCAGTGAGTGATGGTGCCCGGCCCGACTGCTGCCCCTACCTTGTTGCTGCACGGCCTGTGCGGCTGGGACAAAGGCAAAGAGAGTAAGAGCATGGGTTTCGTTATATGCCCAGTATTTTTACATTCTGTCTGAAAGCAAGGCTGCTCGGGACTCTATATCCAGAAGTACGCTGCGCGGGGTGTGAACCCATTTGCGCCCCTACGAATTCAGTTAGATGTGCGAATGGTGTGGAGTTGAACATAGTTGAACAGCATAATTACGCGCAAAGCCTCGCCGGCGGAAGAGGCGGTGTTAAAGAGAGAAGTCTTTTGAACGTGGGTTCTGCGCTTATCACCTCATCCCCGTGCAAGTTCTGACCTAGGACCTCCCGGTCAGTGACACTGCAGTCGGCTGCTCCGATCGGTAGTTTACAGTGGTTTCTCCGATCAGCACCAGGCGAATGCCGGAGCAGTACCTTAACAAACGGGCCACGGACCGCGCGCGATTTTCCCTTCCTCTTCCTTGTTCTATCCTCACCCCTTACACACAAGCACACACTTCCGCTAACATATTGTACACTACCATACTCGTCGGGAGATCAGTAAGGTGCTTAGAGATTGCCCCGGCTGGGGCGGTGTCATGCTGGTGGGAGATACCTGGTTGGGGACATTTCCACCAGCCGACGGTAGTTCGGCACCGGATCTCGCCATACAGCAGGGGAAGATCATCACCACTACCTCCAGAGAAAAATCCTGCACGGGACAAATGATCCTAGTATATGACGATCCCGGAATCACTAACAATCAATCAGTCGCGCATTTGACTGAAGCTCAACTGCGAAGAACGCGCGAGACGGAGAATTGCTTTAGTTTTCTTCGCGTCTGTCGCAAACCAGTTGTCGACGTCGTCTGTCGATTTTTCTGTAAAGAGTGATGGACAATTTGTAAACAGGACGTGTTTGACATGCGCCCTGCAGATTTTTGCTCTCATCGACTCTCAACTTTATGTACTGCTACCGAGATTTGTCACACTGAGTACCATTTAGCGTGAAATTAAATTCTAAAGAGTGTGTTGAATAGAGCAATTTGTTACTCCCTAGAATCGTCTGCATTATAGGACAATGTTTATTTTTGAAGATAGTGTAGTTTATGTATCTTATGTACTCCAAAGCAAAAGCTTTGTTTTACTATTTCGATACGCAAGTGGATTGGTAATTAGACTTCTTCTAGAGTCAAGAAAAAGGCCGAAGACGTTTTTATAAAACCACAAAAGGGAGAAGTATACATGAAATAAATTTTGAAGACAAACTACTCAGTTTCATTAATAACTAACCGATAGGGTATTGACATGTTTAGATTAAACCTATTGAGTTAAACTAAAAATTGCAGTTCAAGAATAAATTATTACCACGGTCGACGATGAATGTTCCGCACACGTTTACGGATAAGCTACAAAATCAATGGCTCAATTGGAGGGGCAGATGCTCGCAAATACTTTACTGCCGTATGCCTAAAACAATTCTAGAAAGTTAAACGAGGTTTCAAGGAGCTATTGTAATAACGTTTAATAGTGACAATCGAAATCAAAGGTGAGAGCAAGGCTCATCCGTCGACGAACGACGAATTACATGCGTCATTTATAACAAAAACTGGAAATTAAGCATTTTCCAAAAATGATAATTGTGACAATGTTTTCCTTATCAAATTGAATTTCTCTAAAAATGATGATATTGAACTATTGTATAAGGAATCAATGCAAGAATACTCTATCCTAGTACATGTTCTCTCTGCAAGGACAACTTTTCACGGACTCCTAAAGAAGGCATGTACCGTGCGGATATCTAAGCCTGAAATACTTCACACGTTGTTATTTTGAGTGTTCTGTGAGAGATGAAAATGAACGAAACGTTAGTTCAGAGAGTGGTAGATTAATTTTTGATATATTTTTTGTGTTACTGTGGTCCTCGAGCGACACTTTCATAGAAAATGAAATGCTGCAAATGAATTGCAAATGACGCGATGTTTTCATTTTCTGTTGGACTTAGAGATTTGTTCAACCGGTCTGCGGTTGGAGTTTTAATAAACAAAGGACGAAACATCTTTTATGGAAATGTTGAGAATTTTAATGATTACTTTTGACCTTTAACGGTGAAAAAGTATTTCAAAATTAAATCAATAGTAAACTGATGTTTGAAAGTTTTCGAAATGAAGCTTGGTTTTTAATTGAATAACTTTGTTTGCAGGGAGTCTTGAATTAATTTAGACCGCTTTTCTCGAGCATCATAAACATTTGAAAAAGGTTATTTGACCAATTGTTTTTACATTTTATTAGAATAAAACCTATTCTAAAGCTTTTTTAAACACTAAATATTTGGTTTTACGTTTAGGATCAACAAACAATACTTTTGTAGAATTATTCACTCCGGGGCATGCTACATATACTTATTACTTAAAAAATGTTTACATAAATCTACACTTACTTTAAAAAAGTCTTCTCATAATCTGTATTGCTTTTCATTGAAAACACAATTTATATGGAAACAATCTAAAATGGATAATTGTTGGGTGTTATTTGAATTCAGAGTAAGAAAAGTTTTTCTCCTTTCGTGCTGCAGATAAGAATAACAGCTTCGTTTAATGTATTTCGTTGTAGTGCAATGACTCTCAAACGGAAGATAAAATATTTTGGTAGGTTTACATTTCTAAGTAATACAAAGAATACTCCATTACAAACGATTTTTCAATATGTAACAAACAATATGCAAACTCAGCTGCACTCTTGATTATTGGGGAACGTAGGATAAACAAAACCCTTCCAAAGGTGTGGTTTCGGGCAACGCTTTAATATCCAATATCAGAAATACCTCTAGTCGTGTAGGTACAAATGTTACGTATTACTTGTTAAGAGTGTAATAAGCAAGGGTGTCGTCGGGACATGTAAGTGTTAAGTATGTACCACTCTTATAAGTAGTAATCCATCATTTTGATTTTGAACACCAGACACTAAACTAACTTTTGTTAGCATATTTGGAAAAGTATTTAATTTCGTACTATTGCTTAATTCCACATTAATATGAGCCTGAAACTTTCGTGTCGACATTGGTGAGCGTGGAACTAACCATCGACTGTCAATTTCTACCCAACTCAGACATAATGCCTTATTAGTTCCATTTCAGAGAGATCGCTTTCTGTAAAGGGGATAGCTTTTCTCTCTGACGTACGGTTTTGTCGATATGTTGTTTGGGAAACATTTCGGCACCCTTCACGAACGTCGCTTTGTTATCAAAATCTCCACACAGCCGTAGGCGCTTTGACAATTTTTAACTATTTCCGATCATCCTCTTTCGGTTGTCAAATACTGTCGATTGCGCACCATTATCCGATAACTGCAACATTGAAGTGATGTTGTTATTGACGTTTTTGAATTTATTGAATCCGTCCGCTGCCTCGAAAACAGCTGCAGGTTTCACGCCAGTCGACCGGGTCGTGTTACAAGACAGAGGTGGTCGGAGGCGAAGAGAGTATCAACAAAAATGTAGTCTTCAATTGGGTTATCAACGTTAAACAAAAACGAAGTTGGTCTCTTAGATAATACTTACAATGTGCTTACATTTCATATTCAGTAGATTATGAGTTAAATACGTTTGAATTGATACTCCGCAATTCATTTGACGTGAGATTTGTTTTAGTAATTGAATGAGCAAGTTGAAAAAGTATTTAAAAGTTAAAAATTCGAAAATCACTGGCAGGTACTTCAAACAACGTATTTATTTATTTATTTATTTATTTATTTATTTATTTATTTATTTATTTATTTATTTATTTATTTATTTATTTATTTGTATTGATGATATCTATATTTCTCTACATTGGCATTTATGACCAATAATTTTGTCAAAAATGTTTTCTAACTCGGCAACAAAAAACGTTTAGAACATCCATTGCTAGGTGCTCATTTTGAGCGACTATTAATATTATATTTATAGAATAATCTTTTTTACCCTGGTGCCAAGGGGATATTTATTATATATCTGTTTAATTTTTAGATAAACATCAGTTAATCAAATTAAATATCACTACCGAAAATGAACTATTGCAGTGGATTGTTTTAAAAATGTACATTTTATTTGTCAGAAATATTTAAAATGACAATGTTAAAATTCTACATTTAATGTTCAATTGTTACGAATGTACTTATTTAAAATTATTATTTTAATGAAATTTGCAAAAGAGGTCATGCTATCACATATTTTTCAATTTCGCGTTTCGTATTTAAAAGATATATTTTATCCATCCACTCAAACTTTCGGCTGCGTGTTTCGCCTTCATTAATGTGAAACATTTCAACGTATAAAAGTAATTTTATTTTGATCATGATGTGGTATTTGATTTGGGATTTCAGCACTTTTAACATTTTCACCATCATTATCACCACGATCTTCTATACTGCAAACAATATCTATACGATCATCAATGAAATTTCCATCTTCAAATTCAACATATCAATCTTAAGCATTCTTCACCAAAACTCCACCCCTAACCAGCTCGACCTCACATGACTACCACAATCATCCCAGGCACCCTCGCCATCATAATCATCATCAAAATCACCATCACATTCAACACGATAATCACCTAGAGCGTAGGCTTCCGCGGCTGGAGTCAGTATTTACTTGGCTGTCCGGATGACGCCTGGCGAAGGTGCTGACGTTTCGGTCGCTATTCTGCGACCAGCAAAGTAAATAATGATAATCGCCATCACATTCAGCACCACCATCAATATCACCATCACAATCACCTACACAATCACAATCTCTATCACAGCCTGAACAATCACCTACTATCTTCCTCACCAACACCAGCACAACCTTCAACTTTACCTCCACTTGCATTCTCTCTCATCGTCCTCAGTGACGTCCATCTCGCTTCAAGGCCACCGACTGGTTCGGCTGCCTCCGTCCCTCCTGCCCACACGAGCGGCAAAGCGCACGGACCCCATTAGGCAGCTTTTAATGCTAATTCCCGCGCTACCGTGTCTCGCCCGCAGCGCCCCTCTCCCCTCTCACACACCGCCACCACAACGGCCACCTCGCGGATTTACCGCCCCCTGCCCGCTCCCTAAATCAGCCGTCGGGCTGCGGGCGTGAGCCGCCCGATTGGCGACCTCGCTCAGAGCGAAACGCCGTTCCAACTCTCTCAACTGGATTACACGTCATACGCGAAACATTGCCTCTTCCTTTGGTAAGGTTGGCGAGTTTGTTCCTGCTGTTTGGAGTGGATTTGGAGTTGGGAATGTGCTTTATTTGCAGAGAGCGTTTTGATCCGCTGGAAACTAGAAGGCTGCGCTTTATCCGTTACAGTACTGGTTGTAATATTGGTTAAAATAGTTTTCAAAGATACATTGGATATAATGTAATGCAATAATATACAACAATGTAAATAAAGCCCATATGCTTCATATTACTGCATGTTTTCGCATTGCTGAATATATTTCACGGAGAAAACTTGATTTTTACATCGCAATGTATAATCTGGTGGTGCTAAAACAGCACGTAACATCTCGCCCGTGTTTTCAAGCAAAGTTACGCAAAAAGTACTCAACTGTTCAAAAAACGTGTTTGTACTGTACATGTATACGGCATTAGTTCAATAATCTATCTTTAAAAAAGAGATTTAAGATTTGATTATAGGAAAAATCTCTATACTTTATATTTTATTTGGAGGAATACATCGAAAAAATTTTCAATTTCTGCAATTTTTGAAAAGTCAGGGTTTTTAACGAGACATACACCATTTTCTTAAACGTTCTTTACTCTAGCGAACAACAAAATTTAATAAAAAGCAGTTATATTTTGAAAATTTGAAAAATGTTCCTTGGGTTTCTTGTAAAGTTCCCTCCAAAATTCAAATATCAGTTTAAAATTCATCGACATCTGTCAGATCGATTGGAGAATATTAATATTTGAGAATATCGGCTGCACGGTTTAGGCGCTAGTGTTGTTCAAGATGGAGGGACACAAGTTTTACCGTCAATTGGTTTTTCGATATCAAGGACTCACAAAACTTCGTTTCTGGCTGCACCACGTGATAGACGATTTTTTTCTAAATTTAGCATCTCTATTTATCCAATTTATCGTAACCAGGGCTCTGTAATATAAGATTTTCTGTCGATTTCGCATTTTTTGCTTAGTTTCTTATTTATTCATAAGACACCTTTAAATATTCTTTCATTTAAGCGGACACCTGACCCTGCTGCCCGTGACAAGGCATGTTTCGTAGACGGGCCTTTATAAAGCAGTCCTTTTTAGTTACTTTGAACTATAGTAGAACAAGAACCAGTGAAATGGAAATTACTGTTATTTCGAATATATTTTTAATTTTTACTAATACATTATTGATTGTTATTGCCTTCGATACCGAGTTCGATATTCACTAAATAACTTACCAGGATCAAGAGGATCGTGGATCCGGGGGAAATATGAAAACAGTTGAATTTTACATGTTCTCGTATGGAGGTAATTATGAGAGGAGGGTGAGTTACGAGAGGGTGAGTTACGAGAGGGTGAGTTACGAGAGGGTGAGTTACGAGAGGGTCGAGGTACGAGAGGTGAGGTACGAGAACGTGGCGAAGGTATGCAGATGGCGCGATGGTACGAGAGGGCGAGGTTACGTAGAGGGCGATGGTAAAGAGAGGGACGATGTGTATCGAGCAGGGCGAAGAGTAACGATGAGGTTGCGAGGTATACCAGTAGAGGACGAGTGTACGAGAGAGGCGAGTTACGACGAGGGCGAGTTAGATCCGAGGTCGAGAGGCGAGGTACGACGAGGGCGAGTTTATCGAAGATGGGCGACGCTTTCGCAGAGGGGGTACCGAGAAGGGCGAGGTACGAGAGGGCGAGGTACGGAGAGGGCGAGTACGAAGAGGGGGCGAGGTACGGATCGGGCGAGGTCGAAGAAGGGCGAGGTACGAGAGGGCGAGTAGCGAGAGGGGCGAGGTACGAGAGGGCGAGGTACGAGAGGGGAGGCGAGGGAGGCGAGATGGGGAGGCGGAGGTAGGCGAGCAAGTGTGTAGAGAGATAACGAGAGGAGGAACTTTGGAGGATACGAAGTGAGGGCGACGGTACGCAGGGTGGAGCGAGGATACGAGAGGGCGGAGGTTAACACGTAGAGGGCGAGGTATCGTAGGGGGGCGGGGTAACGAGAGGGCGAGGTACGAGAGGGCGAGGTACGAGAGGGCGAGGTACGAGAGGGCGAGGTACCCCCTACCGGGAAATATGAAAAGACAAACCGAGTCAAGTTAACAGCTAGTTAATTAGTAAATCAGTTTTTTTACTGCACTCAAAGGGAGAAAACGTTCGTCCGTTGCCTCGAGGGCTGACTTTACCAGTCAGCCGCTCTTGGTGCTGATAGCGGCTGAGCGCCCGGAACGGGAACGAGGGTGCCGCGATTAGCCTGCACCTCTCCTCTGCGAGGGGAATCCCCTTCCCGGCGTTCCACCTTCCGCGCGCATCTCGGCGCAGTAATGCGCGGCTGAGCCCAGCGCCCGCGCTCTTCCGCCCGCGAGCCGTTCGATAAGCCTTCAAATGTCATCGCGGGTGGGCGATGCGACACCGATTGGCCGGGTGGGCGAGCGAGGACGCTGGGGGCGCAGGGTGGAATGTGAAGAGGCAAAAGTTGAAAAGAGCAGATGATCGGAACAGGAAATGTAGAGACGAAAAAGTCTGAGTAGTAGACGTTTTGAAAGGAAAAAGCCGGGATCTGCCGAGTTTCGATTGGGTGGAAAGGACAGAGAATTAAAGGATGGGAGTTACGAGTATATGTAAGAGTGGGAATGCAGATTGACAGAGTCGTTGCGGGTGGACGAGGAAAGAGAAAATACAAGGAGGCTGGGTAGACAAGGCGTGTAAAGTGGGAAGAAGAGAATGGACGAAGCGTGTCGGAAACGGGGAGTTGGAATGGCAGATCGCGAAAGAGTAGGAATGAGGGTAAGTTATGAGATGACGAGAATGAGTCATGAAAGGACTGGGGAACGGGAAGGTTTAGTAATATATGTAAGTTTTGAGATGAGTTAATGTACTAATCTATTCAAAAATAATTATTTTTATATTTGAAATTTTCGTTCAATTAATTTAAGTAATATAAGAATTTTATTTATTTTATGTTTAGAATTAGTTATTGCGACAAGAAGCTTAAAGCGCAGGCCGCGGTTATAGTATTTTTAAGTAAGGTGCACGTGCGAGGAGCCCAACAAATCAGTGACCGAGAGCGAGTGGAGTTGGGCCGGCAGGTGGCTTATTCCGACTGCAGGTGGGCGGTGGGGCAAGGTAGTCTGGGCGATCAGATCCCGACGGGCGAAATAACATTTCCTACGGCGGCGGGGGTGCTTGACACGAAGCGAGCGTCGACGACCGTCGAGGGTAATGCGGTTACGGGGATACCAAACCACCGACGCGAATGCGTTAACCCCTCGCATCGCGAATACCGGGAAGCGGCGAGATGTTGGATCACCAACCTTCATCTATTGGGATGAAGTAAGAGACGCGTTTCCGGAACGGATTGGGAGAATTTCTTTGATATTTCATGGGTATTAAGAATCTTTCTCATTTTATTCACGTAAACAATTCTATAATATCACAGATCTACTCAGGCCTTCACATATCTATTCAGTTCTGAATGAATATCTTGTGTGGTCCTAAGTGTGACTAAACCAAGAAATTCCCTAATAAACGAAAACGATATAAAATAAAAAAAATCCTCTGAAGTAGTCGATTATTTTCCCTTGAATGGTGAGAATCACGGCTGACCTATCTATCAGCTAAAGAAGATTCCCTAACCAGGTATCTCCCACCAGCGGGGCACCGCCGCGGTTAGGGCAAGGTCTAAGCTCCTGATTGGTCTCCCGGCATGTGCCGTACGTGCAGTATGTGTAAGATAAGGTAGACGAAGAAAACATCGCGCGCAGTCCGTGTCCCGTTTGTTATGGTAGTGCTCCGGCTTTCACTGAACATTGATCGGATAAACAACAGAGAACTACCGATTGGAACCGCCGGCCGCTGCAATTCACCTCCAGTGACTGAACTCAACCTAGCTATCTAGATAGTTTCGAAAATCCTGCCACTGCAGGTACGCGAATGTAGGACCTGCCGGTCAGATGTTCTCTAATAACACTAGTGATTCCTTTAGCCACTTCCTCCGGTATTTCGTGTTTATGGCTTCGAGGCTAAATTACGTTCCTTCTATTGGATGACACTAGAAAACAACTTTTTCTTTCATTACGTGACTCTCCTACGTCAAGAACAAAAGTGTGGTACAAAGTATATATGCTTTTCTTACATACGTCAAGCATAATAAAAGCGTACGTGTTATTTCAACGACAAATCGTCTTAGGGGCAAAATGCGACTCTTCCTAGTGTGATACACTTGTGCGCAGCAGATTGCATACTCTCATCTCAGCAAGGGGCAAAGCCCCGACAGCTGTTTCTTCACAGTCGGGTTATATTCGTGCTGTCCTAAGCTACTTCAGCTCCTCGTCTTCGCTTATTTATTTTTTCTCCCATCCTCTCTCAGCACTCGACTGAGATTTTTCTAGCTTACCACAGAGTAGAGCGCGACATCTGTGGCAACAAGAGAGGAGATATTAACCCTGTGACTTTACATTTCAAGAGTTGACACACGAGAGAACGGGACGCAATGTGCTTGAAACATCTGGATATCACATGAAGCTGGATTAGAGGGACTACTGGGAGCTTCAGTATCGTGCTGACAACTCAAAGCGACCTGGTGCTCTCTTACCCCTTCCTCAATCTTAAGGCGTTTCTTCAACGTATTCATAGTCCTTTTTTATTGATTTAAATTTTTCGTACATCTGCCTCGTGGGTGATCCACATTCATTTATGACTTATTTGTTAAGGAAATACACGCGTGAATTCTGGTGGAAAGAGATATAAAATAAAGATATTAAATTTTCTAATTTTTTGTTTCATTGTAATTTAAACGGAAATAAATATTTTTAAATCAAATTTATTTCACATCCCGTGAAGAAATGACATTCCTTTTTATAAATATTATACACTTTTTAATATTTAGTTTTGCGGCAAGTGGAAATGCATTTAGAACAAAATAACGTCAGTCTCTAACGCAGGGGTGAAAGAGAACATGTGAGAAGGTAGAAATATTTCGGGTACACGATGCGGTTAGGAGGTTAAATATACCAAAATTCCTGAAATACTCCTGATGCAACGAGATGTGAGGGGATGAAAACAAAGTTTGCCTGGCTGTCCGGGAGGCGCCGCGTCCTAGGCAGGTGCCTTTCTGCGGCCATACTCACGGCGAAATGAATTTCTTGTTCTGAGAGCGATGTGACACCATTTTTCCAAACTGTTGGTCTGAAAGGGTCAACGTGTATGTGTTGTGGTGAGTTATCGTTGGCATTTCTAATGAAATAATTATATGCGTCGTCATTGCCAACAATATTATTTATTCAAAAGCAGCTTCGAAACTATCGAAAGCTGCTTTTTTAATAAATAATATTGTTGGCAATGATGACGCATATAATTATTTCATGGTCAACATGACCGAAAAATGACAAATACGCGACTGGGAACGAGACATGCAGTTTTGAGAATGAAATACTGAGGAGGCAACAGAGGGCGGAGTGGTTGAGAACCCCTCCCCCGCCCAAAAAGCGGAAGAAACTATTCGAGCAAAAAAGCTATGTGTAGTTATTGGTGACAGTGTTTCTTGATTATAAGGCACTATCGCACCAAATTTTTGTGTCCGTAGGAGAAACAGTAAATTCAGAAAAGGATTAGGTATTGTAAACCATTTATGTGCATTTGTGGGATTAGTCGAACGCAAACTTGAATGTCACAACAAGGCCCTCGTGTAATGCCCCGGCCCACAAGTGGTAGAAACTTCTAATTTTTTGGAATTTTGGGCGCATTCTGCGCATTCTCCTTATCTTGCACCCTGCGACTCTTGTATATTTTCCAAATTCAAGACGGAGACGAAAAAAGGTGACACGACTCATACAAAAATTCAAGTAAGTTCGGCCATTATTTTAAACGCAATTCTAACAGAAATTTACAGTAAATGCATTAAACAGTTTTTTAAATTGTCGTCGTCAGTGAATTGATTGAAATGGAGAATATCCTGAAAATACTAAAATCAAAACATTATTGAGATATTTATATTTTTTTCTGAAACCAATAACACCAAAAGTTGAACCAGACCCTACTTTTACAACAGTGCTAGAGAGAGAGAGAGAGAGAGAGAGAGAGAGAGAGAGAGAGAGAGAGAGAAACAGACAGCTAGAGGAAGAGAGATTAAGAGAGAGGGGGAGAGAGATTGTGAGAGAGGGGGAGAGAGATTGAGAGAGGGGAGCGAGATTGAGAGAGAGGGAGAGTGAGGGAATAAGGAGAGAGGGAGAGGGGGGTAGAAATGTTCTTTAAAATATTCAGGATGCATGCTATACATATTCTCTTCTCTGTTTGTCAGACAATTAGCACACTGAAGCGTACACTATTCCCTCAACTGTTGCAAAATGACAAAAAAAAGAATAAAATCTTTACAGAGAACAATTCCATTGCATTAACAACGCAGAGAGAGGTGCATTCCGCGCGGAGAGCGGGGTTGGGGCGCGGCCATCGTCAGCGCGTTTGCCCTCGGAAGATCGCTGCGCGCGGCCGCGGCTCGGCCGCTGCGAAGTAATGAACACTCGTTGCAGAGGCCCTCGCCACCGCAGCAGTCTCTTCCAGTCCCTTCCCTTCCCTTCCGCCGCGCCAACGCCGCCCGCGGAGCCCTTCTAATTAAAGGGCTTGCCTCCGCCGGCCCTTTTTAATTCGTGGTGTAGGCGAACGGCCGCGCGAAGCTGAGTGGCTAGAAAGCGACGGAGCGCGGAGGGTAGGGGAGGAGAGGAATGATGCATGGGGGGAGCAGTAGAACAGACGAAGGAGGTACTTGGAAGAGATGGTCAACGCGCAAGAACGAAGCTACGTAAAACGTGGTCACTGGGTGACAAATGGGGTCGGATGTACGCTGAGTGAGCGGAATGGTAGAGTAGTGCGGGCGAGTAGTGCGGACGAAAAGAGCGGACGAATAGGGTGAGCGAGTAGGGTGGGCGTGTAGGGCGGGCGTGTAGGGCGGGCGTGTAGGGCGGGTGAGTTGGGCTGGCGAGTACGACGAGACAGTGTACGTGGCAAAAAACAAGTTGCCGAGGGACGTCGACAGAGGGAAGGCAACACAATATGGTAGAGGAGAAATTACGAGCTAAATACACAAAAACGAAACGGGCAGAACATAGCCTGGGACCTGGAAACACTGAGGAAAATGACAAAAAAACGCGATGATTGAAGAGTTGATCCTTCATGGTCCTTTTTGCTGATCAACAATCATTTACCAATGTCGTTTTCAACGATAAGATGAAGCAATACACAAAGTGTGTCGGTAAGATATTGTTTCTTTTTTCAATTATATTGGACACTTCTTCGCAAGAACTAATGGAATGAATGAAAATCTGCCGCTCTTTTTTATTTCTCCAGTTTATGACCATGAACATATGGTTCGCAACTCAAACAATAAATGATTTTACGGTTTTCGACTTCCATCCATGCACAGGAACCTAAACGAAAAACGCACGGTTTCCTGAAATCGAGGGGAATAGGCGAGCATTTAAAAATATTGTCGCAAATGCAGCTCAAACGAGCGAATGAGCGCAGCGGGCGGAAGACGGTGGCCAAAAAACAAAAAAAGCCTCAATCTGCGAATTTCCTGTGTGCGGGCGAGCGTGCGGGGCGCGGCGCGGAACGGCAGTGCGTGGCAGGGAGTGGGATTCGGCGAACAAACGCACATCGGCGCGTCTGTGGTCGCGCGCGAATAATTAAAAGCCCGGGACGCCCCGGGACGGGCGGGGCTGGGCGCGGGACAGAGGAGCGAGGTGGGGGCGACGGGGGACGGAGTGGGGGCAGCCGTGTCGGGATAGGCAAGGAGGGGGCTGCGGGTCGTGGTGGGTGCGCCGGCGGGCACAGAGAGACGCAAATGCTGGAGGCGACTGACTGAGGTTGTCTCGCCGGCCTTTGTTGTCTGTCGCCCTCGTTGGGTTTTTTAACTGCGCCGCGGTAATTGTATGACTTTTGACAACGCCACTGCTACCATTTCGTTACTGCTTTCATACAAGTGCCACCATTCAGTCAGTACAGTCTGTTGTCGCTAGAGTCCATTGGCAAGACATTCATATTGTACCATGAAATATCTCAGTTTCCTCGTCCCTGCTTCACAATCAACTAGCGTTATTTTTCCACCTACTACAACGGCATTATCCTTATCACTACCGACATCACTATCACAACGATAGACACTGACTTGTCGGCCTTTAAAAAATCTTCGTCATAGCGGTAGAACAGATTTGTAGTTAAAAAGAAATCGCCAAAACACTTTTTCCAGAACGATTTGAATGGAGAACCCCGTAAAGAAAGAAAATGTGAAAGTGAGCTATGGGTGTGGTTGGATGAGTGAATGGGTAAGTGAGCGAGTGAGTGAGTGAGCGAGCGAATGAATGAATGAGTGAGCGAATGAATGAATGAGTGAGCGAATGAATGAATGAGTGAGCGAAT
>BOPP01000083.1:1382885-1400292 GCA_017312745.1 Gryllus bimaculatus
AGTGAGTGTATGAGTCGATGAGTGAGTGTATGAGTCGATGAGTGAGTGTATGAGTCGATGAGTGAGTGCATGAGTGAATGATGAACGGATGAGTGATGAACGGATGAGTGATGAACGGATGAGTGATGAACGGATGAGTGAATGCATACATTTCTTTCTAACTTTTTCTTGAAATATCACATTTACTTTTCTTTTAAATATTCTTTTTTCACAATAGTATTTCTGATCTTTTGATGTATTGGAATGGAAAGTGTGTCCAGTTTCATGAAAGATTGGTAGACACTATCTTCTGAACCCTATGCTATCATTTAAAACCATGGTTCTCAACTGTGTCTAGAAGCCAGTTCATACAACGTTTCGCTAATACGTCAATCTTTGTTAGTCAGTTGCTCACCAGTCAGATTGGCGCAGTAGCCTAACCGACCACTGGGCATTGAGCACATTTTTATAAACACAACGATAGTTGAGGCACTGGTTCCATTTTATATATATATATATATATATATATATATATATATATATATATATATATATATATATATATAAAACTACGCAGAACTACAACTATTTACTATTTCCAAACTAGTGTTCTACAGAGACAAATCTGCTGTAAACAAAAGCTCATAAAATGATTTGCCCAAAACTATCATGCATATTGTTCAAGAACAAGAAGTTAAATACTCTCGAATAACTCTGAAAAATATTTTAACAAGAACAGTCTGCCACACACAGTGCAACAAATCTTTATATACTAAGAATATAAAGAATTTTTTTGTTCCATAATGCAACTCGTGAATAGCATGTATTTAATAGCGGGGACCCTTTTCCTTGTCATATGTTATCAGCTTTGCTATTAACCATGACGCTCTGAGTATGAGGAGTCAGTAAGCGAAATTTGAAAATAGACAAGAAACCCCAATCAAATATTTCCATTTTTTGGGTAAAAACTCTAAAAGAGAATCGTTATTTTTCATTTTGGATGTCCCCCAAACTCTTGGGTATGTAATGAAATCGCACACACCTATTGCCTGATTGGAGGCTGTATAGTTTTCTTACAGGTTCTCCGCGCATTGAATATTAGTATTGTAGATGGCCGTTAGGCCACTTTTGCTTGACAGTTGCAACATTACTGTGATCCATTCCTTCTTTTTTAAATATCTTCGTTTATTTTAGGTCACTTTAAAAACAATTGAAACAATTAGAGAACACTACTATTAATTTATGCATAAATGACTACATTTTAAATATTATAATAAATAAATAATAATTAATTACTATTATAGTTTAAAATTACTGTACTGGTGAATTAATGATTTCGTAGCGAATTTTCGTAATGTCAAGGACTTTATTATATTTTGGACGCTTGAAAACTCAACATCGTAAGGTAAAATTTCTTGTAGACATGTTTCTTCCATATTTTGGATAGATATCTGGATCAGATTTATTAATGCAATAGCTGTGGGTAGAGAGGATTGGCGAATTCATAATCTTGTGACAATCCCTTACGCTTTTCACTTTATGAGTATTGAGGATTGGTTAACCTCTTATTGATTTTCTCATGAGATAAAGTTTAGTTGTCAAAGATTTTCACTGAAAATACCATTTGTTCACGTTAGTCATTGTGAGAAACACTGTCGAATAGCATACTCAATCCGCATCCCATATTCGTTGTGGAACTCCACCGCACGGCTACATTCACCCCAACTAGCGGACGATTTCTCATCACGTCGCGAAGCGAATTTCCGGAAAGTGAGGTGGATTGTCTGCTCCCGCCGCGCCGATTGACAGTTGCGGAGGGGGCTCGAGGACACTTCGTCCTGCACAAGGGCGCTCCACAGCGCAGCCTGCCAGGCGACCAATAGGCGCGCTCGTTGCTCCCATGGCTGTGTTCGCGACCCTCGCGCCCCCAACACCAGCGCTGGGTGGCGGAAGGGCAGCTCCTGTTAATGACCTTGGATGCGTTTGCAATTTGTACGTCTGTTTTCCTGATTCACGATACAGATGATTTAATATATATTCTTAAAACGCGTTAGATAAAAATGAGAAAAAATAGACTGATATTTCAGGTTGAATACTATAGTACAAATATAGAACGATTGTAATATTTCACAAGTTTTAGTTGTTGCGTTTTCTTTTAGACAATCAAAACTGAGCTGATTCAGGATATTCGAAATGTAGTTGTGTAGCACAAAAGGGAAATAACTCGGCATAAATTAACGTAAATACAAATGTACCTTCCAATAACTAGGCATAAATTAACGTAAATACAAATGTACCTGAATATGAGTGTGAGCACAAGTGCTGTTTCGAATTGTTGTGTCACCTCCAAAATGTAAACTAACCAAACTATAGTTCATGAATCATACAAAATATCGTCTCACATTGTCTTAAAAATAGGTATCAAATGAAATAAATACTCTGGTTCCAATGGTTTATTCCAAATGTATTTTGACAAATTATAGTCATTCACCGAGTTTTAAGAAATAATGTGTTTTATATTGGTGGAATTTTAGTTTTGTAGTATAAATAACTTTCTGATATTAAAATAATACGAAATGCAACTTCCAAAACATTGACTAGGAAATTCTATTCAGTCACCTTCGTTTGTTCTTCGATCCACAGCGATTTGACACTACGGTTTTGGCGAAGACATAAAGGACCTTGGTTTAGATGCGCGAGCTCGAGAACAAGCCACGGATTGATGTACGCGACAATCTGACAGGGAAATTATTGTAGACACCATCTCCATCATTTCCAAAAACGTGTGGGGACTGGCGAATAATCCTGTAGAGCGCTCTCTCTTTAAACACTCCCGTACACGCGCCCTTGATTATAAGTCCATAAATTAAGGTTTTCCTTTAAACAATTGACCAAACAGACGATTTGTTTATTTGTAGTTTTGCGCACCTGCCTTTCCAATCTCGATGTTTTGATGGTGACAGTTAAAACAATAGAAAATTATTAAATAAACGTCATGTGAGATAGTTTTGTAGTTCAAGCAGTCACGCCATTTGCGAGACCTGTTGGTCATTATTCCGATGCGCTGTCGGACGAAATTATTTCACAAAATGGAATATATTTTCTCCTTATTATATTTTGAACTAACTATTTAAATATCTAATATTCGATATTGAGTTAAAGCGGCAAACCTGTTGTTTGTGTTTTTTATAAAGAGTCAAAATTCACGAATGAAATTTGTCTTATACTTCATACTCTTGTCGTTGTGTCTTTCTTTAAGATTTGAATTCACAGTACATATTCCTGTATTCACTAGCCACAGTGGTATTAATGGATTGACGCCTTTAAAACGAAGAAGAGAACGAAACAATACATGGCTTGCAAAAGTTCTCGTGTCAAATAGCCACGCATCTATCAGTTGTTAGATTTATTATTATTACAAATACGGTTTTTCACCCTTCCTTAATACCCTTGTAAACGAACAGGCTCTCTGGAGTCGTCACATGTACGATAGTATGGTTTCAGAAACGTAAAAACATGAACCAATCTTCCATCTCGTGACTTCTGGAGAGGCAAGATGAACTCTTAACTCTGGGTGCGCATGTAAAGTCAAGACTATTTGTAACAGAGGGTTAATGTTAATCATTTTCGTAATAAAACAATGTTTTTTTCAATATCTCAACAAGGACCCTGTTTAATGCTAGTTAAAATGGATTTCGTTCACTGTTCTGAAGCTACATTATAATATTAACTCCTGCCTTTGGTCTTGAAACTGGGCGTGTCCAGGATAATGAGAATAAATTCAAGAGATCGATAAGTAACAGAAACAAATGTGGAAAGAAAGTGATATTGAAAATAGTTTTAAAACTTATTACTGAGACATTTTATTGTAAGTTTAGTACAATACTCAGAGGCATATTCATTATAATACGTATCTTTCCTGATTCCTGTTAATTCATTATACAGTTCAGAGGTAAACTAAGTCATTTTAACGTAATCTTGAATTATTATTTCTGTAAGAAACTTGTTTGATAATATGACCATTGGGTTTCATTCAGATATGAAAAGTAATAGTAATGAACATCCAAAATGAATGTCATGAGATTTATATTCTCCGAATCTAGATACTTTTATTAAACAATTCATAAGACAACCTCTCACCAACGTATAACGTAATCGAAGTGCACTAGTATTGATTATTGATTTTCTATAGTCAAACTACTAACATTCAAGTTTGAAATGGCATGAGGGAACCGTTAAGAATGGGGCAAAGTGGTTCTGGACACCAAGAGACAGGACTGGACTTGACGGAGAGGGTCAGGAAAATGTAAGGAGGTGAGGACGTGGCAAAAAATGAGACGAAGCGAGACGGGATGAGTGTAGACCATTTGGCGCCAACAGGGATTGCGTGAGGAGGACATACCGGAGCGTGGCGGAGCGAGATGAAGTAGCAATTATAATAGTGTGGGGGACGTGAGAAGGTTGGCAGTCAACGAGTGGGTTGGGAGAAGCGGGTTGGGATGATGCGGGAGGTGGGAAGGGCGGCGTTGGGCCGATGGCATGCCGCCAGACACAGACCGCGAGGTCTTCGGATCGATGCGCGTCTTTGTGGCAACATTTGGCCCCGGCGCGGCGCCCCACCGAACGTCAACAGCATTTGCCTCCACCACGACCTCAATCCTCCCTCTCTGAATCTGTCTGCTCGTTTGACGCTGCTCCCTTCCTCATACTTCTGCCATTCCCACGTGCGATTCGTTTTTACTTGCAGCTTCCGTCGTCGTCTTTCCAAGTCTCCTTTATCCGCTCCCGAAGCATACCATATTAACACGTTCTCCATTTCTCTTCCGTATTAGCATCCTTTGCGTTGACCCTAACTCCGACGTCTTCCGACCAACTGCCTCCGACTCACCCCTATGTTCTGCTCACTCCAACTTCTCATCTTTGCAACCGACTCTGCCCTTCCTCTTAGTCACCCCCTGGCCTCCGATTCACCTCCGCGTCTGAATCAACCCTGGTCCTAGCTCTCCCTGCCTCTGACTCACCCTTGCCTTCTATTTATCTTTGCCTCTTCTCATCTTTGTCTCCGACTCTGTCCTTCCTCTAATCTCCCTCCTGGCCTCCGATTCCCCCTGTACGTAGTTCTCCCTGAATTTGACCCCCAGTCTCCGTTTCATTTCCTTCTCCATATCACCCCTCCTCCAAGTCACCTGATCCTCGTACTAAACCGAGCTTCCTTCTAAGCTGACTTCCAGTTAGGTCTTCTTGAGTGAAGACGACCTCTAATCCACTATTTTATTACAAAATTCCAAATCGTCTTTGCACCACGGTCTACCATCCGATATCTGCCTAATCTTCGACCTCTATTTCATTTCTGCCGTTTTATTTCTCTCTTCTCCCGAATCTGCCCCTCGTACATTATCTTTCCTTCCGAAATCCTTACGTTTTTATTCTATTCTATCTGGTGGCCTTTGTATTATCTGGCTCTTTTTTAAACGACTCCAGCCGTTTCGCTGGCTGCATCGGTTCCTGCATAGTCCCCATTCTCATAATGTCCATATCTTATGTTTACAAGCATGAAGTCGTCGTGACTGGAATCCATGATATCTTAATGGCATCTTTTTGTCTGCGTTGGATTGGTTATAAGACTTTAGAATTCTGTTAATGTTTGATTGATACATTAATTAGGAACATAATATAATTATATTACTTTCGAGATTAGTGTTTGCTTTGTATTCTCTTAAGACTGTTGTTTCTATCCTGATATTTCTTTGTTTCAACGGTGTTTCATTGAATCCCTCATTACAATAATAATAATAATAATAATAATAATAATAATAATAATAATAATAATAATAATAATAAAATTATTAATAATATATTATTTTTAAATAAGGTTTTATTACTAACATAAGTAATATATTTCATTTCAGTGTTGAAGGTTGGTGAATGATTAATGTGTATCACCTAATTGATAAAGAACGTTTTTATCTTAGTATGGAAGCAAGTAAATTAGTACCGAGGTACAGGTCACGTTCCAGCTTCTTTCCTATTTTTGAAACATCAATCATGTATATGATCTTTCTTCTGTCTGTCCCAACCATTACGAGTTGTAAAATAAATTAATTGCTCTCAGAGGTTTAAAATGCTTTCAATTGGGGCTGAGTATGACTCGAAACTAGAGTAAAAATATATAAGTTTAATATAGTATATTTTATTTTCTACTCTTTCTTTCTCAAGATATTTAAGTTCCATTCTCACATTAGCTCACCTACGTCACTTCAGCTCAGGAACACTTCTGAACACAATTCTGACATTTTTATGCAAAATTATTTGCTCTTCTTTCTCTTAGACGAAAAATATGGAAATGAATTTGGTGAAAAACGTTGTGTAAAACTACAGAACGTTCCTTCACACTTTACAGAAGTATAGTTCGCACACAATTCTCCAGCATTTGTTCGAGTTCGCTCTCGAATTCCAACGCCTGTTGACCGCAAAGGCTGTTTTTCTCGACATTGTCGGGCTTGTTGCTCCCGCTTTCACGGCGGCTGGATGTGGTGGTATATTTGCGCGACCGCCCTGAAATTAATTTTCCGGCCGGTAGCCTTTCGCTTCGCGCTCTGTTGTCGCTATGAGTTGCCAGTGCCTCGTGTTCAAAGATCTGTTTGCGAGATCCGTCTCAAAACTTCATTAATGAGAAATCTGTGGTTCGTTGAGGGAAGCAGCCTTAGCAGATACAGCAGAATACCCTCGTTTCTTAAAAGTATATAAAATATAATACATTCCTCCCACTATAATTAGAATAATGTGATGTACTTAGTGTGTGTATTTTGTTGAAAAAATGGAATACAACTGCGAATACGGAAGTTTTTTTGATTGCTTCGTTTTAGTATTATATTAAAAGTTAACTACAAAATGTGGAAGTATTGTGAAAAATGTTCAACATGTCCATTTCCAATTTTCAGAAATTCAGAGATACACATTATTTCATAATTTACTTCTAAAGAACATATTTAATTAACAAAAAAATCTCCATCATAAATCTTGTAGTTTTAAAATTTTCAAAAATACAGATATCGTAGTAAACAGCACCAGATCCATTTGTAAGTGACTATTGTTCTATCCGAGCAAAAAACTCCAAGACAAACTTTCGAGTCGTTTTTAAAAATTTTTTTTTTTAAATTACCAATATTTATCCCCAAACTCCTAAAAAGTGACTCATATGTTCGGAAAATTATGCATGACATTATTTCAAGACATCTTCGAAGAACATATTTCATTATGAAATATATCTCCAATATTGTTTTTGTAGAAAAACTTTGAAAAATGTTGAACTTTGGAGCCTTCTATAACTCAGTGTGTTTGATACCTGTTCCGTTTTAAGCGTCCTTTACGCTATCAGTGGAAAGGTTTAATAAAAAATTGGAGCCATTTTAAAGATAAAATTAAAAATATTGTGGAGGCTACATGTAAAGTACACGCCAAAACAAAATATCCGTTTCCAACTCGCATGGACTTGAGTTGGTTCTCATAAATTGAGGAATATAAATTTCGAATAAAATCATATGAGCGTTTTAGGCAGTACTTTTGATCACCGACAGATGGACTTTTGCCGTTAATTGATACCTTGGTATCAAGGAGCCACGAAACATGGATTTTGGCAACACAAACTGTTAGAGGGAATACATTACTACATAGGAATGAGATATAACCATTCGTCCCGAAAAAAAAAATCCCTTAATAATTTTCTGTTAAAAAGGTCTGTCAAAACGTGTCTTTGAAACATTGACGATTTCTGCAGCAGTATTAAATATTTTCTCTTTACTACGTACGAAGTAAGTCGATAAAGTAAATACAGTCTGTGACAAACTATTTATACAAAGCTCTTTCCAAGGCCAGAGTAGAACTCAATTTGTAGGTCATCCCAAGCGTGACAGAAGTTCGTCATTTGCTCCCACGGAGCAGAAGCAATGTTTGTAAACATTACTTGTGCTCCTAGGGAGTTTTCTATATAAGCACAAGATAAACATGAACTTGAAATATTAATAAAAAAATAAATACATATTAATTACTAAAATTCATAATTACATTAGCACTCCCACAGTTTGTAAAACTAATAATTGGAATTGTTTTACACTCCATTGTGTTACTAGTAAATGCCATTGTGCTAGTTGAAAATCTTCTCTTCTTTACTTTGACACCAATCTTTAAACCGAAAATAAGAAATTTCGTGTAGTTTCTTCGATTTTATTGTAATCAAATCGGAAGCTTCCTTTGCGGCATCTGCTATTGAGTTTGGTTCCGGAAATTCCATTATTTCGGACTCAAATTTGAATTCAGCTAAATAGAAACAGTATATAGCTATCATTAAAAAGAGGGGAATGCTCCAAACGAGATGGTAACTAAGGGTCCACCTCGTGGTTACTCTCGCTAAGAGATTAGCACGCATAGAAAAAAGTAGAAAAAAATTACTTATTAACATTTTAAACTTGTTAAATGAATATGAAAATAGTATATATAATTCAGGAGAGAAGGCTAATTTTTCCTCAGTGTAATTACAGCACTGGGATAATTGTCTTCATAGTTGTATAATTTACTAGTCTATGATGACCTTAAAAATTGTATAAATGTTTTGTTTCCAAAGGTCAGATTTATTTTCAGTACTTTTAATTAAGATTTCTTCCCATCTACACATTATAATGAAATTAAAATGTTTGATTTCAGGTAAGCAGTTTGGAACTTGTTAATCCAGAAGTGGGTCCTTGTTGGTGATGTATAGTCATTGTAATTTGTTTTAGTGTTTGATAACTTTGTCACTGAATAAACAAAAAGTCTGTTTATATTAAGAAGTGTGCACTTTCAAATGTTAACATTTTCTAATAAGACTAACTAAGTTGAAACTTTTGTGTTTAAAACATACTCGAAATTAACTTTGAATTTTCGCTGCTACTGCTGTGCCAGGTTCATTGTTATACTCGTAGTTATTGAATTTGGTATTATAAAATAAATCGGGAAAATGCCCCACAGCCAGAAAGAAGGTAAATCGTTAATATATTGTTATTTATCACAATGAAAACATTGTGATTTTCTTGTTCACAAAAAATTGAAAAATACTGAAGTATACATGATAACTATTTCATAGATACCAGTTATTCACATGACATATTTTAAAAGAAGTTAATTTAGAATTCAGGTATAAATACTTTTAATAAAATTGGGAAATTGTTTTCAAATATTTCTCACTAAAATAATGTACTTTGTATGTGTGACATGTATTTTGGCGATATCTCTCTTGTTAAAATTGAACTTTTACTTGGAAAAGGAAAAATACAAAAACATCACAAATGTGTTGCCGGTTGCCCTCAAGGAAAGTTTCATAGTGTCTGGTAGTAAATTGTGTTTCTTGTTAATGTTATAATAATGTATTGCTCAGGACGCAGGAAGGATCACCCAAAGCAAAACACGCCCTTCTGTCTCCGACCCACTTATGTGACCTCTCCTCTTCAGCTGAGAGTGTATGTAGCTGAACCAACATAAAAGTTTTCTTGTTAATGTGGTTTATGGTGAAGATCGATAACTCAGCGTCACCGGGGTTTTCATGGGATATTAAATGAAGCTTTTATTCTGAGTGCACAATAAAATGAGTTGTCTCGCAGATTGATCACAACTTTCAAAACTCGAAGAGTTAGCCGAGGGTTCGTTCGTATTAAAAAGTCAAAGTAGATTGTTTTGATTTTAATATGTTCAGTTCTGACTTTTTAATAAGATTATTAACATTTTCAGGATTAAAAAGTATGGCAATATGTTGAAGAGAATCTTAAACAATTGAAATACAAGATTTTTTTTTCAAAATGTTTGTTTGAAGCAATTAGTTTACCGATGATTCTGAGTATTGCTTGCGACAAACAAAATGATCTATATTTGTATACGAGTATATACAGACGAGCGAGAATCCTAACCTTCCAACAATATCAAACAAATAATACCGCTTACTGTTGCTTCACTATCAGTAAAATATGAGCTCTGAGGTGATCTGTAATTTACATGAAAGAAAAAAAGCAGTGACAACTTTTCACTGTTTGCACCAAATTGTTGAATTTACGTTGAATTTAGTTATTATGTGCATGAAATATGAATTCGTATATTTATTCCATCCAAATATGCGTACAATCACTCAAAGATACATCCAACGTATAAGTTTCAGATTATTGTTTATATAATTCCATTTATTACTTATAACCATATATTGCACATTGTGTTAATGTATGTGTACAATATAAACTTTATTTCAGGAAACCTTCAAATCCCTTATATGAACATAATTAAGAATATAATGTACACATAGATGCCTTAAGATATTTTTTAAAAGTCTTGTTGCGTCTTTATCGAGGCAACGCTTCTTTAAACCCTTGTTGGGCATTGAGCGCATAGTAGGAGTAATTCTCCATTAAGTTTTAAAGGAAGATTTATCAACGGAAATGGCCTATTTAAATAACTCTCGCAACAATTATTACAGACTACTCAAAAACAAGTTACAATTATTGGGAAATCCGTTTGAGTTCGAAGTAGTATTTTATGATTCTTTTTATGATTCCTTTTTCATTGCTTTTTCAGAAAAAAGTAATGTATAATTTATTACACACTACAAATATCGAAATTATGACGAAAAAAAGTGTTTAAGGAAGTTATACAAAAAATGTAAAAATAAAGTGTGTACCAAATAGCAAGGTCTATTTCGTTAAGTTCTATCCTCGTTCAAATTAATTTTGTATTTTGTTGTAAAACGTGACACAAGCACACACCATACGCACTCATCTACTCACTTCCAACACCCAGCCGTGTTGATGTCGCTCTTCTTCGCAACAATTGCATGTAAAAATAGCCTGCACGCCACTGTCTACTCTATTCAAACACATTTGCTTAAAAAATAATACCGTTCAAGGAAGTTCATTAGATAACCTTTGGTTTATTAAATTAGTAGGGAATTTCTAATGTTCATAAAACATTTATCAACTTCTCTTCTTTTAATAATTGATAATTCTTGCCAATGCAGTTCCAAAATAATGTTTATAGATGGCAGAACTGGCGACACATGTTTCACAGGGCACAGAGTAAAACAATCTTCTTACAGCATTTTTCGTGTTTTTATCATATAAGTAAAGTCGTGCCACAAAACAACAGGCGGTTTATTTCAAACCAGAAAATAACGATACAAAACATCGGAGTGTGCCGCCAATAGCAGTCTTTCCAATTATAGCTCCTGTGGCCGCAGCTCACGCATTTCATACACGCGATCCCACATGACACACTGGATAGTTAAAGTCCGATTTAAACGTAGTGTCCTCTCCAGAGACTGTCATCTAATCGGGAGCTTCGATACGACTTGAAGTTCGGTATTGAAGCTCCCGATTGAACGACAGATTAGTGAACACAAACTGTTGCTAGCCTGAGACCTCGAGGGGCCGCTCCGTTTAAATCGGAGCACGGAGGACGCACGTGAGCGCCGGCAGGAGGAAGAGCGCGAGGGCGGCGCGGGGCGCGCTCGAGGCGGCGCGCGAGCGAACGGCCTTCCAGCGGAGCACGCGATCAATCGCCACCCCGTCCTCCTCCGTCGGGCACAGGCACACGGGCGTCCGCCAGCGCCAGCGCCGCCGCCGCCGCTTCTGCAACACAGCCCTCCGCCGGAAGTGCTTCGGCGCGCAGGACGAGGAGGTGCTCGCGTTGTCCTCGGCCGTCCACCGGTGCCGCTCTTCGCCCGTCGACGGGCGACGAAAGGAATACGGCTGGCGTTTGGTTGGTGCCGACCAGGGCGAATTGGTGTGTGTTGGCTTGGTGGTGAGCGGAAATGACTGGGTTCCTGGTTTGTTTGTGGTCAGTGATGTGGCGTTCCACGTGGTTGGTGCGTTCAGTGATGGCGACGGGGATGTCAGTGATGTCGTCAGGGATGACGACTGTAATATCGTTGATGACGTTAGTGATGTCTCAGTCAATGACATCGTCGGCAGTAGGGAGATGGACTGTGATATAGTACAAAAACTGATTTCGTTCGTGGTTGTTAATGATGTACTCTTCTGTATTGGCCGCTTACGGTTGGTCAGGTTTAAGAGCGGGAATGACCGGATACTTACATCGTCGTTTCGCGACGATTCGCTGTACTTTTTCTTCACCCAGTCCGCCGGCTCGAGGAAGTCAACGGGCAGGACGGGGGGCTCGGACAGCTGCTGGCGCGTGGCGCAGAGGCCGCCCCACTGCGGGTGGCAGCTGGTGCCCGGCGGGCACTTGGAGCACGGCCGACCCACTTTGTACACGCTCGCGTCGATGATGTTCCCGGACGGCCCGTAGTTGCACACCAAGCGGTTCACCCAAAACCGTTTTTTCCTCACCACGTCCACGAAGGTGACGGACGCGCACCCGACGTACTGCGTCCTGGCCCACACCAGCTGCGTGTAGTGGCCGATCCTCGACGGCGGCTTGACGCTGCCCTGGTAGGAGGCCACCCAGTCCGGGTCGTAGGTGTTCATTTCCAGGTACCAGTCTTTGACGGCTTCGGAGTGGTTCATTGCTCGGGGTTTCTGAGTGCCTATCGTAATGATGTTCTGGCCCACTTCGAATTCTTTGGTCACCTTGCAGACGTCGTGCTGCCCGGGGTCTTCGAACGACGTGCATTGGTCTGCCCAACGTTGTGCAATCTCTTGGAGTTCGTCATGCCACATCAGCTGCAGCATCCCCGCTGCCGGGGGCTGCTGCCCGTATTCGTTTTCTGCGTAACCTAAGGCAACCTTGTTTCTGAAGTAGTTCTGGTAATGTAAAATGAGCTTTTTCTCCTCGTCGTCTAAACTTCGTTTCGAGTAATGTTTGCACAACTTGCCGGGACCTTTTTCAGGATACACACACATTGTGTGACTTCTGGGTTTTGCGCACAGGGAGCAGTATTTGTTGTCACTGTTTATCACTTGGGTCTTAACGTGTGCAAGAAGAGAGAGAATATATGGCAGCACTGAAATCGCATACATTTTGACATATTCGTCTCGCTGGATATATTATTGTTGTTACCCTCCTCTTGTCTTTTCACAAATCTTACTTTAGTGAAAGAGATTAAATACAGTGCATTTCTCAAGAAATGGAATATTCCTTGTCGTTGACATTTCTTGATCAGGTAACTTCAATTCCTTTGCATAATAGCGCAGTGCACATTCATAACTTATTTGCTTTGCTACAAACTTTTGTTTTCACCGCCCCCTTTATTTTGAAACTGTTTATCTCACAATACTGTTGTCAATGATACGTGATTTACTCTCTCGATTACTTATTTCTACAAAGTATGACTTAAATTTTATGTCGACGGTATTTGAAACATTGTAGGTAAGATTCATTCCTTAAGTTTAAAACTAAACAACTAACATACTTTAGGAATGTTACTACATTGGTAATGTATTACATGGGTTGCGGACATTTGAAAGTATTTGTGCTTTGGAATGTCTAATTCGATTAATAGATACCTGCCGATAATACCAGCCTACAAGTTCAGAAATAGATGGGTTAAAATATTCGAAAAAAATCCTACTTTGATAAAGTATTTTTTTTATTTACCTTCTAATAAGATAGTCATCATGTAGTTGCTATTTTGTAAATTTCATTCACCATTTTTCAAGATAGATGATTAACCTTTGCATTTCATATATGTAATGCAACATACATTTATATAATTATTTTTGTTTTGATCTCATTGTTTATTTACTCCACGTTGGGTAAGCCGTTGTGATCGTATTGTTTATTAATTCGTTGTTTTAGTTAATTTAGTTAACTAACCTGCCACCGCGCAATGACACAAGCGAGCAATTATTAATGTAGGGGAGTGAGTTTTGATGATGTAATGCTCGACGACAAAATAACACAAATGTTTCGATTTCTTCGTTTAATGTAAGAAAACTCACTAATTTTGTTTTGTACCCAATTTGTACCCATATTGACATTTCTTCACAAAATCGAAAAAACGAACGAAATACATAAAACACTCAAAAAATTTAAAATCTAAAGCAATACACTCTTTTAAACTATTTCTCTCAATAAAAAACAAAACTCACTCACCATACAATGTAGATAACGTTCAGTTTTTACAATAAAATTCCTTTTCCGCTAATTCGCATAATATTCTTTTCTACATCAGGTCTCCACAGCATTACAAAATTCTTGTAAGAGTTACTATTTCTGTTTACATTTATTTTAATCTCTTTCGTTTCTTTCTTAATTCGCCTTAAATTTTGCCCTTCATGAATTGTGGTAGCATAAAACGGGATAGAGAGAATAATCCAAAATTACTTTTATTTTTTAACCAATCCTTTCTCTGAGAACATAAAAGTTTCCTACCATAATATTTAAATATACATTCTTTCTCGGCATTTGGCCTGCCCCTCTGGACGCCTGGTCAGAGGGGAGAGAGAACTCGGGTACGGGGGGGGGGGTGAGCTCGTCAGTTCGATCTACGCTAAAATATTTTCCGAATAAAGTTATATTTTGACCTATGGTGGTTAACCAGCCTGAAAATAGTTCTAGTCGAGATTGGTGTTCCAACACACTGGCTGTCTACCTGCTGCTTGTTGTATTCCTAATTCGAAATAATGTGGAAACTCCGCACTAAAGTGAGCCAATTCGCAGCATGAAAGACTGATAACACTGTCCGAGTCCTCGTTGATCACCTGCGCAACGTAAGCCGGCTGTTTACTTGTTCCCAGCTGTTTACAATAAATATTCTGGAAATAGGGTGTCATCAGTTCTCCGGGGCTGTCAGGATTACAGAGGATGATTTTCCGGAGTGTAGTTTTCTTCGTTATCAGCTACGATGTGTTGAAGTTCCTCACTACGACGAATTGCAAAAGCGAGAGGTGTAGCCGCGACGCAAATCCAGAATGTGGTTGTTTCTCGAATCCCAGTTAGCGTTAATACCATATGGTGCAAGTTCGATAATTTAATTCGAGCGTGCTGCTAGTATTCATATTATTAATATAGAACGTGCATTCAGAGAAGTAAAATTTAAAGAATGAAAATAAATAACTGAGCCAATAGATACAAACGTTTTTAAAAAAAAGGTGAACTTCGCAAGAGATGATGTTCAGATTAGCGACGTGCTGGTTAATTTCTCATTATAAAAATATAAAGAATGTTACACAACATAATTACCTCCGTAATAGTTGGATATTTTCTTCTCGTATTTGTTAAGTTGTATATTACTTTAATTCGCCGTATCGTGGTTCCGTTCACACAACTCCACTGTGTATGGGAAACCCTCTAACTTGAAGCCTTACGGCAATGCCGGATCACTAACGAATGTCTTGTAATTTTTCGTTTGCCTCCGGAAAAGGCTTCTTGTTGCTTTCAGATGGGAATTTTTATTTCTCTGGTCAGACCACCGGATTTTGATCTTTTGTTTGCTCTTTGAAGGCGTAGCGGTCCTCTACCGATCTTCGGTGTATACTTTCGTGGTAGTTCAATGTCCGTGAGTTGACATAGGTCACAGTGTAGGATTTTAATGTTCAGTTAATGTCACTAGTAATTTTTCGGCGTATCGAGTCGATTATTTCTTGTTTACTTATGCTATCGATGCCATTTTTTCTCTTGTATGAACTTACGCATTCTGTTCAAAGATAGTTGTGCTAGATTGTTTGTGCTGTGTCTTGCCTTCTATGCTGGTATACTAATATGGCTTTTCCGCAGCCGACGACTCTAGCAGAGGTGGAAACGGTATCCCTTCTCCGTCAGGAACTTACCCACAGATACGTATCTTAATCAAATCTGTCTCAAACAGATCCGTGAAACTATCGGACATACAAAGATAACACTCTTTCTCTGTGGACATATGTATTACCTATCACGATTGAATATACTTATGTGTGAATGTGATGGAATTTCTAGTTGTCTGTGTGTGACTCAGTTTGTGTGTGGCTGTGTGCATTTGCGAGTGGTTGTGTACGAATATGTGTGTGCTAAATAACAACCCTCGTTTTGAACAGCGTTTATCGAGAAGTTTTACTGATCCATTGAGAAAATACCTGAGATGGCTCCTTGTTTTGCATCTGGACATTAATGTAGCTCATCAATGTAGCTCTTGTGTTCAGCTCTCCTTTTACTAGTTGTCGTGGGGGTGAAGCAAGATTTTGGATTTATATTTTGATAGGAATACTATAAAATAAAATCTTGTTTGTTTACCGATACACATAAGTTTTATATTATTCTGGAGAGGCAATTTCTACTTTTTATTTGTTGTTAATCCGACTTTTATTGTTGTTTGGTCCCCCATTAAACTATGTATAGTAATAGGGTGCGAATATGATTTTGGAGCTGAAGAAACATGTGCAGATTATACTTCTTCCCCGTAGTCCACATATAGTTTTACTGTTTCTTTTACGAAACTTTATCAAATCAAAAGTAAATGTGTGTGTGTATGTGTAGAGGGAGGCTGCTAAATGCAAGAGCGTTCCGGCAGACGGTATACCGCGGTAGGGCAGTAGCCCTCAGCCGCTTGCGCGGCGCGTTTTAATTGAGTCAATATGTGCGGGGCGAATTACATTCGCAGCCAATAACACACGTCTGCTCTAACCCCCCCCTCTCCACACGCCTCCAGCGTCGAGCCGCCTCTGCCGCTCGCTTCCTCCGCGGCTGCCAGTAGTTCGCGAACAGTCCTCGCGTTTGTAACGATTCATGTGCTTCTTCCGCTGTTTATTTTATTTGCACCATCGAATAAATTCTTCAGTATCTCAATCTCTCCTTCTCGCACACTTGAATATTTACTGCACACCGTGCTACGTTCTAAACAGTTATTTCTACGTTCTGTTATTAAAGGTCCCTGGGATGTATCTGAAATAAATCTACCGACGTTGATGTCTTCAAATACTCCCATGAGTGCGTTGATCATATTGATTTGTACGATTTGTTAGTTTATTTCACCTATATGACTTTTCTCTGAAAATATATGTAGTTTTAGGATCTTAAAAATGCGTTGATTCATTCTCAAGTTGTGATGGAAGAAAGTGATAAATTTCATAATGAAAAAATAACTTTTTTCATTCTTTCGTGCCCTCGGATAAAATCTGCCAGAAAATATAAGGAGGTCGGGAGGCAGAGAAATCCATCTGCAATCGGAATAAGAAGAGGTCTGGGGAGCGAATGAACGGGGTGCGTGGAGGGCGGGCGGCAGAGGAGGATTGGAAGGTGGTTGGGGGAGGGAAAACAAGAGAGCGCTGGAGCAAGAGGAGGGTCAGGGCGGTGCCCTCTCTCCCAGTCGCCGGGTGACCGCCGCAGCCGCTTCTCCTCCATTTGAATATCTTTTATTCGAGCGGAAGATGGATGAGGGCACGGAGCAAAACAAATCTCTTAGTGGCCTATCTCTCTCCCCCCTCTCCCTCCCTCCCTCCCTCTCTTTGTATCTCCTCTCTCGTTGCAGAGGCGCCGCCCGGAC
>BOPP01000083.1:1401008-1420689 GCA_017312745.1 Gryllus bimaculatus
GGAGAGTGGAGAGACGGGAGAGAGAAAGGCCACTCGCACCCTCTAGTCATATGACGTCGTGTCCTTGTAGACTGGTGACGCTCCATAACACAGCGATGGTGGCAGATGATCACGACAGCTCCATAAAACTGCGCCCAGATTCGTTCCCAGTAGCCCGCTCAGCACTTCTTAACTGATCACACCATAGAATAGGTGCATCGTTTAAAAGTTCTCACGCGCGCATAGGCCGACCTTACCGCCGTGCGTCCAATAAATGTTAAAATTACAGCCCAATCTAGTGCAACATAATGCATCGCAGTACTGCCGGCATCAGCGTCGGCACGTCAGCCAGTAACTCGCCTAAGTGAACTTAACACCAAAACTCAGAAGTGAAAACAGTAGCATGTGCGTGCAAAGCAAAAGTAAAAGTATAAGTGACACTCTTCGCATAAAAGCCTCACTCTTTCCCTTCCCTTTTCACTCTGATACCTCCATATCCACTTTTATCATCCAATCCAAACCCTTATTCTTCCTTCCTACGAAACAACGTCCTTCATTAGCTCATAGGACGCGTTAGAATTCAGGTTTTTCAAAGTATCCAGTACAAAGCGCCCCTACGTAGCCATGATAAACGCTCTCCTGGAAAAAGCTCATATTCGGGGTCGTCATGTCTTGTTTATTTCAGTCTTCATTGACATGGCTTCCTCCATCTTTCAAACTGCCTATCTCCGCGCGGCCGCTTCGCCCCCCCCCCTCTGTGTCCAAGCGATGAATGGGCGACATTTCAGACCTTGGGTGATAGGTTGCGCGTTGTAATTCGAGTTTTGAAACTACCCAGAACACAACCGCACATGTATAAATTGCCGCCCAGAGAAAATCCATTTTCGTCGTGTCTGGCTTATTTCTGTCATTTTTTCAAACAAGCCTCTTCGAATTGCACCCGATTAAGGAAATGCGACTCTTTCAGTCCCTTTGAAATTCCTCATTCTTTTTAAACGTAGCAAAACATTTCTAACTTTCTGATTTCTAACTGTTGTTTCGTGATATTTCATTACGATAGATGTGTGTTACATAACATTACAATTGTTGCAACCTTTGAGGAAATAATATTTCTGACAACATTCGGATTTTGTTGCTGCGTAATTAAGCTATGAAAGCCCAAGTTGTTCATCAATCCGTCAAGAGCGGACACCCAGTTTTAGAATGGAAGATTAGTGGAATTTAGATACGCATTTCTTGATTCTAAAACTTGTTCGTCAAGTAAGTCAGTGATCTTTTAATAACTTCTGATTCTATCTTAGTTGAATCCGTTTCCTTTCTATTCACATACATACGAGTTTCTCTCGATAGCCCCAAAAGACGTTTGTAGAAGTTCGTTTGTATCTTATCCAGTTGACTAGTGTATCTTAGAGTCCTGTAGCTATTAAGACAGCAGAGTAATGAACTATCTTACAAACATTTTAACTTTTGTCCCCAAAACTCCTTGCCCGCCAAGGATGGTAAGAGTCTAAAAACGTAGAAGATTCAGGTAGGGTTCTGGTGATCTGGACGGCCGCAAACGATTATCGACGAATCGAGAACCGTTCCTCCCAGCGCGATATCCGAAAATGAGTTGAGTCTCCCGCAACGCAGCGACCAATCCCACTCTCCCCCTTCACTTCCGAAACCTCTCGCATCTCCTCCCCTCCCTTCCATCGCCCCCTCCCCTCCTCAGTAGCCGCACAAAGCCCTGGCGGCGTATTAGGGCTGGCGCGCGGGGCCGGCGGTTGGCAGCCAATTTCCGGGCGAAATTAGAGTTGGTGGTGAACGCGAATCGACGACTTCGACGCCGCGACGGCAGAAGGACGCGGGTTGCAGTTAAGGAAATGTTGAGGAAGAATGCGTCAATGAAGTTTAGTTTCTAGGTGTGTCAAATTAATTCATAGTCATTATTTAAATGAAAATACTATTTTCGGTAAAGGGAACATATATAACACTCATCTCTTGTTCGTAGAAGTTTCAACTTTAGCAGTATTATTAGAGGCTCTACAATGTTAAACATTGGATATCACAGTAACTTACAACATACAGTATGTAATAGAAAGTATCCACACACGTGATACGTTTTTCATGAAGGGGGCTTGCACACCTCGTTATATTGTGTGGTACTATCACGGCACAGGCCTACGTTGATACTTTAAACACCTTGCTTTGCACTGTTGAAGAGCAATTTTGGGATGGCGATTGCATCATTCAACAAAATCGAGCACCTGTTTATTCTGCATGGCCTGTGTTGGAGTGGTTACAAGACTATATCATCCCTGTAATGAACTGGCCTGCACAGAGTCCTGACTTGAATCATATCGAATACCTTTGGGATTTTTTGGAACGCCGATTTCGTGCCAGGCCTCACCGATTTACTTTGATACATCTCCTCGGAGCAGCACTCAGTGAATAATGGGCAGCCATTCTCCAAGAATCCTTCCAGCACCTGATTGAAAGTATGCCTGCGAAAGTGGAAGCCGTCACCAAGGCTAAGGGTGGGCCACCACCCAATTGAATTCCAGCATTACCGATGGAGGGCACCACGAACGAGAAGTCATTTTCAGAAACGTGTTCGAATAATTTTGATCACATAGTGTATTTACTTTCTCTACTCAATTTATTATTCTTGCTAAGTGTTGAACATGCATGACCAGACGTGTGAATCAAAGAAAAAATCTTACTAATTAATTCATTTGATTTAATGCAAACACACTCACGACGGAAAAATAAGTTATAGATCTTCGAATTTTGTGTTAAATCTCAGCGATTTTTGAAACATAAATGAATTGTTATTTTGTTGTTTCAAGTTCAGAACACAAAGGCAGACTATTGCAATTCGATTGAAGTTAAACACAGAACATGGAATGGCAACAATAGTGTATTAAATAACTATAATTTCGAGAACAATGGACTTTTGACGAATGTTTCTAGAACAATTTATGAAAATTGACAATTTTAAAAAAGGTCTGCACAAGTACTTTCTTGAATTTTTGATATTAAAATTCTTGTACACTTGTTAAATTTTTTAGCAGATGTTGACAGCGACTAACGAATAAACAAAAGAAATTGCATACTTGATGACGCGTACCTAAAAAGTGCCAATCACCATAAAATTAGCAATGGGTTTTTAGATGTAAATTGCGTAAGTGTATAATAGTTTATTAGAAAAAGGGACACAAGTAAAAACAATCAACGTGAAGCTACGGGAAATAAGCCGTAAAGTATTTTTAGTACCGCAGTGCATGACAACATCATATTCATGATCATCACTGTGGTCAACCTCTGGATGTTCGCGTTTTGCTCTTTTGCATTTTGAACATAATTAGTGCGTGTAAGCATGTTTTCCTATTTTTGTTCAACAATTGTTTGAAAAAGAATAATAACGTTACTTTCTCATCATTTCTAATATTTCTATTTTGCCAATATTTCCCTTACTTTACCTGTCGGTGATCTGGGATGTCTTGAATGGTTTCAATATTAACTGAATTTTAGTAATTACGGACGTATTTTTCCTTCTTAACTTACCACTTTTCGATCCGAAGGGTTGCGAATTGGTGTCCCGCATAGGTTTGTCCCTTGTATCTCATGTACGTGTTGTCGCAGAGCGCCTTGCGTTCTGCCGACCACAGATCAGAGGATACCCGCAATTGTATTGATGTCTAGTGAATAGACAAATGTGTCCCATCGGGACGTAAAGGGTAACCTGCTATCCACCCTTGATATAAACATAATTCTTCTTTATGAATTTCTTTGAAGCCTTTCTCAAAGAGTTTACTTGACCGCGATAGGCAAACCTCCTCACATCGCGATTTAATGTGCTTTAAGCAGTTTCTTTTTTGGTATATGCGTTCTGAATAGCAGAATGCATATATTTGACACAGCAGCCTCCGATCAAGTGAGAGGTGTTTTTGATTTCGTTCGATAACCAGAAATATGAAACAATCCAAAATGAACGAAACAGTTTTGATTTTGACTGAAACGCAAATATTTCATTGTTTTATTCCGCCTATTTTCATACTTCGTGAAACTCGTAGTTAATACGTCACTACCTACCACTCACTGAGCAAATGGCTCCGTGCATTTGCGGGCTGACGTCGGGAGTTTTGGGTTCGATGCGGGTGGATTGTCACCTAGTCCTTTCACTCCTCCTCATCACCCTATCACTTCATTCAGCATTCCTTCCAAAGGGCAGGAAACCCTTGCCCTTAATGGGATATTAGTTGGCAAATAATATTTATAATAATATTTATAATAATAATAATAATAATAATAATAATAATAATAATAATAATAATAAAAATAATAAATAACTTAAGATACATATGACGTCATAGGACGGCAAAGCATGAAATACGAGGCTGTTTATTATTAACTTATTACTACCCACTTGTTGTATTATGGAACAATTTCATTCTTGGTACGTAAATAATTGTGCTTTTGTATTGTGCCTTAGTATGTTATTGCAGAATTTGTGATGTTTGTTTTTGTTAAAATATTTAACTTGTAGCAGTGATATATGAGAGAATTTTATTTGTTGTTCTTGCGCAGGGACTGTAATACGTGTTGGGAAACCATATTTTGTAGTTTTGTTCTTCAGCGTTGTAGCTGCTACAAAACCAGACTTTTTGAACTAATACTTTCTAAATCATAACGTCTCAGCCAAATCACAAAAAATATTGACAATCGACGATGTAAAATAACGGGAAAGTCATTTGCACTAAAATACTTTTTTGGTTTCCCTCGTTATCCGGCAAAACACCAACCTTTGAGGAAAAAATACAACAAAAACCTGAATAATCGGGTCGTAATGGTAATTGACAAGGACCGTAAACTGTATGTTAGCTTATGAAATCCCGTGAAGCAACTGCAATCGGGATAGTCGGGATCGGGAGGTAAAAGCTTTGGTGTAGATCGTGGGCGTTGAGAGAGGGCAGATGTGGCAGGCAGAGGCGGGGACCACATACGGGATCATAGTGCGAGAGCTGTCAGACCCACAATTGGTCGGCGGGAGACGTAGAGTCACAGACCGGAGGGAAAGACTGGGAATTGTGGAGAACTCGCGCCGTCTTGTGCACGGTCAGCGCGAGGTGATAGAGATGAAAACAGCTGAAGTCAAGCGGTCAAGGGAAAACCTTATACTGAAACGAAGAGAGGATTGCGAAGAAGAGATGTTGGAACAAGAAGAGGGCACTAAGTAATGGGTGAGACAATGCGGTCATCAGTACCGCGAAGGTAATATGTGCGTTATTCGTACGGGTGGTGGCGTTTCCTCAAAATCCGGCGCCGAGATACACGTCGGCTACAGGGAGATTTCCCCCTTCATGTTTCTCCTCATTAGGCCTCATTCTCCTCATTAGGCTGCGCCCCAGGCAGAACTCCCGACAGTAGTGTTGTGCGTGTAATTGTAAATAAGGTGAGCAGTTAGGACAAGGAAGAGGAAAAATGGAGTGCCGGCCGTGTCCCGTGTAATGTTCGGGCATGCGCCTGGCATCGATCGAAGAAACCACGGAAAACTACCGAGCACCCAGGCCCTAGAATTCTCCTCCAGATGGCGGGTGAATTCAACGAGGCTATGTGGCTAGTGTTGAAAACCGACCGCCAGGACTCGCACCCTAGGACGTCGGGGTCTTCCCCTCATCCCGTGGGAGTGGAAAGGACGAGTCCACGCGAAGGTGGAGGGGGGCGCGGCCTGAATTTGCTTGGCCCTGGGGAGGCGCCTCGAAAGGACGAGCGGCCCGATGCGATTGGACGCGCGCTCTCTGGGGCGCCCTCGCTCGCTGGGCGTGCTCCGCCCACGCCACCTCCGCCTTGCCCTGCCACGCCACGCCACTCCCCTCCCGGCACGCCACGCAGCCCGCATCCCGTCCCCCTCCCGTCTTCTTACCACCCCCTGTATCCTGCCCGCCCCGTTCCGTCCGCCTCGTTCCTCCCCGCACCATCTTCCTCCTACCCCCATCTCTCCCGGGCCTGTCCCCCCACCCCACGCTATCCTCCCACCTACGTCGCCTACCGACCCCTTGCTTGTCGCCCCGTCCTTGCCGCGCGTCCCTGCTGCCCCGTCCTTCCCGCCTGTCTCTCCGCCACCTCCCTACGCCCGTCCCGACCGCTCTCGTCCTTCCCGCCTCATCCTTCTGGCCCCATCTCTCCCGGCCTGTCCCCTCACCCACCCCATCGCATCCCTCCCACCACTCCCTACCGCCCCCTATCCTTGTCGCCCCGTCCCTGCCGCCCGTCCTGCGCCCGTCCCTGCCGCCCGGTCCTGCCGCCTTCCGTCCCTGCCGCCCCGTCCCTGCGCCCCGTCCTGCCGCCTCGTCCTGCGCCTCCGTCCTGCGCCTGCGTCCCTGCCGCCCGCGTCCCTGCCGCCCGGCCCTAGCCGGCCCGTCTGCGCCCCGTCCTTCCCGCCCTTTCTCTCCGCATCCTCCTTACGCCCCGTCCCGCGCCTCGTCCCTCCATTGAACCCGCCTCATCCGCTTGTGCCATGCTCTCCCGGCCCTGTCCCGTCCCACCCATCGCAACTCTCTCCACCACGTCGCCTACTGCCCCTTCTGTGCCGCCCCGTCCCTGCCGCCTCGCTTCCCGCGCCCTGTTCCCCTCCTGCCATCTCTCCCGGTTCCGTCTTCTCGCCCCGCCGCAAATCCTCTGCACCCTGTTCCCACCCCGTCTCGTCCGCCCTGCCGTTGCCGCCTCCAACCCGTCATCCACCGGTCCTTGTGCCGCCGTCCCCTCCCGCCCTGTTCCTCCGCCCCGTCCCTCCGCCCCGTCCATCCGCCTAGTCCCCCCCATCCGTCGGGGTCTCTCCCCGCCCATCTCTACTCCACCGCGCCCCGTTCTGCCATGTGAAGCTCAGCTTCGCGGACGCTAAGTTATTTCAGAGCTAGCATTTCATTTCTTTCAGCAAAGTCTCTAATCTGCGGTATCCTAGTATTCAAGTGCCGACGGTGGCGGGTTTTTGACTGTAGCTAAATAAATAACAAGGTCCGATTCGACCGCTGCCTAGAGGACAATTCTAGCTGGACTCTGCTCTTATTGATTGTTTACTCCAGTCTCTCCGATCATTTCCATTCCTTGCCCTATTCTCTCCTCTTACACACACACGCATAACTACATTCTCTACGCATGGAGCCAGAACCTGCCCGGGGCGGTACCCCGATGCGCTTAGGGTAAATTTCTGGAGGGGCAACCCCTCACGCCGATGTTTCGTGGAATCAACCCACGCTGCCATACCCTCGATAAAAAATTCACTTCACTTACAGGGCTAACAATTATTGCAGTCGACGCGCTCAGACACCTCTATAAGTAGGTCAACCAATCCACTACGCCACGTGACGCTCGGCTACATGTCGCTGCGCTTGCCATTTTGGTGACCTTCCTGTGACAAAGCCCGTCGCTTCTTACCACTAAGAGCACAATATCACTAAGACCTTTTTTCTTTTTAAATGTATCTCTACAGCTAAACTTTCACGTACGTATTATTGTTATTATTATTGTTATTATTATTGTTATTATTATTGTTATTATTGTTATTATTGTTATTATTATTGTTATTATTATTGTTATTATTATTGTTATTATTGTTGTTATTATTATTGTTATTATTATTGTTATTATTATTGTTATAGCCTCTCGGGTAGATCATGTTCCGCCAACTACTTCCGGTTTCAATTTCTACAGGGGCAAAAATAGTTGTAGATTTCTAATTGTCTCGATTTCTATGGCTATGTGACGAAAGAATCGTTCCGGCAGGCCTAGTATGCTAGATACGGTGAAGGGATCACGTCCTGCTTGCCACATGTGTCTCTCCCTATGTGAGGGTAATGATAAAACAGCGTCCAGGCATGGGTACTTCGCTAGCTGATTAGTCCGACCTTATAGTGCCACATACATACATACTTAATATTAATTTACACGCTGAAGTACCCGGTGTTGCATTGATATTTATTAACGACACTCGTCCATTTCATGAAAAGAAATTCATTTATCTGTAGTGCATCTCGGCCATTTCTGCCATGCCCTGAAACTTTCCCGTCCGTTCCGGTCTCACCCTATCCCTCCCAGTTCCTCTCTTCCCTCCCCCCCCCCAACCCGCTCCTCCTCGTTCAGCGATATCCTCAGCCATGCTACTAGATAGCTACGATTTTCGCTGTTCGATGCCACTGCTACGACCCTGCTACTGCATCGCTGCTGTTGGTCACTGTCAGCACTGTGAAGGGGCTCACGGGCCTCGCTTGTCCAGACCGCAAAACTACCATCAGGTGGGTTCGTTCCCCTTTTATTAACCTTCTGTTTTTTTTAAAACAGGCCTTGCCGATTATGAGTCCTCTCCGGCCGCTCTCCTTGACTCGTGCACGCACATACTCTTATTATAACTTACTTCTTTCCTTTTCTTTTTTTAAATATTTACACACATGCTGGGAAATGGAAATTTGTAGGAAGTTATTTGTTTTAATTGATATTGATTTCGTTATTGATTTTAACATAGGCCATTTACTACGCTAATTAGAAATTTGGATATATTAATTGGGCCGAAATTTTATTAATCACTTATTATTATTACTAACTACGACATGCCATTACTAATTATTCTTATTTCTTCTTACTTGAATCAGGTTAATGATATGAAAGTCTTTGTTTTCACATACCATTTGAATCCGTGAAGTCTTACTTTTGGGCAGTCATGGACTTGAGCGTTGACCAGTGTTCACAGCTTGGAGAGGACAGCCCTGCCAACCGGCGCCTGATGGCGCCACCGTGCGGTGGATTCCACGGTTGACCTCCACCGCATTGACCAGTTGTCGAGGTGCTCAGGCCCCAAACCGTAGCTGGTATTCGTTCCGATACCCACACATCAGTTTTCGTACTGTGCGCTATCACCGTGGTGCGAGATTTGTCTATTCCAGGCACTTTTTACCTCGACTTGAGGCCGAATCATTAATAATGCGAAATTAACCGTCTTTCGTGGTGACACACCGGTATTTATCACTCGTAACTGCTTTGAATACCAGCTACTCCCTCGCACATCAGCTCCAGATAAAGTTCATCGAATTCTCATGCGTTCGGTCTTCGCGAAATTTAACAAGTCTCTCTAACCTCCGCTCTCCGCGAAACCTAGTAATTCTCTCGCGACCGCTCTCGACAAAGTCTATCATTCGTCCCCCAGTAACGTGATCACTCTTTACGCGCTCAGCTGCAGAATTCCCTTCCATCTACCCAAATTTGGACTCCGCCCACTCTCGTTCTCGTCCAATAGTGGTCGTTGTTTCTTTTTGTAAATCTACTGTGATTTCGCATTGAACCGCTAAAATTTTGGTTATTAACTGCGCACTTCGCCCTCTCTCGCCCTTGGAGAACACTTGCGCATGTCTAATTTCTGGCTGCCTATTGGTGTGCGCTAAGACGTATTTATTGAGATTTATACGAGCCGCTGAATTCGTTCCGGATGATTGCTGATTTCCACCAGTAGCAATCATTTTGATCCGTCTGTTTCTTTTCCACGTGCTAATGGGCAGCTACCGTGGAAACAGCTTCTTTTGTAGGAAGGAAAGGTCGGGGGGGGGGGAGGTTCTTGGGTCCGCTGGCCGCTCGTCCTAAACATCCTATAGTCCCCTGGTGGCAGTCGGGAATGGATCTTCCCCGCCAACAAAAAAAAAGCCCCCTCTTCCGCTCTCTCGTGACCTACATTTCCTCCCTTTCTATCGTATTTGATTTTTACATATACTTGTTTTTTAATTGATATATCACAGTTCATGTATGCTTACGGAAAATTTCCGTAACAGTTTTGATTTTCAGCTACTCAAAACAAAAAAAATATTAAAATAAGTATTGTTACCTAAGATACATAGTAATATTTTCATAAAAAAGGTAGCCTAACCTATGACCGAAAAAACGTTCTACCTTTCAGTGAAATACGCATCGAAACGTGTCTTTCCGTTCCGGTTACTCGGACAAAGAGAAGAAAAAATCGTAAAAACATTAGGAATGGATTGCATACGAATAAATGAGCCTACCAGAGAGCAAAGGCGCAGTAATTTTGGAATCACAGATATATACTGTAATTTTCTTTATATAAATAATAAATAAAATACTCTGCAATATTTAACACTGTATTGATTAGCGTTTACCTTTAGCACCTTACCCTGAATATAGTAACATTTACCCTATCTTCCATACACCACTTACATTTATAAATAGTCGTCTGAATATTTTCCGCTGAGTGTAAGCGACGTGGCCGGAATGCCGGTGTTCCCTGGAAGCGTTTATTTTGCATTCTGTGCTGCTGCGTGTGCGTTCGTGCGCCGGCAGATGGTTAGTGGCGAAGGCGGCGGCGGCGGCGGCCGCTCGCGAGCCCTGGCGGAGCTTCCGCAACAGGTCGGATTGCGTGGCGAAGGACGCTCCCGCCCACGCCCCGGCCCCGCGTCCCGCTCGCGCTCGATACTGCCCACGCCCCGCCGCGCCCCCTACACCGTCCCCAGACGCGCGCCCCGCCCGCGCCTCGCCGCCGCGCCCCGCCCACGCGCCCGCTATCGCCACCAAACCCGCCACAAACCACACCTCAGTCCCAACACGCGCTCCGTCCGGCTCCTCCACGCCCACCCGCGTTCCCCGCCCCTCCCGCACCACTCCCTCGCCCCGCCCGTGACCCGCCCCCAACCCCGCTACCCACAGCCCTCGCCACCTACTTCTTCTCGCCGCCTGCCCATCTTCCCAACACCCGGCGCCCACCACCATCAACCCTCGCCCCCACCGCTCGCGCCCGCGCCGCCGCCCCCGCCCTCGACCCTATCTACGCCCGCGCTCCCATCGACGCCTGCACCCCTTCGCTCCCCGCGCCTGCCACTCACAGCGCGGGGGGTGTGGTCTCTAAACGCTGTCACGCGGCGACCGCGCCTCCGTTGTGTCCCGGCCCGCACGAAACCACCGCCGCTAGCCCTCGGCGCACCAGCGGGAGGGGTGATACCCTAAAACATACTTGAACATTTACTTTCTATTCATGGATGAATGTAGTTCAAAATAACGGAAGGGTAATTACTTACCACTTACCACTTTTCATTGCAGTTTGAACCACTTTACGATCAAGTATACTGAAATATTTTTTTTTCGTATTCTCGCCGTACTGTAGGTCCTCAACTGACCAGTGTCTCCGTTGAACTGGCAATAATGATCACAATCTACATAAAACGGTAGTTACCATGTTCTATTTTAAGAACGATCTACAGCTTTACATTTTCAATGGATATGAAACACGTTCAGGCACATGCTGTCGATTGTAGGAGCGAAGGAAAAGATGCTCAGGAGAGATTGCGCCTCTGGTGGGTGGGCTTCTCCGCACAAGGCATGCAACTTCTCCTCCAGCGCCTGCACAGCAACAGCGGAAAAGGGAATCGCCAAAAGGTGGACGTTAACTTCCGCCTGCGATGTGCCCATCAATCATGTCCCGTTCGGCACTTTCCAATGCATTTGTCAAGTCTTACACGGTGTTTCCCCTATGCACATGTCCATGTCTTGCACGGGGAATAACTTGTACATTAGCCGATGTCGCAGACGGTGAACCTCTGGCTGCGCCCTAACGAGGTAGGGAGTCCCGTCGCTTGTCGGTCGAGGCGTCACAATATACAACATGATTGTTTATTGCACGTGTATGTTATTAAAAAGAATTTTATTTCCCCTTTTTCGTTCTGATGATGTTTCCCTAACGTTAGTTTTACATAAATACACAGATATACAGATTTCGTCCCTTTTCTTTGTTTCATTTTATTTATTACTCTCCTCTCTGTTCTTGATCAGTTTATGAAATTCTCCATGTTATTACTCTCAAATTTACTACTGCTTTTTGTCGAATGTTACTCTTACTTACCACGTGCAGTTTTATACACTTTTTAATCGTAATATTTTTTGACGCTTTATATAACTTTCTTAATGTAATTCCAAAGATGATCATCAGTGTGTCACTTATTTTTTTTACTTTCAGATTCCTCTTTAAACTGTTACTAGGGCTTTACGAATAAATCTGGTCGGCAAATATCCCCTTCACCATTTCTATATCCAGCGATCATATCGTTTGATGACGAGCTATACAATAATAATAATTGAACTAATGAAAATTGATTTCCTTTGGAAAATGTTTTACAATATATTTTTTGTTTTATCCATCGAAACTTACTATTATCAAGTTTATGAATTAATTGCAAGTATTGCTTTATTGTGTCATCTTTTGCCTAAAAACATCAATGTCCGGAGCTGCTGATTAGTTACACGTCTTCATCCACAAAATAATTTCTTATTTATGTCAGTGATCAGTGCTTTCCCAAAAATCCATTCGTATGTGTATACGCTTATAATTAAATATTTTCCCAGAAAATATTGGAAATTTTAAAACTCACTTGCTTGAAGAGTAAAATAAAAAGTACATTTATACTAATCAATTATTGACAAACTTCCCCTTAACCCTCCACGGACGGAAGCGCTGCGTTCGATTATTGTTTGGTTGATTGTTAGTAATTCCGGGCGCGCCAACGTATGAGGTCATTAGTCCCGTAAGTGTAGTGCATGCTTTTCCTCGTGAGATGGGATGGGAAGTGCGTGATCTTCACTCTTTGAATGGCGAGATCTGCCGCCGACCGTGGGCTACCGAGGTTTCTTCCGAACTAGGTACCTCCCACCAGCGGGGCACCTCCCCAGCTGAGTCAACCTCAATGCTCACGACTGGACTCCTGACATGCGAGGTAGTGTAGTGCTTGCAAGTGTAAATGTGCCTAAGTACGTTGTGAGGATAGGGCAAGGAAGAGGAAAGAAAGATCGCGCGAGGTCCGTTGCCCGTTTGTTAAGGTACTGCTCCGGCATTCGCTTAGTGTTGATCGGGGAAACCAGGAGTCACCCGCTAGAATTCTCCTCAGGCTGAATTCGACCTAGCTCTATAGTTAGTGCCAAAAATCTGCCTCCGTCGGGGTTTTGGACCTGCACCTCCCCAGCAACGACATGAGTTGATGCAGCCTCTCCCGGGTGCGTCGATGGCGCCTGCGTTCGCGTGCGACCGCAGGCTGCGTCCCGCGTCGCCTCTTCGCGCCACCTGCGGCGACGCTGTCGGGGCGGCGCGCTCGGCGGCGGCGCAGCGGAGCGACGCGGGATCGACGCGGCGCGGCGCGGCGCGGCGCGGCGAGGAGCCTGTCTCTGTCACCCTCGACAATGCGCGTCAGAGACGCCCGCGTCCTGAACAACGGCCTCGCTCGCGTCCCAGCCCTTCCCCCCTCCGCGCCCCCACCCCTTCGCACTGTCGCGCGCCGGCGCGGCCTCATTCGCGTGGCACCGCCGCCGGTAATTCCGCCCGCCCCGCTCCAGCCGCGCCACCAGGCGCTCCCTCCAGCCGGCGCGCGCTCGGAAAACGCTCGCCTGCCCGAGAGAGTCTACTCGATGGAAGAGGGGGCCGGCGATAGTTGTTGCGGATGATAGCTGCAACAACGGTGTCTAAGTATATGTTAAAAGCTTTTACTTTTCTGCAGAACAGAGACACAAATGTCCGAAATCGTCTCCAAAATAACAGCACAATTTTTTTATTGTAAAATGCATGTGGTTTTTATTAGATGTAGATTCACACACATCAGAATTATGGTATATTAGAGCTGCTCCAAAAACGGAGAAGATTGATGTGTGTAGTAAGGATAAACTACATGAATATGATTAGTTTTGTTCCCGGAAATAGGAACATGGCTCGATGGAAATATGTGTCTATTAAGTTTTGAACTCAAACTTGGTAAATATTCCAGAGGTATCATCTAAAAGACATTCAGTTCTGAAGGTCATTAAGCTATTTTTTTGAAGAGCTTCTTTACATAAAGTCCTTGTGACATCTTTAAACTTTTTTTGCAAAATTGCTGCATTATTTTAATGTTAGAATTAAATAAAATTTGTTTATGTTATGGAATGCTTTCAATGTTCATTACAATCTCTCAAATTTTTAAAATTGCAAATTATGAAAATAAATGCAACGTATCTATCGATTTTAGATTTTTAATTATTGTTGGCGTGTACTTTAGAAAAAAAGTAGATGTGAAGTAATTATATAAAGACACGTAAAATGTTTCAGTACATCGCAAATTCCCACTTTTCTAAAGAATGGACTTCTTGCAGCGTGGGGAAGAGGACGACTATGTGGATGTATCTTCGACCATATACCTCATGGATTCACTTACAAAATGTCGAAACTGGGGTCAGCGAAATGTAAGGTCCTCTTCGTCCAAACGCCTTTAAAACGGGACGAAAATCCATGTAAGGGTAACGGTCACCATTTGCTCTGCACCGGTGAGTTGTTACGCTTGCTATCTGTGTCACCGGCTTACGCGGCATCAACTAATGTCACTGCAGTGCCACCGAATGGGAGATCCTAGGCATGATTCCTGATGATGGAAGGATTTTCGGCACTAGTTGCATGCCTACGTCGAATTCAGCCGCTGTCTGAAGGAGAGTTCTAGCGGGAGGCTGATCGAAAGTTTTGCGTGGTTTCTCCGATCAACGCCAAGCGAATGACGAGACAGTACCCTAGCAAATCGGAAATGGATCGCGCGCGATCTTTCCTCCCTCTTGCTTGACCAATCCTCACACCTTCGTTGCCCACTCTTACATGCTTCTCACACCCACACATGTTGGAAAATTTGTCGGAAGCTTTTAGATTGTCCCGGCTGGGGCAGTGCCCCTGCTTGTGGGAGATAGCTGGTTGGGAAAATCCCGCCAGACGACGAGTAGGTTGTCTCTGGATCTCGCTGTTCAGCACGGAATGATCACCCTGATCTCCTTCGACAAAACATGCACTATACTTAAGGGTTTATCTGTTGATGCGCCCCTATCAATCAGTCCATCTGTACCAAGCGGACCAAACAGTACAGTTAAGTAAGCGACCGAACAACAAGCAACAAGCGGATAGGCAATGAACAGATTTAGTAAATCTTGGGTGTTCAGTTAAACATCAAGACTCGAAGGGCGTATTTTTTATAAATACGCGAGGATATAGCGCTTTAAAGAATCATGATTTAGCTGAACAAGTAATGCCATTGAAGCAACGGGACAATGCACACCACAGTCGATTTGTCTCGTTTCCTTCCCGCGGCACATTTCTGTATCCTTCAATAAAAATTATGGTATTCGATGAACAAATATGCAGTTTCTTTAACAGTAAAATAATATTTCGTTCATTGTGGTTTTACTTGTAAAAAGGAAGATCCATTGAATATGAGCTGAATTTATTTTTAATTTCTTCGCTACACAGTGTACTCGGTGAACTCCCATTTTTACTTAGTCAATTCATATCGTTATTTCAGTTGGTAACGTGTTCTTGTGACCTGATTATATTGAACGTGCTTCTAATTTAAGTGTTTCTTTGTTCTCCGTTTTTTTCAACCAACCACTAGTAACATCTCTTTGTGATCATTGATTTGCAGTTTGTATTCATGATATTAACAGCGCCTTTTTTGATATTGAGGTTGGAACCCCTTACGTTCAAGAGGAGCGTTTAATCTGTCTAGAGAACTTACTCTGCAGTTATGAGAAACAAAATCGTGCTGTCCAGATTACGCCTTCTATCTTTTCTTGCAAAGGAATGAAAACTACCCTTTCCTGGCGACGTTTTAATTTGTTTTCTCGTTCTATTACATTATTGTCATTTACCTCAAAGTAAATAATCCATAGTACGTACTTTTTTTATTGTGAGTTCAAAATTATGACCTCTTTGAATTTCATTACATATTTTGTATTAAATTCTCTAATAAAGACTGATGTTGAAAGAATATGATTTGTTTTCGGCGGGTCTTAGTATTCAATCAAATAATATTAGAATAAAGCCACTTTTCTCTAATATCTCAATTTCCTTCAATAATTTCTTATAACTTGCAAGCAAAGGGTATAGCCAAATAAAGCAGAGAAAAGTGATCCCAAACCAAAACGATACTCGCGATGTTCATATAAAAGTGAATACAAATGTCGCAAATTCGTAAAAAATCAGCCTCCAAGGGCAATCTGTTACACACATACAATGAGAAACATGTGTTTCATGTTTTTTTCATCTCAGCTTCTATTGCATGCATTAGACTGAAACAACTTACAGAGACGGGGACAAATAGTTGCATTCGAAGGTATTTTTTTCCAAACATTTGGACGCTAAATGTAATTAGTTTGTAAAAATTGGTTTTCGATATGATAACGTTTGGAGGACTGTCTCAGTTTTTATCTCTAGAATGTGTCTTATAACGTTCTAAAACATTCTCCCTCTCTCAGATTTTTAAATAAAATTGACGACAGTGAAAAATAATTAAAACCAATTTTATTTGTTTAAAATTTCTTACATATTTGAAGCTTACTTTGTATTTGGTTTCACTTACCAATAATTTGTCTTAGAACTGATCTACAATAGTAGAATTTTTTAAACAATCAGCCACGTTATTTTTACTTATTCGTAAAAGTGCGTCTGTACGGAGTAGTTTAAAAAAATATAATACAACTGTGGAAAATCGATTTAGAGATCTTAACGGAAATACATATTTTGGGTGAATTTCGTTAAGTCTGTGGGTTTGTGTGTCTGCCCCGCAGGGGGATCCGACGGCCGGAGGGTCTGAGGGTCTTGATGGAGGCTAGTTTCTCGACGGCACTCACGTCGTTAGTGTCAAGGTGGACGCTGTGAGTAGGCTCCTTGTTTCTGGGCTTGTCCGGTAATCCACCATTTGTGCTCCTACCCGCCGGCTTCTGCAGTAGGGTTGGGTGTGGGACTTGCCCTAAACCCACCGAAGGAAGTCCGACGAGGAATCTTGAAATACTTCGTTAGGTTGCTCTAGTTACCGGGGTTACTCACGTCGATAGTACTAATTGGGAGTGCAGGGAGGAGACGGGTTGGGAGCGCCGAGCCACCTGGACTTCGGCCCAGACGGACATTTGGATTCGCCGTAACAGTATCCGATACTAATGCGTTATTGAGGAGTGATTTGGCACGGCGCACTGTGACGCTTAATTAGTCTTCTGCGCTATCCCGGACAGATAGTAGCTCTAAGATGGCAGAGTGGCCCTATCTAGATTGTACTCTTCTACAATATTTTTATCATATCATTCATGAATTCTGTTATTCAGGAACTCCAAGATTGAAATCATGTAAAGAAATATATTTAAGCGGCCAATAGATAGCAGCTGGAAAGACTAGGTAGTGCCGAAAAGATAGCGCATTCTAAAGAGATTAAGGAACTAATTAGTAAGAAAACAACTGTGCTATTATATAGTACAATTAGTTACTTGTGTGACGTACAAATAAAACGGTGGCAAGTTGAGATATCTTTTAATGTTTCGTGGCAAATTGCATTTGAAAGAATAACCACCGTGGTCCGACAGAAAGCTTAATATATCCTATGTTTTAGGCCTGAACTTTCTAGGAACGTTTTTTGATTCCGATCTAGTCGTATTTTTGTATCCGTTTGACTACAACTTTAACTTTTACAAGGAATGTGCCAAAAGTAAACTTTCGTAATTAAAAGCTTCTGTGTATTGTGAATTTGTATTTTTAATAGTTTTTGACATCAGACGTCTATCTACATATAAAAATGTTTCGTTACGTTGTTTAAATTGCCATCGGAGTTTCTTTCTGAGTTCACATTTTAGTTGAATTTTTGCTGCAAATGGATTCATTGATCTAACGAGCTATAGTTAGATAAATTTAGCAAGGTGCTTCCGTTTTTTACATGAGTTTGCATGAACTTTCCGTGATCACTATCAACGGCGGCAACACCCTTTCTCCTCGTTCGGTTCATCAAGCGTGACATCAGTCGCAACTGGGCGAGAACAGCCCTTCCTCCCCCGAGAGGATGCCCGGAGTGAAACTTCGCAAACAAGCGCCTCTTCGCGTTGGCTTTCCATTAATGCGATCGCGACACTTAACGAGGCTCCGATGGGACGGACGGGCGGGAGGGGACGGGGGGACGGGCGGGGACGACGGAGAGGGGACGGACGGGAGGTACGGACGAGAGGGTACGGACGGGAGGGTACGGACGGGGAGGGTACGGAGGAGGGGACGACGGGAGGGGACGGACGGGAGGGGGGACGGAGGAGGGGCGGACGGAGGGCGGAGGAGGGGCGGACGGGGGACGGACGGAGGGACGACGGAGAGGGACGAGGGGACGGACAGGGAGGGGACGAACGGGAGGGGAACGGACGGGAGTGAGAGCGGAGGGGACGGACGGGAGGGGACGACGGGAGGGGAGGAAAAAGGGGGGACGGACGGGGGGAGGAGGAAAAGGAGGGGACGGACGGAGGGGGAGGAAAGAGAAGGGAATGAACGGAAGGGGGCGAGACTAGTGGAGGAGGACGAAAGGAGGAGTTGCGGGAGAAGACGGGTTAGAGGAGACAGATGGAAGGGAAAGAGAAAGCAGCGGATGACAGCTGAAAATTAGTGATCGAGAGGGAAAGTAAATTGAGAACGGGAAGCGCGGAGAGGGGGTGCGGGGTGGGGAGGTCTTCCGGTTCATCCCCCGCGCAGGTCGCGTTTCCGGCGCGCCGCCGGAGGCCAACGTTTCCCCGCTACGGCCGAGCGGGGAAGGAGTGGTGGATGCGCTGACGGCGAATCAGCGCCGAATTATAGACTTGGTGCAGTTGCCATCTCACTGGCCAACGAACTTGGAGACAAGTTGATTGTAGATCTTACATTTATGGATTTTACTATTGTATTTTGTATAGTAAAATTGCTATCTTTCCCCTTGAATAATAGTTTTTCATTTTCATTTAAGAGGAGAAGGTTTAACTTTAGAAAAAGTAATTAAACTGAACAAACAGAAAACGTGTGATACTGAGTAGCGAACATCGTTATTGATCAATTTCTTAAATAGTACATATGCAACTTTGCCAATACAATGGCATTCGTGGTTCAAAACCAAAAACACACTTAGATTGTGTGCCAGGAAAAAATATAACGATAATATGCCATAATATTTAATAAACAATGTTGAAATTGTTTAAAATCGTAGATGTTTTGGCTACTGACTCACGATGTCTAGACTAATAAATTTTACACAACCAGGGCAGCACAGCTCGGAACGCAACCCTCTGTATTTCGTTTTCTCGCATCCGTCACTAGCCGCATTTCTTTAACATTAAACCGAAATGTTGTGACTATACAACAAGGGCGACGGACCATAAGCAATCATGTTTCCTTGTAGTGACGTTTTGCAGTGATTTAGGAAGAAACTCCCAGTCCTGGAGACGCAATGTCAAAACTTTGTCTCGCAGCACCATAGTAAGAAGAAGGAGAAGGAGGCTTAAAGGCAGAAGGAGAAGGAGAAGGAGAAGAGAAGTGAGGAAGAGAAGAAGAATGGCGGACCGGCGTTCTGACCTTTCCAAGGCCGGAGGCGGAGACCGGCGGCGTCTTGAGCGACGGCAGCGGACGCTGAGATACACGCGACGTCCGGTGCCCCGGACTTAATTAGCGCGTCACCCGCTCTAATACTCCGTCCTTCCTGTTTGGGGCGGAGGAAGCGTCTGTCCCGCCGCTTCGGCGCCTCGGCCTCCACCACCCACCCAAACCCACTCGGGCTCTCACAGCCATTCCTCCGGAATTGGCAAGCCTCGCAACTCAACTTCCAATCCACGCAGTTTTGCGCCTTCCAGTTCATCCCTTCGCAGATGTCACCGATCCCTATCACTCCACGCCCTCGCTCCTCACGCC
>BOPP01000083.1:1441437-1468315 GCA_017312745.1 Gryllus bimaculatus
TGGGCGGAACGTTATCGCCTGCACGCGCCCTGAGCAGCCAACGGCGGCGCCGGCGGCGGTGCCACTATCGGCGTGACGCGCTCTGGCGGCGATTGGCGCGTGCAGTCGCCTCCCTCGCCCAGGCACTCGCCCACGCCCACGCTAAGCCCTGGCTCTGGCCTCGTCACCTCCCTTCCCGACTGAGACTAAGACTTCCCGGCTGAGACTAAGCATTGCCACTGTCTCCCGATAGAGGTGGATTTTTGACATCTAGCTGTATATATAGGTCGACCAGGCGGAGAATTCTAGAAGGTGACTACTCTGATCGATGTTTTTACGTAGATCCTCCGATTTAGGCAAAGTATTTTGGCAAATTCCGGAGCAGTACATGAATTACGTACGATCTTTCTGTCCTCTTCCTTTTTCTACACTCTCCCCTTACCACTTACACACAGACATGCAAAACACTACCACGTCTATGGGGAGACCAGGATGCTTAAAGCTTGCCTCGGCTGGGGCGGTGGCCCACATGGAAATATCCCTGCGTGGGAGAAAATGCTCGCAAGCCGACTTGAAGATCGGCCGGTTGTCACCATTCAACAGGAGGAACACTGCTACCTCCCGTGATAAAACATTCACTATACAAACGGGACTACCGACCACAGCAGACCCTCACGTCATGCAGTGGTTTCCCAGCCTGGATTTCCCGCCCTGGTCCCTCTTTTTGCCATTTTCTCGCGCCACATCCCTCGTGTCTCGTGAACGCGCGCCTCGTCTTCTCGCCCTCGCCCCTCTCTGATCGGGTGGTCCTAGGTTCGAGTCCCGACGATGGCAGAATTTTCGACCCTAGTTAGTCAGCTAGGTTGCTGTGCCGAGGAATAGTCTAGCGGCCGGTTGCTCAGATCTGACATTTTCCGTGATTTCGCGAGTGAACACCAGGCGAATTACGGAACAGTCCCCTAACAAACGGGCCCCGGACCGCGCGCGATCTTTCCTACCTCTTCCTTGTCCTATCTTTTCCTCTTTAACACGCTTGCACTAACGTGCACTACACTAACACACTGCAGTGGGACCGGTCGGGAGCTTAGAGCAGGTTACGGCGATATCCTGCTAGTGGGAGATACCTGGTCGGGGGAACCCCGATAGCCACTGGTAGATCGGTGCTGGATCTCGCCGTACGGCGGGGGAAAACCACCGCCTCCTCCCTAGCAAAAACTCGCCCTACACTTCCGGGCCTAATAAATAACCTTAGTAGTTGACGCGCCCAGAATTACTGACAATCAATCAATCATCTGATCTCCCCGCCGTCTTTTTCCCCCTCCTAACCCACATCAATTACACCCCTATCCTCGACCTTGTCTTTGAACCCACCTGCGACATTTAAACCAAAATGGCCCATTTGGGGCAGGAAAACGTTGAATGATGTTGCTCACGCAAAAATACTATTTTGCCATTTGCGTATCGATTGCGGTGCAATATTATAATTTACGACTCTCTTCACGCATCAGTAACGTAGCATGCTGTTCCTCCCAAACACGTTTCTTTTTTGGGAATGATACTCCACAGAAATACATTAACAATCAAGATTCTTCTTAGACCACGATAACGTATGTTCAAAGGCACGATTGCTTGCTTGTGACAGCAATAGAACGATGGCTTATTTGCGACAGCGTCTGGATCCAACGTCACTTCTGCCCGGTCGAGAATTTCTTCTTCCTATCTGAGCAGTCGCTTCCGTAGTTTCAAGCAATCAATTCAGTTGGCAACTTCCCATGGACCGTGCACGGCTTCGCCAACTTCTCTAAATTCCCATAACAAAGGGAGGACGTATTGGGCTGGTTTGTATGCTCTCTGAAAGTTAGTTTTTCAAGAGTATACGAACGAGTTTGTCTTTTTAACAAGAAAACTGACATACGCTGAACTTAAGCGAATTCGGGTTCTTTACAGTAATTATATTTCACAGTACTGGTCAGCTAGAGATCATGGTTTTGCAGTTGGATTACTCTATTAGGCAGAGTAATGACGTGTGTTACAATATGAGAGTTCGCCTTGGCTTCCTTCCTGAAATGCAGACTTCCAGAATATGAAATTAGAACATGTCACACATGGGTTTACTAAAGCAAAGACCTTCTTAATACTTAAACGTGTGACCAGAAATAATGTGCAGCATTGCTTTCTGTGGCAATTACGACAAGCTCTGATGGAAGGAGAATTTTTGGTAGTTTTTCTTTAAATAGTAGTTGTCGAAGATTTCAGAAACCTATAAAGAAATCAAATTATGAACTTTAGGTTGCTGTGAACGTATATTTCGGCAGCTCAATGCATGTCTTCGAAAAGGAAATGACACCTACAAAAAGTCGTAATTTTTAGTAAGTGACGAAATGCACGTGAAAACGGTATATTTTTAACATAAAACATTTAAAAATATTTCACCAGCCAACAGAGGTGTAGACAAGATAACTTGGTCTTTGTAGCCGCGACATAAACGGTTACGTTGAAGTGATGACCATTTTTCTGCAAAATGTCTTTCTTATTTATCGCTTTCCTTGGACACTGACGAGATATTTGCATAATACTGGAGTAGAGAACCAGGAGAGCCCCTAATTAATGTTTTTACGTAGCTCTGTTGCGTTAGCTGAAAGGTGCGCAACAGATGCCCTAACAGTTCGTTCGCCACAAGCAAATATGGCGTCTCGGAATCACATTTTCAGAGTTATTGTAATATTTCATGAGTATTAATATTCTTAAATATTTATCTAAACATTTACACGAACACGAAATTTACTTCAGGTTGCACTAACGTGTAATCTAATTTAAAGTTCTTGCAAACTAAGTCAATAAAAACCGTAAATTTATCATGTTCGTCGTCGCTATGCGCATAAAGATTACGACCGCCACAAAAAAGCATTTTACGGAAACCCGCAAAGTTCATTAGGGTCCGTTACGACGAGGAGGCTTGCACGCGGCGGGCACTGTACGACACTTGCAGATGGCGCCGTGGCGCCGTTTTATCTCGGCGTTTTAAAGGGAGACGCTGTCTCTCTCTCTCTCCCGGCGCCTCACGGAAAGTCCTCACTTTTCTCGGGGGGTCGCATGCGCCGAACACAAAAGAAGACGATCCTTCATGTCGAGCGGCTCTCTTTAGTCCTCGCAGATAACGAACTCTTGGCGTGACTGTTTGCTTTACGCAGTGTACCACGTGTACCACAGACAGAAAGCAAAATAACGCCCCAAATAACGTACAAATTTTAAGGCAAGGGAAGTTTGGAGGATTGCGTTTTCTCATTTCTCGCGAGCGAATTCTCTCCTTTTGAGATACATTTTGGTAGCCTTCTTCAACATTAGGATAGGATTAACCATATATGAATACGAAATACCATTTTAACTTCAAGAAATTATCTTACCCACCGACTATTTCTTACCATTTTAAAATTATTTATTTTCATATTTTCTGGCAAGACAATATTAGAATATTATCTTTCTTTCCTATTTTTGCGTTTATCTCTTATATATTCATATATCTACTCCAAAATTCGCAGGCATCGATTGTTGAGTTACTTTTGAAGATTCACTTAAGACTTTCGCATCTGAAGTTTGTAAGTACTAATAAACATGCCCAGAAATTTCTTAGTCGGTTTATTACGAGATCCGTAAAAACCGACCATTTATTAAATCACCTTAAAATCTTTCTATTAACTAATGAAAATCGAATGGCTCTTGTCGGAGATAACTTTCAGACGTCTATGTAATGTAACTTTGACGATTTGGATGATGAGATCATAAACTCTGGGTACCGTAGCATTTCGTACCTTCCTGATAATTCCTTTAAAATCTTATTATCGATCAGATTTTCATCTTCTAACAAATGTACACTTTTTAATAAACATAATATTATTTTAAAACATTGTGCATGTTATATATATTACACAAATAAAAAATGACATTATTCCCTTTTATACGAAATTGTTGTCTAGTAAATAAAACACCAGATGCAAAGTTGAATTACATCTATTATATTTCCAAAATTCATAGAATATACTATTTACGTAGCAATGGCTCACAATATCCAGTAGGTGAAATACAAAGCTTGGTCCTCGTAATAAGTTAATTTAGAAGAGCCAGAAAGCCTAAGCGTGGAGAGAAGCCTGATCTGCACAGTAAGTGACTGATTTGACTACTGAGTAATGAGAAAGGGCCGGCGGCGCTGGGCGGCTCGTTACATGGTCTCCCCCTTCGAAAAGAGGGGCGGTTGCCCCTCCCTCTCCGGTCGATTTACTAATAAAAGAACAGAAATATTATTTTAAGAAATTAAAGAATAGTAAAACCGCGTTATGAATGGCAATTTCCTTTAAATTGCCAATTTTATAAAATTGCACGCAATATTATGCGAAAACTACAAAAATTTTCAAAAAAATGTACTACCTCAATGAAAGAACAAATTATGGCCAAGAAATTTTGTTTGAAGAAAAAATCTCCATAATTTTGTTGTTTGGAGGACCACCCCGAAAATTCAAACCTTTGAAATTTTTCGAAAATTCAGAGTTAACCTTAAAAGAGGATTTATGCCACATTTATAAGTGCATTTTACTTTACCCTTATAAGAAATTTAAAGAAAGAATGTGGAGCCATTTTTGAGAAAATTTTGAAAATGTCCCAGGGGCTTCATGTAAAATACCCCCAAAAACTAATGAATGAATTTCAAAATCGCAGAGCTTCAACTCAGGTCAAATGGACAGGGGTTTCTTCAATTTGGTAAAAAATCCCCCGCATGGTTTAGGCACTAGTGTGGTTCACATACACCGGACGGACGGTATATCGTTAAAAACGTTTATTTTCGTTGAAATCTCGAAATCAATTTTTCCGCATTACGTAACGTTTCCGCGTTACATAATATACTACATATAATATTTCGTACGTTTACGGGAAAGTAAAAAATCGAACGCTAAATATTAATGCAGACATAATATTATTTTACGTTCGTTATGCTAAGGGAGTCATATCTGATCCTGGTTATTTTTCACTGTCATCCTACTTCATAAAAAGAGAAAATATTGAATCGTGCGATTTATTGACAGAAAAACTCTTATTGCCGGGCAATAATATTATAACAAACATAATAATAACAAAAACGTGAATCACTTTTGTTCCTGAGATATAATCAATTTGCGTAATTTGTGTGAAATAGACGCAATATTTAAGCAATTATTCTCTCAAAAGTGGCTCCAATCATTTGTATCAAATGACCGTAAAATATATTGCTTATAAACCTGGGTAGATCCAGATTTCATAAAACTGGAAGTGTAGAATGATCACATTCTCTGAAGTAATAAAATAAGGGTAGGTACGTCCTAGATCATATCGTCTTGCTCGTGAGAAAAATGTATATAAAACGTAAGGATTATAGCCTTTGGTGTAAAACTATAAATCCATGTAATCAGCAAATAATTAAAAAAAACTACAACACAATGAAAGTTTTGAATATAAAGATACATACATGTCTAAGGAAACAAAATGGCTGAAATAAGTTTGGCGGGGGCGAGGTGAAGTGTCTTCTCACGAAATTGTTCTCGCTTTTTAGGATCTTTTCCATCGCTTCAATATACCACGCTCTCTTCAGAGCAGCAAACAGAAACCCTGGTAAAGTGAAATTAACATTAAACGAATGGAACATTGCGTGACTAAGAACAAAAGTGATGCAGACAGAAAATTGGGCAGGAGGGTTATAAAACAGCAATTTACATAATCACAGTTAATTCCACCGAAAAGGAACTTTCGTGCCAGAAGGTACAAGAAGGTGCTGCAAAATATAATGCTAAAAACCGTTTGTACCTTTCTTTCTACGAAAGGAGACCACCATTGGATTGAAGAAGGGAGAGAATTGCAGGAAGGTTGTTGCATTGAGGGAAAGAAACCTAGTATTAATTTCCTGGCACGAACGTTTGAAATTCAAAACAAACGATTCCGTCTTCTGAGAAGAATATGCCAAACGATGCAAATTTACTCTCAAGTACTCTTCACTGAAACAACCTGTGAACATAACATAGGTTAGATTGATGAGTACCGATATTATATGATCACGAACTGTACTTGACTTCTGAACTATGCATTTCCCCAAAGCGAAGATGATTCTTGGTCACATAGGTAACATTTTTAGATGAAACTACTTTTTGTTCTTATGATATTTACATATTGAGGACCCATTGTAGATATTTTGAACTTATCTTCTAAATTAAATCAATGAAACAAGAAGGAGAAGAATTCAGGGCGCAAAAAGAGAATGTTTTTCTAGTGCAAACGAAAGGAAAACACAGTGATGTTATTAAATATAACACTGGTAGTAACATTGATTATAAGGATCATTTATATGCTTTAATAATGTGTACTATATGAAACGAAAACTTTCATCTATTCAGAAGAATATTGTTAGTGATTTTTCAGAATTAATTAATGTTAAGCCTCACTACATGGTTCTTACATTTTCGCTATGGAACAGAAAGTCATGCAATGCTGCGCGAAAAAACGCACATTTTCGGCACAAACCGTCTATTACAAGGCTTCGGTAACAAAAAAGTGGATAAATACAGTTGCTAAATTTAAGGAAAAATTTCTCTATCACGTGAAACCATAGTCTATGTTATATGGGTCCTTGATAACGAAGAATCGAATAATGGCAAAACGTCTGTCCGTCTATCGATCTGTGTGTCTGTCTGTCCGTCTGTCCGTCCGTCTGTCCGTCCGTCTGTCCGTCCGTCTGTCCGTCCGTCTGTCTGTCGCGTCTGTCTGTCTTCTGTCGTCTGGTCGTCCGTCTGTACGTCGTCTGTCGTCCGTCTGTCGTCCGTCTGTCGTCCTCCGTTCCGTCTCGTCTGTCTTGTCCGTCTGTCTGTCCGTCTGTCTCTCCGTCTGTCTGTCCGTCTGTCGTCCGTCTGTCCTGTCGTCCTGTCTGTCCGTCGTCTGCGTCGTCTGTCTGTCCGTCTGTCTGCGTCTGTCCGTCTGTCTGTCTGTCCGTCTGTCTGTCCGTCTGTCTGTCGGTCTTTGTCTGGGTCCGGTCCTGTCTGTCCGTCTGTCTGTCCATCTGTCTGTCCGTCTGTCTGTCCGTCTGTCTGTCCGTTTGTCGGTCCGTCGGTCCTTCTGTCTCTCCGTCTGAAAACAACGCAAGCGGCTAAACCGATCAACCGACTGTCTTCAAAATTGATATTTCTAAATTGTCCTAGCTGATGCCGCGAACGCTTCAATTTAAAATCGATATTTTAGGTGGTTCTTTACATGAAGGCTCTGGAACACTCTCAACATTTTGAAAAAGAAATGGCTCCATCATTTTTGATAAAAGTTTGTTGTTTAATAGTGTGAAGGACGTGCAAACGAAGAGTGCAGGTATCATGTTCATTGAAAACTCTTTTTTTTTTTGAATTAAAAATTTTTCCGGCGTCTTTCAACAACTAAAATATTTACAAAAAGAGACCTTTTCCCTTAATGAAATATGTTTTTTAACGATCGATTTTGAAATAAGGTGATGTACAAGTTTTCGTAAATGTGAGTACTATTCCCGCAATTTTGCTTGAAAATACGGGCGAAAAAGTACGTGATGTCAACACCGCTAGTTCAGACAGTATTACTGATTTTACCTTTCATTTTAATTTAATTATACAAATCAATTAATTGGGTTCCATGTTACATGAAGATCAGTTGAAGCTGATAAGACGAAAGTATTGTGTTTCCTTTGTTGCATTCACAGTTTTATGTGAACATTTGAGCATCGTCTCACTTTTGCCACTGCTGCTAAAAATTAAACTGTGTATGCTCTAGAAGTTACCGCTTCTGCTAGTGGCTAACTAAAAGTATTTTCTATTATATCAGTGCTATGCTCAGGGCTTTCAGATTTAAAGGTGTCTCCAATTCAAAACTACTAATATTTGATAGGATCATCTCAGCTATGAATATTCTAATATTCAGAGCAATCTAGGATTTCTGTGTTATTAAAATACTCTTAGTAGCGATATCAATAGACTCACCATTGTGCTAACGTAAGGTTCAATATTGTGTAAAGAACGTGAAGTTTGGTATTGTGAATAGAACGTTGCCAAGAAGTAAATTCCTGCCTTAATCTCTAAATATCTTATTTCCCTTCTCGAAGGAGTTCGAGCTTCAAAGCCTTTTGTTGGCTCTCGGGACTGGCGAGGGCGGGCTCGCGCCCCGAGGAGAGGAGTTACGGAGGGCGAAGGATCTGTTGGGTGGAACCGGGGGCGGGGGAACTAGCGTAGGAACCTCGTTCCGGACGAGCGAACGTTTTCATGCGCACCGACTATGAATAAAATTATTGTTCGTGGAATGAACGAGAAGCTACCACTAGTTTTTGTATGTTATGAAGCAGCATGAATGGCGTTGGATTATAACACGTCTAACGCAATGTAACGTTTGTCCTGCGCTAACTTCAACGAAATTGAAACAGTGACAATGCGATGCGCTCTGATACTATTTTGCAAATATACGTAACTAGTGGACCCGGCAATACTTCGTTATTGCAATGTATGACACTTTACATGCTACTGATCACGTTTTACGGTATACATTGCAAAATTGTCGATAGACGAATGTTTTTCTTGCGTGTGTAGTTCGGTCTATCCATGACTTTCCGTCAGTCTCCACGACTTTATGTCTCTCTCTCTCTTTCTCTGTTTCATGTTTCTCTCTCTCTCTCTCTCTCTCTCTCTCTCTCTCTCTCTCTCTGCATTTATATCTCCCTCTATCTCTCCTAGTGTTTCTGGGGAGAAATTTCAGAATCCCAAGGGCCGAATACGCAATAAAGACGTCTTTATAATCATTCTTCAGCGTTCAACGGGTTGCCACAAGCGCCGTTATGTAGAGGGCTCTATTCAGGGTACTTGAGTCACGATAAATCATTATCAACGCTCATCTATGTGCAAAAACATATGTACATTCACATCGTACTGTACCTATATGCTTTTCGAATTTGCAAGCAATAAGTTGACAAAGCTTTATCGCAATCACATGAATGGTACCGCAGCACATTAAGTATGAACCTACAAACAAACATTCTCTTACAAGATTAAGTGGTTTTTTGGATGAGATAAGGATCAGGAATACATCTAAAATATTTGTCTGGTACCAAATTTATTAACAGCCATTACATGAATGATATGTTAAATTTGCAATTGTTTATTCTGAAAATATTAAAATAATTCACGTTATCACTTCTGTAAACTAGTTAAGTGAACTCAAGATACCTTCTTATTTCCTCAACATAGGCTCAAATACATTATAGGGATGTGCATTTTTCAAATTATTTCTTGTAGGCATTTAATGAAAAATCTATCCGTAGTAGATTGGAAATTATCTTACTTTATCTCTTCTGGACAAAAACAACGAAGTAGTTGAAATATTGACTTGAGTGGCAAGTAGAGATTTATTTCAGGCAAAGACGTTCAGAGAGCAAAGCGCGTGCAACAGTCAGAAAGAAGAATAGCACGGAGAGCAGAGAGCGTTCGAAGAGAGCACCTAGAGAAGAGAGCGCTATGAGAGCAGGGGGTCCGTAAATAGCTGACTATCGCCGGCAGGGTGCACTGGGGGACGCGTGATTCCGCGAGTGCGCGGCAAAGAAATTGATTTTGGAAAGTCTGGCGGATTAATCGGTGGCGAAAGAGATCGTGGAGAAAACGCGACACCCGATATTATAGTGGCAGCAGAGAGCAATGAATAAAGAGATGCTCACTAAGTGAAACTTTTCTTTGAAGTGGATTCACTGGAGCTCGTTTCGGTTGAAAGCAATTCGAGGAGGTGGCTCACGTCATCGAGTGATGTCACTGCAGGGCTTCTGAACTGGAGGTTCCTAGGGTTTAAGTGAGTCCTGAATAAGGCCGCGTACGAGACGACCACCAAATCACCTTATTGAGAGCGTAGGCTTCCGCGGCCGGAGTCAATATTTACTTGACTGTCCGGGTGACGCCGCGTCCATGGCGAAGGTGCCGATGTTTCGGTCGCCATTCTGCGACCTTCCTCAGGGGGTAATGCCGAGGTCGATTGAGGATCACATTACGCCCTAGGAATATCGCAGAATGGCGACCGAAATGTCGGCTCTTTCGCCATGGAAGCGGCGACACCCGGGCAGACAAGTAAATACAAATCACCTTACTGTCCCTGAACGCGGGCTCCTTCCTCTGCCCAGGCCCTTGGAAGCCTCCTGCTCTACTATGACTAGTCACTGCTTCACACCGCTGTTCGAGCCCAGCGGCAGGGTCAATGCAAGGCCCCTTGCCGCCCACCGTGGCGCCGTCTCCTTTCGGCACTGGACCTCGAGTGTGGCGGTGGCATCTCCGGTGGCATCTCTGGCCACCTCTCACCACATGCAACCTGCTTCCCTGCGACTTGTAAACGAACTTGTCCCACACTCGGACTATCCGCTCGGCTGCAGGGCTGCTGACTCCTACGTTTGACTGGTTCCGGAGCTGACTGCTAGGCTGGCGCCTGCAGCCCCTTTAAAGAATGGGACGTCAGACTAGGCTTCGTCTTGCAGCTGCTGTCTCGCTGGTTGCTCCTCAGCTCAGCGAACCTCGTTAGGGCGGGTCTTTCTGCCGCGCTCGCGCCGGACTCAAAGTGCCTTCATATCAGGTGGCGTGGATTTTGAAATAAAAACATTCACTATTCTATTCGGACTAACGACCACAGCAGACCCTGCCGTGTTGAACTGGTTTCCCAGTCTGAACTCCCCGTCCTGGTCTCACTGACTGCCATCTCCCCGCGCAACCCCTGATGTCTCGTGGTCGCGCGCCTCGTCTCCTCACCCTGGTCCCCCTCTCTGATGAGGAGGTCCTAGATTCGAGTCCCTGCGGTGGCACGATTTTCGACCTTAGCTGTCAGCTAGGTTGAGTTCAGCTGCTGCCTGGAGGAGTGGATTAGCGGCCGACTACACTGGTGGATAGTGTTCCGTCGTTTCTCCGATCAACACCAAGCAAGTGCCGGAGCATTACCCTAACAAACGGGAATGGAGCACGTGCGATCTTCCCTTTCTCTTCCTTGTTCTATCATCATCTCTTACTTACACCCACTTACATTAACATGCACTACACTACCACACATGTCGGGAGACCGGTAGAAAGCTTAGAGCTTGTCCCGGCCTGAGGCGCTACCCCTTTGGTGGGAGATACCTGGTTGGGAGAGCTCCCGAGATAAATCGTGCACTACAGTTACGGGAATAACGACTTTAGAAGTTAACGCTCCTGGAATCACTGACAACCAACTAAGTAATCACAGCGGTAACCTAACAAAAGGGCCATGGATCGCGCGTGATCATTCCTTCCTATTCTTTTTCTTATACTCTCCTGAAAGCCCTCTCAACGTAATTTCTATTTATGTCGTTTACAGTTTTGGATATTATCTGAAGTGTTAGAAGAATAGAAGGAACAACATAGTTATAATAATAATTATTGTGGCATTTATGGTCTGGATTACTCCAAGTTTTGTGAGTTAGTAGTGTCCCCTGTCATGGGCCGTATTTTTCATTTATAATGAACCTATCCAGCATAATTGGTTTTGCAGAGCTTTCATTTCATCACACAGCTAAAGAAAATGACGTGATTGTAATGAAAAGCTAAAGATTTATTTTAGACCCGACTGGGAATCGAACTCGTATTGCCCCACGGAAAGTAAGTAAGCTGATTGTAAGCTGTAGGGGTACTCGTATAATAAAAATAGTAATAATAATAATAATAATAATAATAATAATAATAATAATAATAATAGCAACAATAACAATAATAACAATTTTGACAGTTTTGTCAGATGATCCTGCTGTTCCTGGTTTAATGCTTGATGGTGAGATATAGATGGTGAGCTTTAGGTAGGTTTGGACCATATATAATCAATCTTACAGGTAAATAACAGGAATATAGACTTTTCTAGTTAATACTTTATTAATAGCTCAACGTTTCGCCCATTTAACATGTGCCTTGTCAAGATCAATACAGAGAATGAAAAAAAAAACTGTTGACAATAGCATAAACAATACTTTTCAACGTAATAATAAGTAACAGGAGACAGTTCAGCTCCAGCACCATAATTAATAAATAAACAAGTTGTCAGTAATATTGTGGTTGTAAGAAGCGAAGGGCTGCGTCCGTGAAAAGGGCAAGGGTCGGGGCGGCAGGGGTGGGAAGGAGGAAGGGGTCGGGCGATAGGGTTTCAGCGGCGCGTTGCCGCTAATTACCGCAGCGGCGGGGCTGCCTGTCAAAGGCACTTTCCGCCCACGCCCGCCCTCCACCTGCCGAAGCCTCCGCCACCCGACGGCCCTTCCCGCGCATCGCGTCGTTAATTCAGACCTTAGAGCTACACTCGCCCTCGCGCGCGGATTCTCTCGCGCCGGTCCCCTTCGCACTTGCCCTTAAAGTGAAGGTCGGGTGAAGTCTCCAGGAGCGTGCTATGAAACCCCCAAACAAGAGGTGCATTCAGAAAGGAAGTTCTGATGACCGATAAAGAGAACAAGAACGTCATTAACGCCTAAGCGGCCACAGTCCTCATTTGAGGACGCACATTTCTATTCAACTCAAAGAAACCCTAACTTTTCCAATAATTTGCTAATTTTATTTTTTCAAGGTACGTAGACATCCTAAATATAAGCACGTGTGGGTGTTGCTGATTGCTAGATGTCTGTTTAGCCCAGATTTCTAGGGTATGGTACGATCCACTTCAAGGTGTGTTCATGACTTGAATAGGTTCGAAGTTTCGTCTAAACTCGTGCCTAGCTTTTGTGTGCCTGTGGTTAAATCGGCGTAAAGCAAACGATTATTTACTATGCGGTGGAGCACAAAATGTATTTGGGCGTCAATGGGCTAAGTAAGACATTTTTATTGGACTATTTACTTAGCTACTGCTCAAGATTGTCACCGCCTCTTTTGAAACATTTATCAATTGCATTCCCATGTCATAGAAGTCCCCCGTCCACGGCCGGAGCCACGGTATCACTTCAGTCTTCTCCTCAGCGTCATTGGGGCTTGAGACGTTTTTCTGCCGAATAATCTTTACGACACGGACAAGATTAAAGTCACTTGGTCCGAGATCAGGGCCGTAGGGAGGGTGGTCGAAGACCTCCCATCGAAACTGATTCAACACATTTCGTGTGGCGTTGGCTGTATGGATATTACATCATCATGCACAAGCGTAATGGGTCTTGTGGACATCGTGTCGTGTCTATGCACGTGTCTCAATAGGCAATGGATTTCTAATGGAGATTGCTTTTGAACGTGCCAATATTGGATGATTGCACGAACCTCGCTGTTGTCAAGAGACAAAATCAGTGCAATCAGTGCAGCGAATTTATCATAGCATTGTTGCGACGACCACTCCCCTTACTAGACTAAAACTACACTGTATTAGTCTCACATACCTCCTCTCTACTCCTGCTCATGTGCATTCCCATACAACTACTACTGCCATTTTTGGACGCAACAGAAACTTATTTTCTAGATGCGCCTCGTAATACTGTAATATTGTACATACTTAATCAAACTCTAAAATGAAAGTAAAACTATAACCTCGAAATTATTGTATGTTCAGTTAATTAACAATGTATATCGTTCGTGGGTATTGAGTGTGTAGTATGTTTCATTTGCCCATCATAGCACGTAATATCGCAGGTTGACTTTTTTCATCATTAAAAAATATTTATTTAAAAAAAAGTATTTATGAACGAAAACAAAGTTGTGTTTAATAAATAGTGAGACCGATGTGACTCTAAGCACGTGCTAGTTTGCTTATATATTACTCCATCCCTGGCAGATGTTAAATTGAGACAATCCCAACCATTTGTTATATTTTTCCGCACTGACAAAGGAAACATGTGTATTTCGCCGTTGGCCTTTCCAGTTTTTGGGGGTCGAGTATGTTTTGAAGGAATCTACGAACTTCATTGATTGAGGAGTTAAATATTTCTTTAGGCAATGGTGAGCGGTATATAGTAACACAAATCAATCCTTTCTTCGGAAGGGAAGTAAAGCCGACCAACCCTTGTAGATTTACTCCATGTAAAAGATCGTCACGTCTAAAATAAGCCTCTGAGATGATTCAAATCGCTTGTTTCGTTGCCCAAGTGATACCTTCTTTTGTTGCTACATGGCGAATGGAGCATAGAAAAATTTGCTGTTCAGACAGGGCCGATGGCCAGGGTCTCGCCTCGCAAAAAATGCGTCATTTATTGATTGATAAAAATAACCATTTTTTTAATCCTTTTCTTAAATAACCCCAAATCCATCTATTTTCCGTAAAGTCCCTTTTTGCGAAGTTTGATGTTATTAAGAAAACAGTAAAAACCACAAATATGCTTCTTTATCTCAAATTAATACAAAAAAGATATATTTTTGCATAATTGTTTATATGATATAAAGTAAAAGAAATGAAATTTATATACATTTTGTTTCCTTTATGTTTTTTCTCAGATCAACGGCTAAGCCGCGGGAGCGCTGCGAAATTAGATGATTGTGGTGTATAATTTTCGTGTGTGGGGTGCGAGGCGCGTGAGATCTGCGTGTGAGCTGCTCGTAAGCTGCTTGCGAGGAGCGTGGTCGGAGCGTGCGAGGAACGTGAGAGAAACGTGAGAGGAATGTGAGAGGAACGTGCGCGGAGCGTGTGAAGAGCGTGCGAGGAGCGTGAGAGGAACGTGAGAGGAGCGTGTGAGGAGCGTGCGAGTAACGTTAGAGGAATGTGAGAGGAACGTGAGAGGAACGTGCGAGGCGCGTGTGAGGAGCGTGCAAGGAACGTGAGATGAGCGGGAGAGGAGTGTGAGAGGAGCGTGAGAGGAACGTGCGAGGCGCGTGCGATGTGGGTGCGAGGCGCGTGCGAGATGCGTCGGGGCGTCTAACACACCCTGCGGCTGGCCAACGTCTGCGGAGGTAATTAAAAAAGTTAGGCTGCGCTGCGCTAGGGGTGATGCCTGCGGGCGCCCTGAATCTCATTAGCGCTTTACCACGGCCACCGCCCACCGTCCACCCCTTTACTAAGCACTCCTCCGCCCACGGCCCATCGCTCACTACTTACCACCCTACGCCCAATGATCACCGCCCACCGCTTCCCGCCTCCACCACTCATTTCCCACTAACCACCATCCACTGACCACCGCTTCCCGCGAACTGCCGATTTCCCACTATCTACCGCCCACCGTCCGATACTCGCTACTCACAGTCCACTATCGCCAACTACTCACCACCCACCATCCACATGCCACAACTTTCCGACCGCCGACCATCGCCTACCGCCCAATATTCACCCCTCACCACCCACTGACCGCTTCTCTCCGACCACTACCCTCTGCGCTCCATCCTTTACCTACTAGTGATGCGTCATCGATAGCAAAACGTCGATGTTGAAAATTCATCCACTAAAAATTATTGATGTTTTACAACATTGATGTTTTTAGACTGGTTTAGTAACCTCTAACTTTAAATTCGTTTGCATTAAAATTTAATATTCGTGTTTAACAACGCGCCCAAAAACGAGAAGGGAAAGACTCCAGTCCCACAGAGTATTTGTTGACCATATCTCAATATGCAAAATGAATATGAAGAAAGAAGAAATGCAACGAAGAAAGAATACAAGAAATGGAGGTTATTTGGAAACAGAGAGTTTAGTCAAAGAAGGTAGTGCAAACGTTGTTCCTTTGGCTCCAACACATGAACAATATTAAAACCAGTTATTATTTTATATTTTAACATTTATAGTATTGTAATCATGTGAATTTTTCATTCAAAAATAAAACATCCTAAAAGAAAAAAACCTTGATCACAAAATCTCGATGTTAAAAAACATCGGCTTTAATATATCGATGTTTAAAACAATCAATGATTCTACAAAAACATCGGCTTTAATATATCGATGTTTAAAACAATCAATGATTCTACAAAAACATCGATGTTTGAAAACATCGACACCAATGTTACATCCCTGTCACCCACCGCCAACCGCCCACCGTCCATTATTCACCACGGCACGGCTCGGCACGCGGCACGGCACGGCATGGCACGGTAGGGGAGGGGAGGGCAGGGCGGGGATAGGAGGGGCGGGGCAAACCGGAGGGCGGGTGTGGGGGAGGGGCGAGGCGAGGCGGGTGCGCACTGGTGCAGCCGACTCGCGCCTTCGCAGGGAGATAAATCGAGCGGAAGCCTTCGCTGCAAAGCGGTTTATTAAGTTACACGAAGCAATTAACGCGCGCCTAATGTTATTAATGGTGGCGTAAATATTCTCAATTTTTAAGCTAATTACCAGCTTTTGTAACTTGTGTTGGGGAGACTTTTTTGTTCCTTTCAATAAAGTGTGCGATGGGAACGAAGAGCGTATTAATTTGTCGACATAAGGGAAACTGTTTATATGTGTAGGACAGGTCTGAACTTTCGATAGGTTCAAACCTTAGAAATTTTCAATATTTTAGAGGTTGTAATAAAAATCTTAACTATACAATATTTTCGAAAGCACTTTTTTCTATTCGCACAAATTATTTTAGAGAATAATTGCATTTCTTATTCAGGAATTTTTGCAAACGTCAATGAGTTTATTGTAAAGTAATCCCCTAAATTAAAATATAATTATAATCTACAAAACGATAATCTTAGTCCTGATGTGCTTACCACGTTTCAGCTGAAAATATTATGATTTGACAGTCTTATGGGTGATATATTGATCTTCCATGAATCCATCCATTAATATAGGTATCCTAGCAGGTCCGGATGGGCGATATTGTTAAGGCAGTAGTGTCGTAAGGATGGTTGTATTTGTGTTCGTTCTTTAATCCCCTATTGTACCCATATCATGCATTTTCACAGTTAGCATACCGTTAAACGCCTTAGTGGTCACTAATGACTTAGATACTGATGCGATCTTAAATAAAAAAAAAGTATAGGCATCTGAATTTTCGGGTACACAATTGGTTCATCTGCACTAATCTTAAATATTTCTGAGACAGCACAAATACAATTTCCTGAAGTGATTGCGATATTACAAATCCAAACAATTTTAAAAGCAAATTTTACGACATGTAATTTGAGGTCGCATTGTTTAAGTGATTGGAATACTTTTCTTTCCCGAACTGGTCCGTTATCTAATATTCTTTTTCTGGGATAATTTTTGTTATTGCCTCATCATCGGCGCCCCAAATACATTTTTCACATTTTCTCAATTTGTAAGTCCCCTTTTAGTAGAATTGAAATATGTTACTGAAAAAGAAAACCTGGTTCTATTTGAAAATTTTCATTGAAAAAATGGGTATGTTTTTTAAAAAGTGTCGATTAACCGCGTTACTGAAAATTCGGAATTTTGAGCTAATTTTCTCAGTAAACTTTTGCGTTTTCGAGAAATTTCGTAACAAATAACTTAAAGCATTTCAAATCACGATGGTAATAATGTATATAACTGCCCCTATTGTAAATATTGACGATGTGAGAGATATTAAAAAAGGTATTTGTGTAATTTTTGAAAGGTGAGAAAATACATCAAAATTATGTTTATGTGATGTTTATCAAATATTTCTTATTCTTACACAGACACGTTTATTCAGAGCACTTTCTGTTCAAAAAATGTAAAGAAAAATATTGTAGCCGTTTTTAAGGAAATCATGTTTTTAACATTGCCGATATTTGACAGAATATTGTGAAAAAATAATATTATAATTTTGAAAAAAATCCTTTACATTAGTTTAGAATTAATTGAAAGGAATACATTTGATATGAAGAAGAAATCTTCTTTTTCAATGATATGTAAGGGTTGGACAATATAAAATGAACACCAATCAACATAGTACATCTTTTTACATGTAGGCGCCACTTCGAACTTGTAAACTCTGCGACGTGGCTGAATTGCGCAGTTGACGCTCCACATTTTGGAAATTATATTGCAGTTTATTATAGGCTGTTGTCTGCGATTGTGAATAAAGCGATTGAATGAAAAGTGTGATGTCTCAGAACTCGAATGAGGAGAACGAAATGTCGGTGCGCGGTTAACGGGGTCATCTGTGACGAAACCAGCTGTTTAACCTTTCACGTGTGACTGTGTCCACGGTTAATTACAGCATACACAAAACATGGTGAAGCATCAACAGTGAAGAGGAATAGTGAACAAAAGCCGAAGTTAACTGACAGACCGACTAACACTAAAAAGAATTGTGGCCAGTCAACGTAAATTTACCGCGGCAAATGTGACTGCAGAACTAAACAGACACTTGATTAATACTGTTTCCACAAAAGCAGTATGGAGGGAGCTTCACAAAGCTAACATTCATGGAAGAACTGCAATTGCAAAACCCTTCATAACGGAAGCCAATGCAATGCTGTGAAAGAGGAAGTGCAGCGATCATAAAACCTATGATGTGAAAAAAAACGTGATATCTTGAAAAACGTTGCATAGTCTGATGAATCGTCGTTTACATTGTTTCCTACAGACGGTGGGTTTTATGTACCGTGAATTCCAAAATAAACCTACTATCCGGCCTTCCTGCTTCCAATAGACAATTATAGGGAGATTCCATTATGATTTGCGCTGCTCTACCTTGGTATTCAGCTTGTCCAATCATTTCCCTCACTGGAACGATTACTGCGCAAGAATACATCGACATAATACAAAATAGAGGCTTTCAATAATAAGCATATTGTTGCCAAACACTGCCCTATTCTAAGATGATAATGCACCCATGTACACAGAAAAAAGGTTCAGGATTGGTTAGCGGAACATCAGAATATCAACAGACTTCTTCCCTATCCAGCACAATTACTAGATATCGATATAATTGATTAGTGGCATCTTATAGCAATAATCAAGGGGTAAATTTCCTACGCTGACATCATTAAAGCATTTAGTAGATGTGTAGTACACGAATAGGAAAACATTCTGATGAAGAGTACAATCCTGTTCCGCGACGAATTGCAGCTGTTTAAGAACTAAATGATGATCCAATATCTTATCAATATTTTCTATAAGTCAGAAGTTTATATAATTTTGTCCAATCCATATATTTCTACTGGGGGGGTCAAAAAATTTCAAACTTTTGCAATGTTTAGGCATACAAGTTAAAATCGGATATATGCCATCTCTGTAGGCGCATAACTCTTTATTCTTGCAAAGAAATTAAAGAAAAATATTGGAACTGGTTCTGAAAAATTGAAAGTGTTTTAGGGGCTTCATGACAAGTACCCCCAAAATTTAAGAATTCTTTTCAAAATCCCAGGACTTTGAGTCGGGCAAGATCTAGGGAAAATATTCATTTTGACAAAAATACTACGAATATTTTAGGATAATGTTCACAGATGAACGGACATAGAGACGGGAAGTCGTTCAAAAATAAATTTAAAAAGACACTTTTTCGGTATCAAGGATTCCTAAAAAAATATTTCGGTTAAAATTTTGAAATCAGTTTTTCACACCATTACTTCACTTTCTCTAAACTACGTATTCGTATTGAAAATATATGTACATGCGCGAAGGGAACATATAAAACCTGGAGTGGATAGGAGTGAGTCAGGAAAAGCAGCGAAAAGAACAACTCTCACATTCTGGGTCATTTCTCATAAGAATACACCACGCTCATTGAGCGGTTAACCCGACCCATAGGTCAACAAAACCCTCGTCGTGAACACGACGTGCTCTGATGTCCGTAAAGTTAGCATGCCTACTTCTCACAAAATTGAAAAAGAGTATCGCAGAATTTTGTTCTTATTAAGAACAACCTAACGTTAAGTTAGCGTACCCACTCTTTAGTGTTGAATATTATGATGTTGGGCATCGGTAGAAAATTTTTATATTTGGATATAAATTAGTTCTTAATTAGTACAAAATTCTGGGATACTCTTTTTGTGGAGTTAGCTGTGGCAAATATGTAAAGTTTGTTGACTATTTGTACATGTTTTATTGAGATCAGTGGGGAAAATATATCTACTTTTAGTTATTCAAAAAATCGTTTTTCATATTCTCGAGACTGTAAGTCGATTCTATCATACGGTGCACGATAAGGGATAAAACTCAAAATGTGTTGTTAATTTGTTACTGTAATTACATAGGTTTTATTGCAAGATGTAAATAATTTTTTATCACTTCTTGACCAGAACTCTCGCTGCTGATTGTAATTCTAATAAATTCTACAAATTTGGGGTAGGGATCTCAGAGCTCAATAAAACGTTCACAGATTGTGCTTCTCGAAATAGAATGTCACACGTACGTTTGTGACGTTGAATAAATAAAACCATAATTGTGTTACACAAAGGTATAAAGGGACCAGAAATTTGGCCGTATGAGCCATGATTGCGCATTATACAATGTAATACTGTGGAATTTGTGTCAGGTAGGAGCGCGATTTATGTTCACATTAGACAGATTTCCGCATTACACACATTCCGCATTGAACGAGTTTTACTGAATTCAAAATAATGATCACATGTTTCAGTATCTTCTATTTGTTACACATAACTCTCCAACATACCTAATATTGCAAGCAGTTCGTCAAAAGGGCAACAGACGTTTTTTCGACAGGCTACCACTGAAGGCGACACTAACTCGGGCAGCTCATTTTTGAGGTTCAGAGCCCGAGCCGCACAGACACACTCCGAGCGTGGAGCGGCCCAACCAATTCCTCTGGGCAGGGCCTCGCTGTCCCTGTGTGACGTAACAGGTGTCGCCCCCGCTTCCCCCACCCGCCCGCGCGTGTTGGAGCGCTGAAACCGCGGGCGCGCATTTGCGAGAGGCGTGGCAGTCGCCGGCCCCCGTGGTCACGTGGGCGGCTCGCGTCGCTTGTTTGTCGCGCGTCCTCGATTGTTTGCGTTGGGATGGAGGCGTCGTTTGCACGCCCGCCCGCCACCGCCCCGCTGTGCATGGGCCACGTGATGTGTCGCTCGCTTGGAAGTGACATTTTTCAAAATATTTCTTAAGGAAGACGAACGTGAAATGTTAAAATTATATTTTAATTTTCCCGTATACGTACGTATAAACGGAGGATTACACGTAGTTTAGGATAAGTTATTTAATCCTGCGGAAAATCGAATTTGAAATTTCAACGGAAATAAACGTTTTCGGGTACCCTAATATTGAAAAAGTAGTAATTTTCAAAACGCCCGTCTCTCCATCTGTCTGTTTGTCCGTTCATCTGTGAACACTACTAGCGCCTAAACCATACGTAGGATTTTTTCCAAATTGAAGAAACCTCTGTCCGTCAGACTCGAGTCGAATCTTTGAGATTTTGAAATAAAATCTTTTAAATTTAGGAACACTTTATACGAAGCGCCCCGGAAATTTTCAAAATTTACTCAAAAAGCGCTCCAATTTTTTTCTTTAAATTTCTTGTTAGAATAAAATGAAAACACTTACAAAGGGGCGGATGTCATATTTTCACGTTTAACTATGACTGTTTGAAAACTTCAAAAGTTTGAATTTTTTCGGGGTCTTCCTACAACTACAAAATTAAACACAGAGATTTCTTACTTCAAATAAATTTTTTTCTCCATGGTTTGTTCTTTCATTAATGTCATGTGCATTTTTTTGAAAATTTGAGTTGTTTTCGCGCAGTATTGCGTAAAATGCTTGAACGATATTTTCTAAAACTCTGACCCATTTTTTTCAAACTTTGCAACAGAATAGTGATAATTGCACTTTTTAATATGACGTAAAGTTGTTTTCGGGTAATTTTTTGTTTTTTCAAAAATTATACTAATGTAATTTTTGAAAGATCCCTCGCGCCGCTATTATGCACATTTAATACAATTTGTAAACACTGTTGTATTTGGGAGTTGAAATACATCAAATGAAGTTTTTCGAAAACTCAAAAATTTTCTGTGAAAAAGGGCTTCAAATTTCTAATATACAGTATCGCTTAATTGCCATTTTCTTAAAAATGGTAGCAATTGTTTAAAAGAAAATTGCAATTTAAGGCGAGATTTCACTGTTTAGTAATATTTATAAAATAATATTTCCGTTTTATTGTTAAGGAACCGAAAAAATATGAAAATTTCAAAAAAATGTACTTAGGGTGGTGATAAATGCCAGCAGGCAAGAGTATGTGGCAAGTTCGAATAACTAGCCGAGGCCAAAGGGAATATAAAACTAATAGTCTGTGCACTACTGGTTTCAATGTGTGGGCATGGATTTGTGACCTATTTTTCGGATAGTATTAATTATAAGAATGTCTCTTCTAAAGGTTTGCAACAAAATGTATTTTTTATACAAAGGACCAGGATTTAACACTATGCTTGAAAATAAAATAAAGGTGCCATAAAAGATAAAACTCTGCTTCAGAAAACAACCACTTGGAATAGAATGTTCATTTCCTCGTGTAATTTTATTTCGGGTGGGAGTAAGGTAGGGGAATGTTTTTTTCTCATAAAATAAAATGCAGTTTTTACACACATACTCAAAAGGGTAAGTGCACTGCTCTCTAATATTTTATTCACTAAAGTTTATGAGCTTTTAGATTTATTATTTAAATTTGAATTAGAAGGGAGAAAATACTTGAAAAGCAATGCACTAAAATATTATACTTAAACGCAATTGTAATCATACACTTGTATAAATGTCTAGAAGTTTAGAATAAATGTTAGAAATGTCTAGGGCATGTAGAAAGGTCGACAATGTTCACTTTTTGATAATAGTAGTATAATGTGGAATTTCATATTAAACATGTGTCATTTGTTACAACTTTTCCGGCAACTCCCTGCATAATAGTGTTTGACAACTCACTTTCTGACGCAATAAAATATATTTCATGTACTAAACGCGCAAGTTTGCTTGATATTCCATAGCGGGAGGTGCGAGAAGAGGAGAGCTCGGCTTAAAAGGTCGTACCAACTTTGGGCATGAACTTCACACGCCACACAACGAGAAGTGCTACTATTGTCTTGAATGTATAAAGGTCGTTGGCAGTATTGTAAAATGGTTATTACCATTCCGAGTCGTATCAAACTGTTTCAACGGGTCGTGCTATTTAGCGTTGAGGAGCACTAGAGAGCTCGTGTATCATGAAAACTTGCGCGAGTAATACTTCTTAATGCCTGTGAATATGGTGTTGTCTAATTATCATCGACAAATATAACATTTCTATTACAATTTTCACAAATATACAAAATAACCACAAATTTAACTTTTTTCTCTAAACCACACTTCAGCATAAGTCACTAACCACACATTTCCTCTTTTTCTATTTAGTAGCCATAAAAAATTATTCACAGTTTTTCTCTGTACAAAGTCAACCCGTCGAGGATTAAGCATAATTGCTGTACAAGAATACTCAAACGAATTTTTAATATTTATATCGAATGGAATATTATTAAAGGTAATTATCTATTTGAAATGACTTTTTATAGGAAGTATTAAAATGTAATATTTCATTATTTAAAACAATGGTTCAAGCTTAAATATAAAAAAGTAATTTAGCAAACATGTGTGATGATGAGTGATCTTTAAATCTTCTAATTCTAAATCCTAAAGTACCGGCAATTGAAAACTTACATGATTCTACGATATGAGCCATTGATTATTCTACTCCCCTCTCATAAGTGCAGATTTCCGCGCAATGCCGTTATATTAAAATTAACTGGGAGTCATTACTCTGCCCCGTCCCTTCCTCTCTGTATGTGCCTCTCCGTCGGTGGCAGATACGCCCGGGCGAGTCGTAAAGGATTTATGAGGAATTAGTTTTATTCGGCCGAGCGGGCGCTCTCCGCTGCGAGTTACGCCGCCGCGTGATAACAAATTTCCGTTCGTCTCTGAATTGGTGCGGGGGGGGGGCGGGGGACGCGAAGAGATTCTATAAGATAAATACTCGTAGAGGTATAGGAGAGAGATGAACATTTCCCAGAGCCTGATAAAAGCAATGAATCAAACAAAAAATGATGGTAATTCACCGATCGGATGACTTGGAGTTGTGTCACAGAAGGAACTTAGTGACGGGAATAAAGTGGTGAAGAGGTGAAAATTAATTATTATTCAGTGGGATGCAAAGATTTTATATCTTGGTTAATTTGCAATTCAGCCAGTATTGCTGGTACTTAATCTGGTTTGTACACTGTTACTTCCTTTAGTCAATAAATAATAATTGAGAAGAATTAGAGTATTTTTGTACTCCCTAAAGGCCCATTTGGTTTGGACATCAATAAACGAGAGATGTTACCGAATGGCACAGACTTTCTGGATTAGTCTCCTTGTCTCTTTAGTTTAGGCTCCTTTGTCGGCTTCCCCCCACCCTCCTCCTAGCTGCCATCCATTACCGCCTAAAGGACATTTTTTTACATTTTCTCAATTACCCGGCCCCCTAAAGGTAGTATTGAAATATTACTTTAAGAATATTATAAAAGTGTGAGACATAACCCTACATGCAAATTTCGTTGAAAAATGGAAATGAGCTTTTGAGAAAATATCGTTTGAGTGTTTCGAAAAAAGCTCAATTAAAAAAGCTCATTTTCACAGACATCTTTTTAGTTAGGGATACTTTACCAGAAATCATTTAGAGGCACTCTATTCACAAATGCAACAATGTGTAAAAACCGTGCTTAATGTTAATATTAACCATGTGAGATATATTTAAAAATACACATGTGTAGTTTTAAAAATACATAGTGTTAAAAATACACATGTGTAGTTTTGAAAAAATAAAAGAATAAATCAAAATTGCATTAATTTAGTGCGTTCTTCAGTGCATTTAGCACTCGTTTAAAAATTTAGAAGGAACAAATTGAAGTCATTTTTTGCGAAAATTTCGTTCGAAAGTATCTGAAAATGTGGAAGTTGGAGATCAATGGAAAAATTAAATGGAAGGAAACAGAGACACAAATAATCTCAACGAATGCAATGTGATTGTTTCGTTTTCTGTGCAATTTAATCCCAGCGCTTATCAATATTAAAGTGTCTGTTCAGACACTGTATTACATTTATCCTGTGCAATTTCAGTCTGACCTCCGGAATTCTTATTCAGTATAAACTATTTTCACTCTAAAAATAATGATTTACGAAAAGCGGCATATTCCTTCGGGTCAAAATAGATGAATTATTTGTACTGTTATCCTTTTTCGAAAACAATATGAAATGACTAATGCTGTATGAAATGAAACAACCTGAAAATGAAGATTATGAAACATTACTATTCTTCTTGCATTATTTTAAACAAATATAGAAATAAGTGAACGCTTTGCTATTTCAGGAAATATGGTATATTTAATTTAATTTATTTCAAACTGTATAGCAGATATTTTGATTGGTATACCAGTTGTATTTGTTTAATTTATTTTCTTGACTGTCTAATTATTTTGACAACCTGTAGCATCTTTTGGATATCTGTTTTCTTACATGTTTAATAATTTAATTCAATATTTTATCGTTCTTTGAATTATCAGTCTACTTAAAGCAAAGGATCCTGTTTGCATTATTCTTAGGATATAGCCCGGAGAATATTGTGGAAGTCCTAACAATAGTTTGAAGAAGCTCGCTTATAACTTATCTAAAATATGTCGTAGTCCTCATATCGCCGATGTATACAAAAACTCACTTGAACTCACAATAGCGTTAAAATATTTTTAATCTCGAGTCCCAAATGGTAGCTTTACCTGACATCAGGATCTGCAATATGGAGCTCATAGCTTGTCTTGCTTTACTCAGGAAGTAATCTGAAGTAATCTGAAGCTTTGCCAAATAGTCCGGACCTTGTGAATGGTACTGCTAAGTACGTATAGGTTGAGATACAATCAATCTGTTGTTCTTTTTACTTGATACTACGGGTTCTTTTGAGACGTCTTCTACAGAATTTACGAAACTTTGTTTTCTTCTTCTTCACGTCCAGAGAATTCATTTGGCAGTATTCATGTAAGTTATTTAACTTTTCTCGTAGATCTATAACATTGATAATATTATGAGATCATCTACAAATAAAAGAATCTCCATTTCACTTTCTATATTGTGACCTCTCATCTAAAATAATGGGCAACATAGTGAATTGTATACCTAAAATATTCTTTCTTATCTTATTGTTCCTATCTGCTCTTTATTCAATCGAAACGTTTATAAAGTAATTACATTGTTATTATTTATAGGATTATTAAATTTATAGGGTAGATGCACGAAATTTTCTAGTGTGCGAAGCAAAAGTTTAATTAGCAACTTTCAAAATGTTTAAAATTATGCAAAATCAAGCTTATGATAACGATCTACAATTAGAAATGTCATTACCTATGCAATTTGTAGAGGTATTTATTGAATTCAAATTGATTTGAAAATCGAGTGCAACATTGTTAAAGTTTAAAACGTATACCTGAACTCTCCGATGTAACAATGTATCGGTTTCGTATATTTCAAGAAAGAATGATCTTTGTAAATAGAGTCGAGATTTTTCTCAACGTATTGGAACCAACACCACCAAATTGCGATCACCACAACATGAGGTTTTAGACAACTGAATTAAAAGTTGCTTCGGCCCATCCCGGCGCGCGCGTTCGATCGCCCCCCCCCCCCGCAGGGGATGAGGCGAAGGAGCGCAGCGCAGGGGAAGCGAGTCGACCGCGCTGTGCAACGGGCCGTGAGTTCACACCCCCGAGCACGCCGTTATGGATGGCCTCACAGCGGCGCCGGCAACAGTTCGAGAATGTTCCGTGTTCGGCGGAGGGGGGAGGGGAGGGCGGCGGCGGCGGTTGTTTTGCGTGCACACCGCGCCGGCCTCCAACAGGTGCTCCCGACACGCGTTCGCACTAGACGCGCCGCGCCCTCCACCGCCCGCCCCGGCAGCGTCGCACGTTGGGGCAAGGTTTCAAAAGGCTGGCCAAAATGTAGATATATTCGTACGTAATCCAACTTTAATGAAACTTTGTATACAATGGTTTTTGCGCACGCTGATTACGATTCCATGGTCAAAATTGCAAAAAATAATAACAAAATGGCAAATCCAATTTGA
>BOPP01000083.1:1468763-1479068 GCA_017312745.1 Gryllus bimaculatus
ATTAAATAGCTAAATAATTAAGAATTAATTTTTTACAAATTTCGTTTTTCTGTGGTTCTTATAACTGTTTTCCTCTTAAAAACAACAACAAATTAACTGTATCACATTAAATATTAATTAGGTAATTTTTACATGTTTCTTTAAATATTTGCAATGCATGAAAATATTGTGCTAATTATCACGATTTTCATATATTTTGAATGATGAATATTGCTCAAAACTGAAGGCAATTTCTCGCTAAACGGCAACGTTTTCAATGACGAAGAACGTCAATGTGACGCCTCGGACCATTTCTGACCAACCGTGGAATTCGACGTAGACCCAGTCTACCTAACTACTTGCTTATAATTCCCTAAATAAACACTTTTTTGCTTTTTGACCAGCTTTTAGGGTTCTTGCCTCAATGTGCGGCGTTGCGCGGCACAGAACCGGGGAGCGTCGGTCGCCGAGGGCGAAACTACCAGGGTCGCGACCAGCGGATAATGCGAGGCACTGGTGAAAATGTGGGCCAGGGACAACGTATGGTCGGTGCCCATGAAAAGCGATGTATTGAAACGGCACACTCATCCTCAGATTCATTGTAATGTGTGAATGCAGAAATTAATAACATTAGTGCTCTAATATAATAGTTATTTACTACGCTATAAGTGTGGTAAAGCATCTGATTGGGTTTTCAGTGGGTGAGGGGTTAACTTACTCTGAACCCCCAGTGTGCGGGTTCGATCCCGGTCGAGATGCCCGGATTTTTAAAGGGCGAAAAATCCATAGTAGCGGTGCCGCACTTGTGGCATGTAAAAGAACCTTGGCGATATGCCCGGGAAAATTAAATCCCTCCGACATCACTCGCTCTAACGAGATCTCACTTTCCCACAGTCAGTTCGCATATAGTAAATGAGACCGACATCCGGCGGAGAAAGTGAGAGTCAAAACCCAGGCGCATTAGGGGACTGCCTGTGAGGCGCGCCTGCTCGATAAGGTTCCTAGACTCGGGTCGGAGGTAGGCTTCTAAAGAAGAATCTAGCCTTCTAAAGAAGCCCAGGTCGCAAAATCAGGGAAGGCAACGGGAAAAAGACCCTGAGTAATAATCCCAAGAAAACCCACAATGGGTCACCCATCTTTCTTATATGTAAGGAAAGGAAGAAAGAAAAGGGAAGCATCTGGTTACAATACGAGATAGGGAAATTGCCAAACGAGTCCGTTAGCCCGAATTTAGTAATCAATTGAATATTGTAATCAGATGTTACGACACGAATATCGTGCAGCGTTTTATCCACTTTGTGAAAATTTGTTAGATTTAATGTGAAATTTCTTCTTTCTCCTTCAATTCACATTTTCCCACTATTATCATCTAACTCTATCACATTCACATTTTTTCTCTTACAAGTGGCAACACCTTTCTCTACAAAGGAGAACAATATACACACACTTGGTGTATACTTTTCATATTGGAAGATATAGTTCTGATTCGGAAATAAAAACAGCAGCAAATGCTGATATGGAAACATTATTAACCAATAACGAAAGAAATATGATCGTTAGTATTACATTTTTAAAGATTGGTGTGAAACAAAAGTAATTCCATATCGGAAAAGTTTTGATTCCTTACTTTTTATTGAAGTCAGAGAAGGTGAAACTAAGTAGTCTTTATACCCACTACTGTATATTAAGAGTACAATATCACTTAATGACAATATTGATATCAGTAAGTTTACTCAGTCATTTACTCGGCGTCGCATTTTTCAAGAGAAGAAGTGAAGGATACAAGACAAAGAAATCCAAACATTATCAAAAGAAGAGTGGAAAAATGCATAATTTCTTCACAATTATTGTGTCGTAATGAAGTATATTACCATACTAGGTTGGTAAAGTACTTCATTACAAAAGTGATTATAATGGCATAGTGTGTGACTTTACCTAACCAAACACGATAAAGAATCAGAAAGGCTTGTAAGAGTATTAACAATACCGTTATGTATTTTGTTTAAGGTCCGTGAATGCAGAGCACTGAACTACTAAATCATAAAATTAATTAAAAACAAATAATAATATAAAATAAATGATAAAAGCCGATACTAAAGAAAATGTGGCAAATACCCAATGAAATTTACTGTTGCAATCCCCCGAATTTTTCTTATTTACTATAAAGTTTTAATTTTTTGTTTTGTTTTAATTAGGTGTACCATATTCATATATGTGTGTGATTTACTTAAACACTAAAAACTTTCATTTTAAAAGTAAAACAGGATGTATTGGTAGTTTGGTATTCGCCCCGCAACGCTCACCTACTTGTTAGAACTTTAAAACTGCCTGTAAAAACTGTAGCACTAGATTTCTTCTCCTTTGTAGAAGTGGAAACAATATAGTTAGAGGAATCTAGAACAACTTTTACAGCAAGTAGCAAAGTTGAGCGATAATTCTACATCCCCTGCATGGTATACACACGAGCAAAACGACATTCCTTGTTTAGACTCGACAGCGCTGCAGGTAACACAAAGTCGTTGACGCCAGCGATAACTCACATTGCACTAAATCTCGCCTGACGTTAACGCGGACTACGCATTCGGCTTACAGCTCGGTAGCACGGAGTCTTGGTGAGGATAACGAGAACTGAGGCTGCAGGAGAAAGAGAAAAAAGAGAGAAAGACGCCTTTACTATATAAAAACCACAACCGAAGAACCCTGGGAGAAAAACTTGGCCTTTGAAGACGTCGGGGGCTAGGGAGAATAAAGCCTCCGAGAAAAGAATGGGCGAAGTGGAGGCGATGGTGATGGTGGGATGACGGTGAAGCTGCTTGCGGGAGGAGCTGAGAGAGATAAGGAGAACGGAAGATGGAAAATGTTTGGGAAATCAATTGCCCAAGGGAAAGGGATAGGAAATAAAGGGTTTCTTACAAGAACTAAACTAGTCCATTATCGAGATTTTTCTGGAGGCATCAAAAACCTCATAGAGTAGACGTAGACGTGCCCAGTAATAAATTTATGATTTTCGCCCGTCTTATATCTTTCAATGTGTTATCATTTACTAAAGGGAAAGATGCCAGTTGATAGCGACAGTTGTGGCAAATAACTTGGTGAAATATCTCAAAATGTAGGATTTGGGCTTGTTTGATTCTTGTAAGATACTTCTCAAATGTATATTGTTTCCAAAGGAGAAGTATGTCGAGTGAAACCTCACAAAACGTATTCTATTATGGGTCGTTCTCGCTGGCTTGCTTTTATGGTCTCGGAAGGTTATTATCTTCCTGTGCAATCTACACGTAAGTCTCTGCAGAAGATCGTAACTACCAATCTCGTCTGCTTTCCGCAGTGTCGACCGTGTCCTGTGCGCAAATTGCTGATAGTTTCGGTGAGTTTCACTAATGAGAAACACCATGAGCTGCCGCACAAATGACAGGCTGGGATGAGTCAGGGCAACAACTGATGTCACTGCAGTGTTTCTGACCGGGTGGTTCTAGGGTTCGAATCCCGACTGTGACAGAAGTTTCGACATCAGCTACATAGATGGGTCGAATTCAACCGCTGCCTGGAAGAGAATTCTAGCGGTCAGCTGCGCTGTTCGATAGTTTGGCATGGTTTGCCCGGTCAATATCAGACGAATATCCGAGCAGTATCCCATCAAACGGACCGCACAGTTTTTGTTGTCCATATTGTCGCAGTTACACTATTTTTTACCCATTACCTAAGTTCTAACTGAAAATTCCCTGAAAATGTTTATGCTGATCATTATTTCTTCACTCAAAGTTTGATCCTTCCTTTGTTCGAGATATCTGCCTCATAGGTAAATGAAATTATTTTTTCTCCGAAATTATCTTCTGCCCAATATGTCACAAAAAGTTCTCACTGTTTTTTGAGTAAATAAAGGTAAATAGTAGACAGTGGAAAGTGGCTCTGAGCGAGAAAAGTGGCGATGCAATTAGTATCGAAGTGGAGGGGACGGTGGCTTTGGCGCCGGCTGCAACTGCTCTCCCATGCTACGCTCTAATTTCCCCGTGTGGTTGAACTCACAGCATCTCACAGTTATATGACTTGCACAAGTGTGAAGCAGTGTTAGAACATGAGAAGGAACAGACGAGACTGCCCGCCAGTAAAGCTTCTTCTTCAGGGCTCTACCAGACCGTGGCGTTGTCTGTGGGTGTACGCACATCAGGACACTTCAGACAATCCTAGCTCAATAGAGCCCTGCCCTCTACGACAACTCGTCAGCCTCTTTAGTTACCGGTCCGCATTGTTGTGCATTGCCCATTCTACAGGGCGCCAGGAACGTTTATCCGTACCGAGCCGAAGCAAGTCCTCCGAAAATTGTATTTATGTTGGTAGCAACCAGATCACTGGGAAACAAGTGTAGAGGACAACACAAGCAGCCGCTCTTATCACTGAAGTGAGTACAAAATTTACGTTTTCTTTTGTTACAAGCTGCAGCCCGTGCTGTCAACGTAATTTCTGCTGCTAGCGCTCTTACCAGCAAAGTGCCACTGCGGAGAGACTTTCGAGGGGCACCCTACTTATGGCTTAGTGCCGGCTTGCGACGCCCACCCTAGGACGCTCTCTATCCTCTTGGCTCTAGGAGGTTGACCTTGGGTCCCCCTCGTCTTGCTTTTGCGGTCGTGGAGAGAGTAGAGGTACTCCGTGCGGACATGCAATTCAAGCTAGCCAAAATCGGATAGTGGGTATCTGAAGGGAAGTTCCGAACCTCGGGGATGGCGCATGCCATTGAATGAGAGGAAGCAGGAACGGCACCGCCCGACAGCAACGCCTTCGGACGCCTCACACGACCACCAACGTTCTCTCAATTTTTGATTGATCTACTCTTTGATCTACTCTTCTCATTTTTTCCATTGATCTACTCTTGCTCTCTGACTTTGCACTTTTACGTGATAATTATACTTCTGTAACACTGATTTTAAAGATATTTTCTCCTCGTCGTTCTCTTAAAGATGGTACAATGAGAAAAATTTAAAATGTTCTAAACTTATTAGAACTTTCAAATGATTTCATGTAAAATATAGAAGATATGCAGATAATAGTATTTCAAAATTTAATAATATTTTATATAACCAAAATTAAAAACTACTGATGAAGGAAGAATAATAGCGCAAAAATGACTTTTTAAATGATAAATTAATAACAAAGTTACAAACTAGAACTGTCCGCGGCAAGAAAGTGATAAATGATGTTCACATTATAATTTATGAACAACATGCCGTGTTGGTTATTTGAATAATTCATTTTATGATATAACGTCGTAATGTTTATGTTTACATTGCAATAATTGCATGGCGCTTTAAAATCTGTTGGTGCTGAGTAATTTGAGCGTAGACAGTCGGGATGTTGAAACGGAGCGATGTGTTGGCTGCGTGGAATGCGAAGTGGGGCAGAGAGGCATCGCCCGGGGCAGTGACCCGCGTATTTTTTTTTGACAAACGGCTAAAGCGTATTTAGATTTAATCCAATGATAAATCCTTCAGATTATCTCACATCCCACTTCAGATCCGATTCCCACATCCTTATCCTACGTAAATTTTGTGTTATCAGGTATATCCTACGTAAATATTGTAGTTATTCATGTGTTGGAATATTCGATAATCCTGAATATAATGATGCTTGAATTTTTTGGAGATCTCAAACAGTATTAAACAACGTACTTTTACCACTCTGAGATCTTATCAACCACATACCAACAGCTCATTCACCAATATGACTTGTTGCGTGCGGCGTCTTCTATGCTGCGTATCTTTTTACACTTCACAAAATTTTCCTTCACTTCACTTTTATCCCGAATGGAGTGATCTTTGGAGATCAACAGTATTAAACAACGTACACACACTCACTCATCATCAATATGATGTAGCTCACTCATCAATATGAAATGTTGCGTGCGACGACTTCGATGCTGTCATCAATATCACGCTTATCTTTACAGGATAAGGATGTGGGAATGGGATCTGAAGTGAGATGTGGGAAACTCTGAAGTGGGATAATAATTGATTATATTTGAATCAGATCTGAAGCGGGATAAATATATTATAAAAGGATGTATCATTGGATGAAATCTAATGGAGGTGCTCGGGCAGCGCGGCCGAGGGGGGGGGGCGCAAGGAAGAAGACATATCGTGAATGGAACTGTTAGAGACTGTAACGGTTTGCCTGTGGCAATCTGTTATCATTTTCCTCAGTGCGTGAGCAAATTTAAAAGTACACTAGTTTCCGAGATGTTGATAGGTGTATGCCAAATATCTTTCATAATTTTAAATTACTAGTCTATTATGAGAAGTAAGCTGTATTATCACTATTATTACTATTATTATTATTATTATTATTATTATTATTATTATTATTAAAATGTGGTGAAGTGGAGTGCTAAAAGCGTGCTGGTGAAATGGTCCTGTTAATTAGAAAAAATTGTGAATTTTGTAAAATTGTTAAGTTCTGTAATGACAAGTTAGTATGTTCTACCACCAAATCCTCAAACTTACTGACAGTATTAGTAATAAATATAACTTAACCAACCGATGGGAGAATGAGTGAGTGTTGGGGGTGCTGAGAATGGATGGTTGAGGGTTGAGGCGCATCGGGGGGAGCTTAGAGAGCCAGGAAAGAAGGAATAAGGAGTCGAGGATGTTTCCGGATGTATTGTGGTGGGTCACTGATTCGGAAACGGGTGACTGACACAGGGCACGACAGCGTAAGTGGTGACGGCTTGCACAGGGAACAGATACGGCCGTCAGGGATTTGGGAGAGTCCCGGGGACAGGGAATAGTTATGAGTGGTGAGCAAGAGGTGGGACTGAATAGGGAGGACTGGGTTTGAAGGTGGGAGGCCGTACGTGGTGGACGCATAAGAACCGAAGGGGGAGCTGGTAATAAAGTGGAGGAGAGAGCGTCGGCGTCGGAGAAAGGGCTGAAAGCAACTGCGTAGGGGTTGAGGTCGAAGAAGGGACGGAGAGGAGACCGGAGAACGAGAAAAAGCAGACGGAGGAAGGGTGAAGGTAACCGTGAAGGATTAGGTCGCAGAAGAGGTGGAGGAGAGGGCAGTGCAAGAGCCGGAGTTGTCGGGGGAGGGAGTGAAGGCAACTGCGGAACGAGAGGATTGAAAGAAGGGTGGAGAGGAGGGCAGAGAAGAGGTGGAGGGGATGGAGAATTAGTGGATGTAACAGTGGAGGAGAAGAGACGAAGGAGGGGAGGGCAAAAAAGACGCGAAACGGATGGAGAAGGCGTAGATGTACCGACGTAGCAGTATCGTCGAATGAGGGAGCATAGGAGAGGGCAGAGAAAGAGACAAAGAACTATCGGAGGTACATACAAGGACGAAGCTGGGGCGGAGGCATGCCCGGACGTCTCGCCTGGAAGCAGGGATCACGTACGGGCGGCGGGGTTGAGTGGGACGAGGGGAGCGGGGAACCAGAGCGACGAAGGGGCGGCGATCATCGATTGGGGGGCTCGCGCGGGTGCTTGCCGGGTGCGTCGGTTTCCGCCGGCGCGAGGGCGCCGCGACGCCGCTTCGCCGGCGCTGGCGGCGGCGGCGTCGGCGTCTTCCGGGGCAGCGACCTCGCCAGTGCGCCGCCTCCAGCGCCGTCGCGTGGGCGGCTCCGTTTGTGGGCGAAGGCGCCGCGCCGCTGGCGCCGGGCGCTCAGCTAGGGATGACACATCGATGGCGGCGGCTTCAAAACAGTTGTTTTTGTAAAATATCGACACCTTTAACATAGTGTATTCAAACCGATGTTTTTAACTTCGATGTTTATTGTCGACTCTTTTGTACGTTGATGTTATATTATGAATTTAAAAAAAATTAACGTAACAAAAAACGATTAATTTTCACATTTGAGAGAACTGAACATGCCTCGGTACTAAAGGCATGAAGAGTGGAGAGCAAGTTAGTTGAATTTATATTGTTTTCAGTTTGTGTGGTAAACCTTAATAATAAATTAATAAACATGCTGTCAGATTAAATACCGGCGGCACCCCAGTTCAATCATTAAGGATAAATATTGCTAAACTAGTCCAGTGTCAAACATGTCTGTGTTTAAAATATGACTGGTTTTGGGTATTATTGAGGTCTATGTTTCAATTTTGAACATCAATGTCATGAAACATAGATGTTTTGTTGGTGATGTTCTATCTCTATTATCAGCATGTCGGATAAAAAATGGAGGACTAATTAACAAGGGGAGGAAAAGAATAACAGGAAATTTTCAGCAGGCTCGGTTTAAAGGTTCCGCACAAGGTGAAGACCGTCCAGGAAAAAAAAGATGGTTACAAATGAACGGATAAATACGAAATCTAAAAAGAAGAAATTATTTTAGTGCACCAGAGCAAGTATGAATGCGAGAGAGGCCGAACGATAGGAAAGAAGACGGAGGAAGATGTGAGAGAACAAATAAAACTAGTATAACGTAAGTGAGAGGAAACTTAGAAGAATAAAAGAACTGCGAGTAAGAGAGAGAGGAGAGAGGAGAGAGGAAAGAGAGAGAGAGGGAGAGGGAGAATAAAATATGAGAGAGGTAAAGCAACGCAAAAAATGGAAAAAAGAAAGTATTTTACTTTCACAATGTAAAATTCCTCTTACTTCCCCATGAAAAAAGCGCTGGAAGAGATCAATGAATGAGGGGTTTGGACGAAATAAATTAATTCTCAATAAAATGATTGTTTACAAATTTTACTTGTACTTGTGTAGATAATTCGTTTGAAAATATGGGTCGTAGCGAAGTTAGTAATTGTTGGGCAACAGCTGAGAGTTTGTCAGATTTTACAACAAAATTAATTATAGTTTTTTCTAGTATTTATTTATTTATAACAATAAAAGCACAGCATAAATAAAGCGATTTACACTAGCAAAAACGTAGTTCCTATATAAAATAAATGTGCTCACAAATACCAACCTAAATTTGAATATTAGAAACAAATTTCAGGAAAGTTGTATCTGGAGAGTCCTATACGGATGTAATGGATGGACGCTTTTAAAAACGTACAGGAGTCATTTAAAAGTGTGTGAAATGTGGTTGTAGCGACAAATACTGTAGCTTTCTTTGACTCAAAAAATTTCTAAGTATGCAAGGTTAGAAAAAGTGAAAGAAAAGAGTTCCATATTAAAAACCATTTGGAACAGAAAATCAATATTCTTTGGCCATATTTTTTGACGAAACAAATACATAAATACTATTCCGAAATGTAAAATAGTTGAAAGAAGAGAAAGAAGGAGACCTAAAATAAATATTTTGGAACAACTTCAAACCCAATTACAATTCAAAAACTATGCAGATGTGAAAAGAACGGCGGAGAACGGAATGTTATGTCTGAAGCCTCAAGGCCAGTTTTGCCCTGTAGGATGATGATGATAATGATGATGTTTTATTTACATAACTTTTATATAAAAAATTCGTGATTATTTATATGATCTTCCTGCATATCATTCCACTGAAAGAAGGTCTAAGGAATACTAGCATTGAAACTACTCGTACTACTTCCACTTTTTTAAAGAGGAGAAATCCCTTCGTTTGTGTCACTAATAGGGTAAATGTTTTCGTAATACACTACACATTTTGCATCATTTTGCATCATTTTGCATCATATTAATTTGAGCGAAGTTTTATTTGGTTTAAAAAAATCCTAATCAAAAATTAAATTTTGGATACTGAGTGACTGTCATAGATGATCTAAACAAAAAACTTTCTTTAAATCGACATATAAAATCACTTATTGAGCTGACTAATCAATTAATTTCATTTATTTGTGAGCTTTAAAGATTTTTACTAAGTATAATCATAATAGAATCTTTTAATACTTGGTGCCATGACCTTTAATTCGCAATCATTTGATACGGCAGTATTACCAATATTAATATAATGAGTCAGTGTTGTATGTAACTCAATTTAGTTGCTCTTCTCTAATATGTTGGTATGTGAAAACATGTTTATGTAGTTAACATACGTATACGACTGGTTCTTCGATATGAGTAATGGAGGTAGGTCAATCTAACAGATAAGAAATCGCTTCCGTTACAAATGAATGGCACTGCGTAATTTGTCAGTTGCTAGATCTCATGCTCAGAATAGATGCATTACTCAAGTCGTGAAGGTCGTCTTTGTGCGGAACTAGTTAAGAAAGACCGTGAAGTATGTACAATAAATAGTGAGAAAATGGAAATTGGGTTACAGAAACGAAAGATGATCAACGAAGCAAAGATGTGTTATGGCGTGTATTCCCTGCGCTGCCACGTTATCTCGCTGCTTCACCCTCCACTTCCCCGTCTTCGAGAGCGCCCGCCCGCCAGCTTCTCCTCTCGGGGATTTATCGCCCGCGGCAGCCCCCC
>BOPP01000083.1:1484890-1534289 GCA_017312745.1 Gryllus bimaculatus
GGGATGACCCGTCTTGGCGACGGTGGCGACGATGGCCCGGACACATTACCGGCGAGCGCAATGCGACGATCAAAGCCTACCGTGACTATCACGTAAGGGTGGCTAAGGCACCCACGACGGTAGTGATAATTTAGAGGCACTTCAGCTCGGGAAATAACGCCTTCCTCGAGGTTCACTCGATGCCGAGATGATTTTTGAAGTTCAACTGAATTTGTCATCTGAGTCTTCACGTAAAAGTCGAAGCATTTCGGTCATTGATCTGTGCATCCGAGGCGCTCCCCTAGTGAGTCTTAAATTCGATCTATCTCATTCCCAACTCTATCTCGATCACATCTGAGTTCTATCTCAATCACATCTCCGTCTTTATCTCGATCTCATCTCAGTGTATCTCGAACATATCTCAACTCTATCTTGATCACATCTGAGACACCATCTCTGTCTCGACCACACTATCTCGATCACATCTCAGACACTATCTCGATCACAAAGATATTTCCGGCTGTTTCTGAGACTGGAATTGGATTGAAGTATGAGCAAGATATTGCTGGAAAAAGCCAATGATGAACCCGGTCACTTGCGCAGGAAATACGTACGGTAGTACATAGCCGTAATATTTCCATTTTAATATACATTTTTTCATAAAATGAGTGTGTGAAAAAAGGTTTACGACAATAAAAGTAGTAATAAATATTCTCTCTATGATTGATTATCAAATGTTCAAATTTTGATTCACCCACAGATACCCCTGATTATTGATTTTTTTCGTTAAAAATTATAAAGATATTAATATAATCTAAATAAATTTTAAGATTGCTCTATAATACATCAGTTGTAGGAAATGGATATTTTAAAACTTTTTGCCGAATTAGTAATTGCACTTTGTATTAAAAGAAAATTACTTTGCTCCCACGGGAATCGAACGGTCGGAATGAATCCACGGAATCATTTTGTTTTATGAAAAATATTAAAACACTTCTACCTAATTCGCACAAGCCCCCTTTTCCTCTCTTCTTAAAATGCAGTCACATGTCCTCACAAATCGTCGGCGTTACTTCATATCCTCATTTAGCACAATAAGTGTGACCGCAACTCGTAACTTCTGCCTTCCACTAGTTATGCCGGCACGTGAGTGAGGTATAACTCACTTAATTTCATGCGCCATTTTCCTCGCGCCGTCACGAAACTCGGCAACAAATAATCCTAATGTAAAGCGATCGGCAATATCTTGCCGGAAAGATCTTGTTCAGATCTTTCTGGCAATATATTGCCCTTCCTTGCTCTTGATACTGTAAAGATGACCGCAAAAAGCAGAAACATATTGCGGAAACGTAACGCTCATGTAAGACCTGCATTACTGCCCGCAGCTGCGCGGTGCTGTGCGCCCCCCCCCCCCTATTTGTCAGTGTTCGGTGGATGCACGCGGTACCTTTTTGAATTTATTATTATTATTATTATTATTATTATTATTATTATTATTATTATTATTATTATTATTATTATTATTATTTATTTTTATTATTATTATTATTTATTTTTTTCCCTCGGTGAAAGACAGGTTTGACCGGCACGACACCGGACGCATTGGGTTGGGTGGTTGTCATCAAAAACACGAGGCGGCTGTACTCGGGTGACCTTTCCGAGGGCTGATGTGCAGAAACCTCCTCCTTTGTTTCCTGTAAGGGCGGGCGGTCCTGCATGGGACCGATTCTCCCTCCTTTTCGCGGTCATAAATCCGCCCACACTCGAACAAAGCTGCACGTCGCCGCGGTCGGCCCCCTTGTTCTGTGCCGCGGATTCCAACGATGCCCCGATGGCGAGATCAACACGTCTTCGTTCGCAGGACTGGCGTATCGTTACAATACTAATAATTGTAACTTGATATTACGGTTTACTTTTTTTCTATTTTGAGTTCATAACTAGGGATACTAATGCGTTCTCACATTATCTCGTAACCGATACGCAATATTGTAATACTCCATACATCGGCAAAAGTGTTTCCAACAACCAAACAAATTTTCTTCGCACCGTGTTTCGAACTTTTGCCGCTAGATGCAACATGCCAAGCACGTTACACCTAATCTACCAGCCACACGTCAAAATCAACCTTCCCGACACTTAAATGTAAGTTGATAATTTGCATTTTCAAATTTCAGATATTTTTACACCATTTCGAAGATCTAGTTTAAATAACATATTTCACTACGGAAAATTTCTGTTATTAATATTATAGTTTTGAAATGTTAATTTTTTTGTAATTTTCCTAATTGCAGCTAATTTGCCAAAACTTGGACCTGTTACAGACAGTTACTCTGTGGAAACAAATTTTTTTAAAAACATTTGAACTCAAAAAAACATTTTTTTTACAATCTCCGTGAACTTCAAGGAAAAGTTTCGCAAAAATCATTCTCTTCGTAAAAAACTAGTGGCGCTACAACTGCACTCACGTCACATTATTTCAACTTTTTTTATTTATGAAAATTCCTGCACCATTATTTTAAGCCATTTTTTTATTATTTACCAAATAAGACCTGCACCATTATTTTAAGCGACCCTTGTTCTCACCGTGAAAAATGTCGTCAAGGCAATGAAGTCGTCATTATTATTATTATTATTATTATTATTATTATTATTATTATTATTATTATTAATATTATTATTAAATTGTCGTGAATATCACGTTATAATAACCGAATGGTGGTGGAAAGTCGTCACGGTAATAATAAGATCTTGTTTCAATGATTCTCGTTGCAAATGATATGTAAATTCTCGTTTTAATATAACAAATTAACAACTAGTTTTCGTTACATTTACGTAGGTAAGGTACATATATACATGTTTCGTTTTGCGCACAAGATCAGCCGTCACGACAATGCGTCAAACATCGAAATATCTCGCCTTCCTCAAACGCCTTCAACGTGGGGAGCATAAAGCCCCTGAGCGGCCTTGAGTCGGCGACTGCAGCGCGGGCAACGGAGGCGTTGAAGGCCGGAAGCTGTGGCGGCGGCGGCTTACACAATAAGTCACAACCAATCGATAGCCATCGACGCTCGCCAGGAGTCGTTTGTCACCCTCCCTCTCGCCCTCGTCGTGTCATGCCGTTGCGACGCCCCCCTCCCCTCCCACGCCGTTGTGTGGGCGTCGTCTCCTGGCCGCCCGCGGGCTGACACCTCCCTGCTGCGACCTTTCGCGGTCTCTCGCGGCCACCGGTTTCCTCTACACTCTGCGCTGCAACGCGGTTTTTTTCATCGGTTGGTTGATATTTCCGGTCACGGATGATTGTAGTCCCGTTAGTGTAGTGAATCAATTAATCCGGGAGGTGGCCCTGCTGAAGAGAGAGATCCGGCGTCGAGCTACTCGTCGGCTTTCGGGGATTTCGTATTCGTATTTTCGTATTTCGTGTTTTCGTATTTCAGGTATCTCCACCCAACGCTGGAGCCCTGCTGATGGAAGAAAGGGATGGGAGGGAAATTCTTTAAGCCGACAGGCAAGTCAGTGCCGGATCTCGCCATCAGCGGGGGCCACCTCCCGGGATTTTACATTCACTACAGTAACGGGTCAAACGATCACAGAACGCGGAATTGCTAATAAATCAATCAATCGGTCAGCTTAAGTATTGCACTTGCTGCATAAATGCTGGTGTACTTCCACTACATCCACTACGCAGGTGGATCAGATTGCCCGCAGTCCAAGTACCGAGTGGGGTCAGCACAGGTTTGGGTTGGAAGTCACACATAGTTATTGAGAGTTTCTTAAATTACTTCTTTTTCCATGACAGCTGTCTGGAAAAGATAGGCGAAAAAACGGAAAAGTGCGATCTCGGCAAGCGGTATCATATATTAAAGGGAAGTATCATTGGTCGACCTCGATAATTCACAGTGCGAAAATCCTAGATCATCTGTACTCGAACTTAGGGAACTAAATAGACTTTACCAACGACAATGAAGGTTAGAATTTCGGAGATGTTTGTGAAGTAGGTAAGATATTTATCTTAGATACTATCTACTAGTTCTTCTGTATCGTATTTCACAATTTTCTAATTTCTCGCTTCGATTACTTATAAAACAGGTCATGAAACTTAAAGAGATTATCCAACAAAAGGAAAATTAAGTGATCATATTTTATCCAACTTGATTGTCTAAAGCCAAACTTTACAAAATTGAAATGAGTGTCATAATATGAGTTTTTAGATCACCAGTGTTTTAATTATCAATTTTCTTCTATGAATTACCATCAATAACAGTCTTTTACATATGAAAAGTCAAATTAAAAATAAACGTATTTTCTATCGGAATATTTAGAGTGTGGATAAAATAACTTTGTATATGTTTAGTATCATCTTATAACAACAATTGCTTGTAATTTAACTGGCCCAGTGGCCACGTTTGAAAGTTCTCTCATCTGTTAATTAGGTGTCACCGATTCCCAGAGGTAGATGGCGAGCAGTTTGAATACTGAATATCTGGCAGTCTCGACTACAGTGGAGGCAGGAAGCAGTTCATGTATCTCTATTTGCAATGCGCGCAGAAATTCAAAGACCTTTAGATTGCCAGGAACTATGGGAAATAGAGAAACATTTCTGCTACTGCAGGCACCTAGCTGTGATTATTCATGTGAATCGTTTGCTGTCTCTGCAGCACCTAGTCTGCCCAGTCACCATACCCTTCACTGCCACCGATGCATAGAACGCAAAGTGGGTTGCCAGAACGCAGGGAGGGTTGGCCGGAAGTTGAACGGTAGCTATTGGCGAAAAAAAGATAACACAAACGACGCGAGAATAAGTAGTGAAGCGAACTTGGCGAAGTTCACTTTGAGACTCCCTTTGAGAGATTTGTTGTTCCCTGCAAATTCTAGTCGGATTTGCTTTGTTTCTCACTCGTTCTCTTGCTTCTCCTAACTCCAGTTTGCTTTCTTTCCCCAGCCCAGTCGGCGTTGCCTTCCGTCCCCGTGTCGTGGCGACGGCGACCCGACTTGTCCCGACGACGCCGTCGGCGCCGAGTTCATTAAAAGAAACAATTAGTTTTGGAAACTCCGACATTAATATTACAGCAGATATTAGTTGGGCTCTAAGTAAATGGAATCTGCCGAGCGCTTCCCGTTACCAATTATTCGCGTCGGGAGCTGCCTCGCTCGCCCCGAGAGGCGAAAAGGACCTCCATCCGAAGGCGAGGAGGCGCCTCGAAGCAAGTGGTCCTGCAGCGCCTCTCGCTGAATGCGACGGACGCGTTCTGGCTTTCATTTGGAGGGGCTTCGCAAAGCTCCGCACTTTGCGACGCCGTGTTTTGTTCGGCTTTATCTGCTTCCTTTCGGAGCAACGGGTTGGAAAGCTTTTTCGTAATCGGGGGATAGACGTCACTTGACATACTAATCGAAGTGTTTCACATTTTAAAAAAATACATTTGGAACATGCGTTTTTTATGTTGTACTAGTTGATATAACGTATGTGAGTTAATTTGTGTTTGTACAAAATTGCTTGTAAAACGATTTTAAAAATGAGGAAGAAATTTGACACGTTTCAGAACATCGCCTAAAGACCAGCCACTTCCCAAGGAGTAGTGTATTAGCAGAACTTACTGTCCTCCTGTAGTTTGCAACCCCAAGTAATACAAGCTGCACTCTCGGTACGGTCCCCATCTCGTGATATGTTAATTATTGTCAAAAAACAAAAGAGACAAAAAAAGCAATTACACACCTTCTTCAATCAAATTTTTATAATGAATCTTGAGTATATTTCTTTCATAAACAAAAATACAAAAATAATATTCAAAATTATGCTCTTGCGTGGATCCTCTCTCCTTTACTACAATTTAATTTAGTCAAAGGTATTTTGATGATGTGTTAAAAAATGAACACTAATAGGTAGCGGTTACACAATAAAATTTATGGTGGATTTCTCAAAAATTGTCTTCATTTATTTTTATTTAAATTCTTCTTAACCTTTTCTTAATAATTTGGCATTGAATACTTTGCACTAAGCGATGAAATCAAATGAAAGTAAATAGTTCCATTTAATATGCCGAATGTTTAGAGCAAACAGTTATCGATTTAGATGCAAAAAACAAAAATGGATATCTATTTAGGTGCTTGTATGTCAGTTTCTACAAATAGTATATTCATTCCTAGGAATATTTAATTGGTTGATCACTTGCTCAAACGCCTAGTTTGTCAATGCTTCGGAACTTTGGAACTGAAAAAATGATATTCTGAGCTATTGTACGTATAAGAGGCGCCTTAATATGATCAGGAGAATTCTTTTGCCGATGAAAGTCCCCTCCCCGCTACTATCCTCCGGCGCTGGTGGAATTTAGAAGGGTAAAGCGCTGCCGATAAATGTCCAAGAAGAACCAACTACACATTTTCTTCGAAGTCCCCATCGCTTACAATCTTTTGTCTTTTAGAATATTTCAATTAGTTCCGAGCCAAAAGATCTGTACCAGGCGTAATTGAGGCAGATGGGAAAGAGGAAGTGCGCTTCGAGCTGGACATTCCTTCGGAGCCAGTCGGCGGAACGAGCACTCACTGCGAAAGGCGAAGGGGTGGGACGGGGCGGAGAGGGGCGGGGAGGGGAATGAAATCTCGTGACCGGAAGGGCTCGTGGAGGAAGAGAGCGGGCGCATCCGGTGGCGAAACGCGTTGGCGAGATGGAGGGCGCTGCACGCGGCTTCACTTCTGCCTCGCAGCCTCGCTCGACAGCCTCGCTCGACAGCCTCGCTCGACAGCCTCGCTCGACAGCCTCGCTCGACAGCCTCGCGCGACAGCCTCGCGCGACAGCCTCGCGCGACAGCCTCGCTCGACATCGACAACCTCGCTCGACAGCCTTGATCGACAGTGATGAAAATATAGATCTAGATAAGTTAATGGTGGCGTAAGCTAGAGAAACGGAAAAATGAAAGTCGGTGTAAAACACAGATCAAAAAGAATAAGAATCGATGAACAATAAAAACAGGGAAAATATAGAAGAAAAAAGAGCCAAGGAAAGAAAAAAAACATAAAAGGAGGTAAAAATAATAATAGTGAAAGAATAGCAAAGAACGAAATGAAACAAGAGCAAAATATGCAAGGGAAGAGAAAGAAAAACTAAAATTGCGATAAAAGTGAGAAAATGAATTAAAAATAGGGAGAGAAGAACGGCGAAAAGACATAGAATAAAATGAGTATAAAGAAAGGAAAATATAATTCTGGAAAAAAGAGCAAGAGAAACCTGCCACGACGTAGGTAGCCATTGAACGCGAAAAGACAAAGAATAAAATGAGTAAAAGGGAAGGAAAAGATAGTTTTAGAAAAAAGAGCAAGAGAAACCCAGCAACAGCGTAGGCAGCCATAAACCGCAGGCACCGCTGGGACCGTTCAACGGGGGTGAGCGCACCTTGTCCTAACTTCTCGCATTGCGGTGGCGGTCGCGGAAGAAGATGGCGACGGCCCCGAGAAGCTATAGTCTCAGGTAGGACGGAGAGGGTCGCGGAAGGGCGAGAGGGAGAGAAGAGGGGTTCAGAGCTCGGCGGAGCGGTCTCCAATCAGGAAGCGCCCGCCCCTGCTCCCTCGGGGCTACCTCCTCTGAAGCCTTCGCACTTCCGGTGGCTGACTCTTCCTCTCGACCCGGGCCGACCTCCTCCTCGGCTACCCTAGACATCCTATTGCATCGATGATCCTTGACCCATCGACCAGAACGTTTTTATTTTTCCCATCCTTCGAATATCGCCAGTTTATCCCATTGAAAATTCAATATAGTGTGAATGTGTTTACCATTCAACTTGCTACTCAGTTGAGTCTTTATCACAATTGGCACGCGAGACCAAGTCTGTCAGGATGACTGCAATTTTAATATTTTATTCATTATGACCTTCTGTATCTGCCAAATAGTATTTTTAAATATAATTATTCTGTGAATTGTGCGTGTTGAACGCTATGCCTGATAATGAGTCAAATTGTTAGCTTCTAAACGTTGCTTTATACGAATATAAGATTGATTTAATAAGTTTTCAAGAAATGGGTCGTCTTCAATTTAGTCAAATAACTTTCCTGTTAATGTGTTTACCGTAAATGCTGAGGCATTTAACACATTTAAAGTTGCCAAACATTTGGCAACTTTAACAAAATATATTCTACTGTTTCTACTTCGAAAATGAGTCCACAACAACAAGCTTAACCTGTTTTAAACTTACCCTCAAATCATGTACGAAAAACACGATTCCAAGGAAGCTAGGAAAGTATAAATCAACAAAATAAATAAAATCCGTCCGGCTAGCGGAGATCGTTAAGGCAGTAGTGCCATGGCCATCTCGGAAGGAAGGATCGCGAGTTCGCGTCCCACCTCGGGAATGGATGTGTTGCTACATCTGTATGTGTGTGTCGTCCTTTCACTCTTCATTATCATCATCATTTCATCTTCCATTCCGGCTAACAACCGTGGTGCATAAAAAGGGCATATCGCTTTTATTTTTGTTTTAATTTATTTTCTTTTGTTGCTCGCGATTAGGCCGACTTGGACCATGCGTGTGTGCTCCATGCGTATACCGGGGTTCGGTACCATTATCTAAGTGCATGTAACTTTATCTGAGATTCAGCATTATTCCTGGATCTGATTATTTATTCCTTATTCAAAAAAGTATGCCTTATGCAAAACATAATGCCTTATTCAAAAAAGTAGGCCTTTAAAATCAGATCCAGCTAAAATGCTAAATCTCTTATAAAGTTACATGCACCTGCCACTGAGATAATGGTACCGAAACCCGGTAAATGCAGGGTGCACGCACGCATGGTCCAAGTCGGCCTGTTCGCGAGCAGCAAAATAAAATAAAATGAAAATAAAAGCGACCTACCTTTCGTTCTCTTCGCTTTGTCGGCTTGCTCGAAGCAATTCCTGGCTTTGTCCCCTTGGTCCCCTCCCCCAGGTGAGCATTCCACGCCCCGCGGCAGATGCGCTGTGCTGGGCCCCGCGGCCGCCGGGAAGGCGCGATCGCCCCGCGAAAGAATGCGGGGCATCTCGCGGAACGTGGGCGCGTTTCCTTTTTTTCTGCCACTCGTTTTTCATCTTTTTTCTTTTTTTCTTTTTTGAAATTTCTCTGAAGGTCACAGACTTCCGTGAATCGAAGAGATAAACTACGTACATCTGTCAATGCACTGTTTTTTTAAACAACGAGGAATTGAACTAAAAAAAATATGTTACGGGTGAAATGTTTGTATTCATATTTTGCAAAAGTACTTTTTTAGAGTTTGATAATTTAACATTCATTAAACAAAATAGTATAAATGGGTTTAGTATTTTCTATTCATTTTACGCGAAATTCGTATTGGAATCCTTCACCGTCGATGAGTCACACATTTTTTCCTTTTCGTTCGGAGATCTGTGCATGAAATTGACACTTGCTTAAATTTTTTACCAAGTCAATGGTAGTCTTTTTGTTCCCATTCTCCAAACTCATAACTCCATCCCTCGTTATAAATATCAGAATGAATTTTATCTATTATTTAAACTTGAAATATGTTCATCAAATTTATATTGCAACTTGTACATATGTTACTGGTACAACAGTAGTACCAGTAACATATGTTATAGTATTATTGATATAAGTGAGCCCTGTTCTTTGGAAATGTCAGCCTATTGATCTCGGATAATAGTGCTCCCATTGTCGTACCGTGCTCCTATATGCCAGGACGGAATAAAGTCTGACAGTCGTGTTTGTGTCAGCATGGGCATGTTGTTGTTAACTCGACCTGTAGGGGCTTACTTTTGCCGCTTTCGAATCCCACCAGCACTTGCAGCGTTGTAGCTCCTGCTGTAATTAGTTCATTGAGGCGAAGTCAAAGGCCCTGGAAACGTGCGAACTAGAGCGAACGGAGGCATTCGTCTGTAATCTTCCTGTTGTCAGATTGATCACAGAACATGCACTATTCCGCCTCTAGAAGCATGTAATCGTCTGTTTTGAAATTAATTTCATTGAAATGCCGAAGACCCTAACTAAGATTCTGTTTCCTTTAAAATGATAGGTTTTGTAATCGTGAAGCAAAAATTTGTTGCTTTATCATCATGTTAATTATGTTTGAAGGAATTAAAAATAATAAAGAAACGGCCAACGGTAGTACTAGAGGAGGGAAAACGTTATTTCTATGAAAACTCTATCAATATGGTAGTGCACGAGACTGTGGTGAAGACAGCACTGACGTTGAATATGGAATTTATGTATTTGTTATCTTGTATGAAGTGAATATTTTCACAACATGAAAATGTGAAAATGAATACCGAATCAGTACACATGTGTTGAATAAAGCATAACCACTTTGTAACCTACGCATAGTAGATTCTCTTTTGCAGTGTAGCGTGTTTGCATTTCTTATATTATTTGCTCTGACGCGATATACTCCCAATGACGACCAAAGATAGGACTTTGATTACACACACTCTGACGTTGTTCAGAGTGGCAAGAGGACTGCTGCGTGGCGTGTGGTCAGACGCGTTGGCCGCGTGTGCTCCGTTTTGATTTGCAAAATGCGTGACTCGTTCAGACGGTGCCGAGACGGTTATTCAATCAGTCGCACGTACTTACTGATGCATTGACGTTTTTGTTGGCGAAATCATTTAGTGTTAATTTTTCTGCTGCAAGATATTTGTCTGCTTGCCACCTGCAGAAGATTTAGAGCAATGTGACATCAGAATTTTAAAATGTGTGTTTCTATGTTCATGAATATATGTGTTATTTTGTAAACGTTTGTTCGTTTCATCTGCCCATGTACATAATTGATGTAATTTGAAGTACATTAGCGTATCACAAGTGTTCCACAAGCTGGGCGAAAGATTTCTGTTAAAGAACTGTTTCATTGGCAAATCTGTTTTTGCCCACCTACACCCCAGTCGGTCTACAGCTATTGCGTACAATCCCAAGTGAATTGGCATCAATTTCTCATCAAGTTGTTAGCAGCCAGCTTTCAACTACAGTGACAACAAATTCCTCGGACTCAAACACTGGTAATGCCTTCTATTTTCAGTCAACCTTAATTGTTTCCTTTGGACATATACGTGAATTTTATATCCTCAAGTATGAGCGATATATCAGAAAGAGGTGCAGCGGAAGAAGAATGTGTGTATTAAAATACCATTTATGTTTTCTAGGATTTAATTTTTACTTTCTCTTATGTAGCATAGAAGAAGTATTGTAATACTGAATCAAAAAGCGGAAACTTTTCATCAGAAACTCCTCTTGTGTGTCCCTGACTCCTTAAAAGTAGGTAATTCTTGTTCCTACACTTAATAAATAACTTCATCCAACAAATTATCTAGTCATAATCCAATTTTGAAGCTTCTTGATACTGAAGAATTGGATTATGGCAGACACTCGTTTGTCCGTCAGTGAAAAAAGCCGGCTGCTTAACCATAAGCAGGATTTTTACCACAATTTATATTTTTCGAATGATCTGACATGTCTCTTTGAAAACGACATTTTGAATATGAACGTACTATTTCACATGGTTTTGAGCGTACTCGACATGGCCAGAGGCTGCACATTTTTTTCATAAATTTATTCGAATATCCTAAATTAGTGATGTAAATTTTGTCGTATGGCTCCCGATTGCATGAATGGGTGGTATCCAGGTAAGGTCCCTGTGCCCCGCCAGGCTCTTGGCCGTCGGGCGGCCGGCCGGCCGGGCGGTGGGTCAACAATCGCCCGCGATGGGAACAAGGGCGTGGGCGCGGGCGCAAACAGAGGAGCTGCGAACTGGCGCCCGGGGAGCGCTGGGCGAATGGGCGATGGGCGATGGGCGCCCTCCGCGTGCGTCAGCGCGCCATCCCACGGGCCCTCGGTAGTCCTCGACGCAGGCCTCGAGGGATGGCGGCGGATGGCTTGTGTTTGGCGCGTTGTCCGGGGCTGATTGGGATTAGAGCGTCTTCAGACTGGGATCAGCGGGTGGTTTATTGGGATTACGCATGATCCGTTGGGGAGGTTGGGGGACTTCTACGAAGACTTTAATGAATGTGGATAGATTGTAGACGAACGGCGAAATCAACTATACGTCCACTGCTGACCTTAAGATGTGCTTCACATATTTTAGAAACTTTCGTAACTGACTGACTTCGTTGACTGAAAGGATATCAAGCTATTCAACGATGTCATAAATTGATTTGATGACAGTAAATTGGTTTAGTAATTGATAAAGTCGTAGATTCCACTATCTAATTTCTAGTATAATAAGTGTATAAGTGTAAGTATATGTGTTTCTGAGGTTGCATGCACGCAATTTATTCAGTGGTATCCAGGGTTTTGTGCTGTTGTTTAAGACTGATCAGGTTTAGAGACCTAAGAGATAGCTTAATAGAATGTAGATGGAGAAGTAATCGTATTATTCCTCTGTAGATATTTTTGGTATGTTGTATTGTAAATTATGTACAAAAGACAGTATTAAAATGTAAGCTCTTGCAAAAGGAAAAAAACTAAGATTAGGATTAATCTTAACTAACGCTGTATCCATACATGGGTTCTATTCAAGCTAACCGCTTTTAATATAGTTTGTGAGCTTTTAAAACTCTCTGCACACATAAGGGGCAGTATTCACAATGCAGGTAAATTAAATTTACACGCAAAGTTCAATTGATGTAATCCATTACAAATTTAATTTTTTAGGAAGAAAAAAATAATCTATTAACTTCATCAAAAATGCTGGATTCACTTAAAAAGAAATATTGATTTATTTGTTTTTAAAATATTGGTAACAATTGGTAAAAAGATTGGTATGCTTCTTACAACAGACTCATCTAACCTCACATCGTGTATTCTTACTCTTCACTGTCGTTTCTTTTCTTGTAAATGTACATTCTCTTCAAAATTAAATAAAAGCTCTCGTATTCATATGTTCCGTAATCGTTTTAAATTTCACTTTCGTCTTTGAATGATGACATTCTGTAATATCTTCATGTTCCAGCGATATGTTGAGTCTTTTGTGCATTTGTAAGAATCAAGTATCTCCCACTAATCATGAAATATTATACTCGTATCTTCTTTCGTCAGCCTCGTGCGGTATGAATGGACCTCGGCACACGGCATGTGGACCCCTAACGTTTTGGAATTGAACTGAGTATTTCTTCTTTAGGCTTGAATCCCAAACATAGTATTTCTTTAAAACCAATACAACAGAAATAATATTTTTGCACCAAGGGCGATAAAGGGTTATAATGATGAAGCTGCGACAAAACGCCCGAGCGCCTTTGGCCCGTGGGCTTTTCGACGACAGAGGTCAATAGAACCAATTAACGCCCGTGGTACACACATAATTTTATTTTTACCTAATTTTATTGATTTAAATGTAATTATTTAATAATTATCTAGACGTTACCTTGATTTGATTCATCTCTTCGGAATTCTCTCTCATAATTCCCTCCGTAAGGGAAAGTGCAGCGTCATTCAACTGTTTTCATATTCCCCTCGTAACCACGGTACGCCCAATCCAATTACGTTATGCAGCGTTCATGGAACTCCAAATCGAAGGCAATAACAAGGTATTATATATCAGTAAAAAGTAAAAGTCTTATTAGGAAGTAATAAATTCCGTTATCCACCCTGCTTTTCCTGACCGTGATGTAACGTTCGTCTCAGGACCAATTGACAGCTATGAACGTGCTTCCGTATTCTCGACGAAAAAAGAGGCAGGAGTGCAGGAGAGCGACTTGTGAACTCCAGGTGCTCACGCGATTGAAGCGCTTCTCATCAGTGGTTGTCTTTATGGTTGAACAAAGTAGTTTAAAGTTGGTGCTCTCGCAGCCGGATAGCGCGGGCGGTTTAGGCTCGCTTGGCAGCGGATGCAGGCGCTGCGACGGGTGGCAAAGGCGAGTCACTGGTGATGACGTCGCCAGGAGAATGTAAGGAGCGTCGCGCGATGACGTGTCATCCAATTGCTGGTTAATACTAATTTTCCCAAGAACCTTTAAATTCATTTCATTGTTTAGGAGGGTTTTCGAGAGAGCATGTTTTTTGCCTTTTCCAAGGTAAATGCTTAATATCTTACATGCCACTCTTAGTCCTTGTTTCGTCACCTCCGAACGGAAGACAAGGAAAATAGAAAAATGTATGTCTTTTCTGGCATCCACAAATCCATTCCCATTTCGTGTATACTAATCTATTAAATTTTCTTCTATGCAACCTATTTTTCTCTCTAAATACTTCATCAGTGCAGAAGTCTGGTTTAGGTGGGTCTAATTCTTTTTCTAAAATTTAAGTTTCTGTTTTGTAAATACTTTACTTCATTCACCTTGGAACTTCGCTTGGCACTCTATAAAATGAGTTGCTGGCCTGTGGTCATCTACGCTGCGGCAACGTGGTGGACCGCAGCACAGAAGTACAAGCATACACTTGAGCTGGTATAAAACAAAGTTCAACGCCACATAGCACGCCCTCCGTTTCGGAAACGATTGAAAGTACTAAAGAGGGAACTTGATATCGAGTCCTTCACTCAATCCTTGAGACGGCTGTCGTTTAACGAAGCCTATTTGATAGACCACATAGCAGTAAACGCGTTAACTGCAACACAAGTACACACACACAACAACAACAACAAAAACCAAAAACAGAAGCAGGCAGTCTTGTGAAGTCTGGTCTAGTGCGATTTTGTGATTGAGAACAATAAACTTTTGTTACTTATTTGTTTGTTACTTGTTGTTGTAATTTTTTCTGCACATAACACTCTGAACTTCAGACATAACACTCTGCAAGATCAGAATGGAAGATAAGTATGCACGTATATACAGTGTTTATACATTCTTCTAAAATGAAAGATGTTTAAATTCAAAGCTTTTTGAACAGACATTATCTTGGTCTTTTGTATTTGTCATGCTCATTTTGATTGTTTCATTTCAATTACACTCTCAGGCCCGATTTAAGATCTCATTTCTTATTCTCACCCTTATTTTTTTTAGTTGCTGTAATAAATTTTACGAGGTCCACGCTGGAAGGAAAGTGTCATTTTTGTTTCTTGACATCCTCGGTTTGAGGTCTCAACTCGTAATATCACCGGGATCTCCTAAGTTTAGTTCCGTTTTCGCAAAGAAAAAGAAAAAAGCAATTTAAATGCAGCAAGAGAAAACATTTCTCACATCGCGTGCACGCTTTTCTTCCTCCCAGAGGAGAATTAGTTTTATTAACTCGCGCTGCGAGGCGTGACGGCAACAATGCTTGCGGCCGGCGACTGTTATCTGGTTAAAGAGTCATCAGGCGTCGGACCTTGCAAACCTCGCGAGTCCTCCGCCATAAATCTCGTTCCATTCATAATTTCCCGTTTTACACTTCATGAATATGCGACTGTGGAAAACCCGCCTTAAACACGGCTCTCTAAAAGCAGGGCGCTTTTTACGATTGCTCGCAACGGCTACGGGGGGCGTGGGTGGCAGACTGAAAAAAACGTGGCAGGCCAGCGATAAGTCTAGGGAATGCGGAACCGCAAAGAGATTCAGCCATCGCGCGCTTTTATATGCGCCCTTTGTCTCACGCACAAGGGAACAGAAATAAGAGGCGACGCACAAAGATTGAGAGTTTCGATAATGTGAAGTGGAAAATGTTGAAAAGATAGATAGAAAGATCGACAAAATATGAGGCACAGAAAGAAATAAAAGGAAAAGGGAATTTAATTAAATTCGAAAATGTTGGAACATATTTTAGCATGAATGAAAGTATAATGAAAGGTGTAATAAAGAGTGTGAATATAAATATAAAAGGTTCAAGAAGAAGGGAAAAGGGAAAAGAGACTGTTGAGACATTGAAAAGGGAAGTATATCATGACCTGTAGGTCGCTCTACAAGACACAATAACAGTAGGAAAATAACATCTCTCATGATAATAACAATAATTATTATAATAATGATTAATTATAGTATTACTTATTATAATTATTACAATATTAATGTGACGAAGTTGGCGGTGATGTTGGTGCGGATGGTGATGCGGTGGGGGGGGGTGAGGCAGGATAAGGGTGTCGGTTCGTAACTCAGTAGATGGTGAGATTTGGAGTGAGAGAGCGTTGGAATGTTGGGAATTCATACTGGAGCCATGAATGTTGGTGGTGGGTGTAAAGGACTCATGAGCTGGACACACTGTGCGTCAAAGCGAAAGGCGGGCTGCAAACGTTGAGACTTCGGGACGACAGCCGAATGTCGAGTGAGGGTGAAGGTGATTGGAGGACGCGGAGCGGGTCAGAGGGGGATGGAGCGTCGAAAGCTGCCGGTGTCATTTGTGAGCGGAGTTGACAGCAGTGACGGAGGTGAAGCCGGAGCTGCTCGAAAATGGGGATGGCGTAGGCGCCGAGGCGTCGTGAGCTGCGGAGCGGTAGTGCCTGTGAGTGGTGAAGCGGGGTGTGGGCCGAGCGGGGTGGAGCTCTCGGTGGAGCTGGGGGCGGAGCTGGGGGCGGAGCTGGGGGCGGAGCAAAGGGCGGAGTGGGGGCGGAACGTTGGTGTAGAAGCGGAGTGGCGCATGGTGAACGGAGCGAAGCGGGGCGGGGCGTCGCGTCGCGTGGAGCGCCTTCTAATGAAGAGAAACGCCCCTAAATCGCCCTTTGATTGCGTGATCCCTCTGCGGCGCGGCTTCCAGGGACTTTGTTCGCGGCGGCGCCTATTTGTATGGTGCCGCGGGGAAGGCGCTGAGCGCGACCTCGACTGCGGGGCGAGACACAGAGCGAAGGAGGCGGAGAAGTGGGAACCACGAAGAGCATTTTTAGAGCGATTAAAGAAATGTATGCTGTATTTCTCAACGTAATCCAGACTTTCGATAAGGTCTGACATCTTCTATAGTATAAAGTTAAGAAAAATCTACCTTACTCTTACTATCACTTATTCAATTGGTCCCTCGCGGAGAGATATTTTCAAATAAAATTTAACAGAGAAAATTCAGAATTTATCCCTCTAAATTCAGGGTTGCCTCAAGGAAACGTGCCTGCACCTTTTCTTTACTCATGATGTTCTACCGACAGCCCAACATCTGAAAACGCATTGATAGCAACCTACGCGGACGACACGGCCATCTTAGCTCGACAAGAATACGCAGCAGAAGCATCTCGTTTCGTGGAAGTACATCTGCTTTCCATCCACAAGTGGCAGAAATGCTGCCGCCTCAAGATCAATGACAAGAAGGTGGCTACTGAAATCATCGTAAGCATCGCAAATAAGGTAGTTGTGAAACAAGATATATTAAAACCAGTCTGGATATATAGCATACAACTTTGAGGAAGAGCTAAAATTCCAATTATTCCAAAACTTAGAAACAATTCAACTCTTTAGCCTTAAGAAAATTTGTGAATGCCCGGTGGTACGTAACGACCGCAACAATATACAAAAACCTACAAACCACAACAATAAAAAAAGAAATCAAGAAGACAAGTGCAAATCTACAAATATATATCCATCCCAATATTCAAACACATGGTCACTGGCGCGAAATGAAACTATTTTCTGTTGAAGACGAGAACTTCTGTCTGTGATTTTTCTCCATAATATCTAAAAAAATGACTGAAGTAGGTAAAGATCCATGATAGGAGATACTTCGAAGTAGAAAGGTAGAACTCAAATTATTGAGAAAGTTGCGAAGGCATGACAGTTTTCCAAAGATTGACATTGCTTCATAAAATCTAGTGGCCGCATTTGTAACTAATACTCCCAACCGACCCGCATTTGGTTAAGCCATGGTTTAAGAAATATCGCGCGAGTTTTACTACTACTATTACATAATATAGAGTATTGAACAGAAATATGATAATCATAACGTGCAGTGACACATCACGAGCACGACAAAGCAATAATTTAGAGTTGTACGTCATCTGGATTTTATGCTTAGAATTGAAATTTAGGATTACTATTGAAATTGTATGCTATTGGTATAAAATCTGTAACTTAAAAATTTAAAGACAGAAGACGAGATGTTCGTCGTACGTGAGAGTCAAGCTGAAAGAAAATGGGCATAACTCCGTTTAGTACTTATTCCTTAAAAGTAAGGAAATTAGGGAGATGTAGTAATTCTGGCACATCTCATTCATTGTTTATTGTGAATATTGAATAAAACATATTTTTGACAATGGAATTAAAATCTCTTATACAGGCTAAGATCTGGACATGTATGTATTGTAGTGGATTGCATCAGAAAATTCTACTTCTTTCCTTCATTTTAAAACGAGAAGCTTCATTTATAATTATAAATCACTGAATTTTGTTAAAAGAGACATGTTTTTAATGACTGTTGGGCATATCGGGCACCTACAACCACTGAGTTTTACAATTGAATTCTTAATTTCCGAACTTTATCTTCGCTTCGATTAGTATTAGAAATATCATTCAAATTTTTCCATTTAATTCAAAGTGTTTCGTATTTTTCCAAGTTTATGGGATCTAACAATCCCCGAAAGACATCTTTTAGGTGTCCGGAGGATGAATACTTTTGTTTCAATATCTGCGCGCATCGGAAATTATTAATATTGATTCACATGCGTCGGTGGATACACTTCCCGTCACTTGCTTCGAACGCAGCATTTCAAATCTGACGTGAACTTTCCACTCCCACGGGGACTTGTAGGTAGCAATGCGACGAGGTGGAGGGGGTCACGTGACCAGCCTTCGGCGGCGGGGGCCCGAACCCGACACCAGGCGTCTCCATCTCCGCCCCCCTCCTCCACAGCCCCCGCGATTTCGGCGTTAAGTGCGTTTGCCCAACCCCCAACCTCACCCCACCCCAGCCTGTACTCCCAGCTGCACCGCGCGACGGCCGCGGTCTCTGACAAGAAGTGGGCCCTGCATCCGAAGTGCCGGGCACCGAGGCCCTTTGGCAAAAGTTACCACAGTGATGAAAAAGCCTCAAACTACTCTCAGGGGCAAGCTTCGTTGCACCGTGGCATGCCACTTACTTCTCCTTGCAACAAGCGTCGGGAAAGGAAACTCTTAGAATGCACGGCATGGTGCTTGGTGCTAACGTCAAATCATTTAAACAAACGTTAGTCCTTATTGCGAAACAAACACATTAAGAAACAAGCTGCTGATGCGTATATAATAAAATGAAATAAAATTGACTGAAACGGACTTAAATAAATATTTAATTATAAACGCGTTTCATGAATAATTACTAGATTAGATCCTCCCTTGATATAAGCAATTTCTGCCATGTTCTTCATTATTTTCTAGAAGTTGCAGATCTTTAATATTCTTAACTCTACAAAATAATTGCATTAATTCGGTTCGTCTTCGAAAGCGCTTTGACTTTTTGATTTTATATTTCTTCAAGTAATACTGTAACATTTTATAATGTAAGAAAATGTGTTCACGGGGGTGTTCTCATGGACAATGCACAGTTCAGATTATGTTCTTGAATACGAAATCTGACGAACATGATGTTACGCAATACTGAATTGTAGGGGGGTTGCTTTTGAAAATGCTTCTAATAAAACAACGTTTCATATTGTTTTAAGGAAGAGTTAGCAAATAAAATGTTTACGGGGACTTTTAAGATTTGCGAACGCCAGGAAAAAATATTACAAATCAACACAATGACAAAGAAACATTTATTCTCACATAACTCGCAATTATATAGAATTAGTTTCAGATATTACCTTATTTTCTACAAATAAGTCGGAAAACTTTAATATTAAAATGCTTTGCTTTGCAGTGTTCATTTTTAGTGTACATGGTATCTAAAACAAATTTCTCTGAGTTCGTTTCAAGCAAGATGTCCTTCTTCAGTTGGCATGCTCTAATGAATGTAATCTGTCATAAAGGAATTAATTTCTTCCTTCTTTTTTTTTTTTTGCCTTGTGACTCTTATTCTTTTTTTTTTGCTCTTCTTTCTCTCATGATACGTCAGCAATCTTTTACGTGGCATTCTGCTTGTAACAGTTATATAAATACAGCACAATAACAATGCCACATATTCATACAAAAAATAAACACTGAGTTACTTGCACAAACTGGGTTATCTCTAGAACAATGTTTAACATCAATACGAATTACAGTGAAAAACGGAGCACACAACATTATTTGCTCTTTCAAAACTAAATATATTATTTTTAGCTTAATCGTCTGAATAATCGGATTGTCTCTAAACAGAATGGTATTTAATAACTTTATTTGCATTCAACTCTTTCTTTACAGCACTCACTAGCACTACCATGCCCTTTCTGTATTTCTCTTTAAGAAAGATTCCCTTTTTCAAGAGTCACGACAATAGACCATTAAAATAAAATGTTTTTATTAAACACTTTTTTACATAGCGAATTAAATTAGCACTTCACAAAATCGTTTTCAAATTAATTGTATATAGATAGCTTAGAGTTGACTCTAATAAGGGTGAAGCCCCTCCACTTGAAGTCCTCAATTTCACTTTTCGAATTATGTGGTTGGGGTGATTTCGATGAATGGTAGAGGGTCAGGAATTAAAACCATTAGGTTAGAAGAGGAAATGGGTTATTAAGGCAGTCTGAATTTATCCGTGGGGAATCTGGATTGATTTCTCCTTTGGGCGTAGGGTTTCCCAGGTCGGTAATTACTTGCGGTTGGAGAAGTAGAGTAAGGTTTGGAAAAATGTATTGGAAGTTTGTCAATGAATTGAGTTGGGTTGGATCTAATTCTTTATACATTTTATTACTAGAAACAAACCAAATTTCGTTTGATGCAGCACAACGTATTTTGTTTGGTAAAGTTTGAAGTGGTTGCAGTAAGTGCAGCACCTCCTCAAATGGGGCGACTATAAGTCAGAGTGGATGGAGGACCGATGTATATAAAAGGCCTTAAGGTTGGATTTTCTGTTAATTTGGGGATATAATTTGAACACAGCGGCTTGTGATTCATTGATATTGTTTATATGGGGTTTTCAAGTCAGCAACATATCAATAAAACTCCGATGCATTTTGTTGGTTAATTTGTTGGAGGAGAGGAGATGTTCCAATGGTTTTAAGAAATATTTTCGAATTTTTGATTCTCCGTAAGGTGAAAATCTTTGCCTTGCATTTTGACGGGTTAAGATTTCATCACCAGGAGCCGACCCAGTTGTAAAAGGAATCTAATGCAGATTGAAGTTGAGAAATCACGACTGACAGTTGCGAATTTTATATATAAAAGACTGTGTACCTGTATAGAGTGCCGTTGAGTTATTGGCTCCGCAGGAGTTGTCAGCAGTGAAGATTTTGAAGAATGTTGGAAAAAGAGGGGAACCTTGAGGGAATTAGTCTGAAAATCATAGTAACAAAAATTAATATTTTAAAATACAAGTTGTCACTGTTGACTACATACAAATGGTAAAAAAATATACTATCAGTTATATTAACAATGTAGATATGAAATAAGTACCTGGCTTCCTGTGCGTGTAGTAAACGTGTGTACTAACTAATGTTTATGTAAAAAAGGTTGTAGATGTTTTGAAATACTATACCTAATTTCTACAGGAACTAATCGTTCAATTACATTCTAATTCATGAAAATCAAGTATTACACCCCCACGTTTTCTTAAGCCGTCAGATATTAAAATTGGATGAGTTAAGAATAAGTTATAGTAATGAGCGTGGTTGACAAACTCTTTTCACACGAATATTCTCTCCTGTGCAATAGAAACTACTGTGTTTTGCACAAAACTAGCTACAAATTTTATATAAGAATCCTATCGTCAAACCCTCCACTCGTCTTGTATATAGCGAAATACAGTGGGAGCAACATAAGAATTTGTGTCATTCTTCAATAATCCTCAATAATTCTGATTTTTTCCGAAGACATAGTTTCGAAGTAAAAACGAATTGGGAGTTTCCATGTTTAAATAATGAATACAGAAGATATTTTAAGTGAAAGTAATATAGTTGAATTTGGCGCACTAATTCTATCATTGGGTGTAGGGACAGAATCAACATGACACTATTAATATATATGACTATTTTGCACAGCTTTCTATTCGGTTTTCTGGTGCCATTTATAAAAAGAAAATATTCACATTCATAGTAGGTCGTAAAAGCATTCATTAGCAATACAATGCGCAAATACCAAAAAACTCAAGTAGTTTATTGAAGGTCTTTATATTACGTTGAATTCCACCTACAACCTTATATTACGTTGAATTACACCTACTTGTATTACAACTAAGTATATCAGTGCTTAGGTAAGGGTTGATGATTTTATTTTAATACTTTCATTGTTACATTAAAATTAAAAACGTAATGCATTTAAGCTTAACGCCGGCACTTAATATATCGGTTTCGTCTACAGGGATTCCGTCTGCTTGGACGTAGAACGAACATTTCAGTAAATTCTTATGTTTCAGTTGATCTTGCTGATGAAGTTTAAATGGTTACTTGAGTGTGATATACTTTTAACAGTAGATAAATTTAATTTAGAGATGGAAATACAAAACATTTTTGTAGGCACTTCGGCCGAAAGGTAACGTTTTGAATTTCGGAATATTATGTATCTCCAACGAAAAAATGTGAATTTACGAACTCGATACATAAATTACTTGTACATTACTGATATATTTTTTTTTAAATTTTACGTCAGATGTAAAATGAATGACACTGGGGAGGGGGGAGCTCTAAATTCATTTAGATTTTATAAGCCAAGTAAGGCATATTTTCAACCTTTTTCTGGATGGATAAAATTTTGTTTGCAGTAATACTTATTTTATTTATTACATTCGAAGGGATTTTAGCCATATTTTATTATTTCATGTGAACATTTAGCACGTAATCTCTCAAGCTGCTCATCTGAGCGACATATTAAAACCTCTGGTAAGCCATTCTTTAATTTATTTCTGATAGCGCTGGAGTTCAGTTTGGGCATTGTAGTTATGAGATTACGCAATGTCAGTTAAGTTTTTTGAGATCCTGAGGGGTCATATGAGATTAGATATCATACGAGATAAGGGTGTGAGGCTAAAACTTGGCCTGAGCTGGGAAATGCAACTGATTGAGGAAGAAAGAATCATATGTATCATTGTTCGTACGTCGGCACCCATCGCCACTACCCTTGAAAAAAAGCATCACTACATTAAAGAGACTAAGGAACCGGAAGTACTCCAAACCGATCAGTCAAACAATTCCAGTCACTTAGCTTGGGTACAATTCGCCACTGTCGGAACGTTAAGCCATGGCCTCAATTTCTAGGAAATGCCAAAGGAGAACTTAAGATTAAGATAAATTTTATTTCAATTACAATGGGGATGGTGACAGCTAATAAATAAGGTCATAAAACTAATATAAAAATTATAATGGTAATGATACAATAATAAAAATCGTGGTAAAATAATAATAATAATAGTAATAATAATAATAACAATAACAATAATATAAAAAGGGACTGATTCATAAAACATTAAATTACATTGAGAAAACGAAACTTCTATAATATAATTCTGCACTGAAAATTTATACAATTCAATTTGTAATATTTGTACAATTAAGCTCACACTGCAGTGCACTTCACTTCACTTCACTACGACCCTTAAATCAATTCCTTCCTTATTTATGTGGTTTTCACTGCACAACAGCTCACTTCAAAATATAACACTTTTGCATCGCTATATAACCTCCTATTCTTATTTAAGTCCTTCATTTATTTAATAAGACTTAAAATTAAATTCCTAAATTTTTGAACGCTTCAAGAAAACGGTTCAAAGGTCTTTGCAAGTAATCTATTCCATTCCATTATCGTTCGATTTGTGCTTGAAAATTATCCTATATCCGTTCTCTGCGGTCTTAAATGTATTATATGCTTGGAATTTCCTTTTGGTTGCAATAATTTACTACTAATATTCCCCTAGATAAAAAAATAAGTAGAAAAACATTTAATTTTTGACAATTTTCTTGAGATTTTGAAGTGATAACGAAGAAAACGAGACATATACAGCCTGATGGTACTCTGTATCTTCAGTTTTATCACTTTGCCATAGGTAGATTATTATGTAGACATACATTTTACTCACATTGTGCTAAAAAGGTTTATTAGACCATATTATAACGTCGTGTCTTACAAAATAAGAGTATTTTAATTAGGGAGAAAAATGAGGCTTCTGTTTCAAACATCTTCTGCTGGTAAACCTTGGAGTATGTGATTGCATGATATTCTTGCTTACGTAAGGGGGACCTTTTTCTTTCTGATGTAAGAAATACAATATTTTTTTCTCTATCACACTTGTAGCAACGGAGATCTCACACTGTTTAACGAATGTACTCAAAGACGTATCGTGACAGAGGAAATAATTAACATTTAAGTTCAATTTTATTTGTCACGAATCAAATTTCAATTTTAACCACGACGCTTACTAGATGAATGACATAATTCATGTCATAATTAATACAAACTGCATGCAAATGAAATAAGAATACATTAATTTCCTCAAAAATTTCATTTATCGAAAATGTCAACGGTTTTGATACGAGTCTTCTGAAATTCCCAAATAGTTCTGACTTGCTGATGAGGTTCATGAAGATGGACATGAGAATGGTAAGAGCTCCACGGTCATTGAGCAGTTTACCCGTATTCATGCCATACGATATATAAATAATTCTCGTCCGCCTCGCCGCTGTGCTTTCCTGACAACCGTTTCTGCGTGCAGTGCATTGTTTGTTATGGCGGACGCCGCAGGATCGTGTTTGTGTTGCCTCGTGCCCCTTGCTATAAACAGAGTTGCGTTCCTCATTCGGCCGCCCTGGACACTTCACGCCCACTGTGGCCGCCTCCAGCGTCTGACCCGAGCAGGCCCCGCCCGCGACCCGCCCTACCCCGCCCGCACCCCGTCCAANNNCCCCCGCCCGCTCCCCGCCCGCACCCCGCCTGCTCCCGCGCCCCGCCCGCACAGTAATGGGAGGCCGTGGGTCGCCTGGCGACAGCCTCTGCGCCTGCAGTGGGCGGGGGCTAAAACGCGGACCCGAGGGCGGTCGCCGTCCAGGGCGGGCGGACGGGCTCCAAATAGATCGATTGGAAATCGATTCTCGTTCAGCAGCCCCGTAATGGAATATCTGTCGGCGTTTGCGACGCCCGTCGCTGTGCCTTCGATGGCAATCGCTCGATAGCCATCGAATCGAATTGACTGCCTCCGCCGTCTCTCCTATCCTACCCCTCTCTTTTACCCCTCTGTTTCTTCTACTCTCTCTTTTTCCTTTCCTCTATCTTCTCTTTCCTCTCTCTATTTTTTCTCTCTCCTCTTTTTTCTTTCTCTTTTCTTTCCTCTCCTTTTTTTCCTCTTTTCTTATTCCACTATCTTCTCTTTCCTCTCTTTTCTTTCCTCCCTCTTTTCTCTCTCTTTTTTCTCTTCTCTTGCCTTTCTCTTTTCTCTTTTTCTTGTCTCTTTTCTTTCCTCTCCTTTTTTCCTCTCTTTTCTTATTTCACTATCTTCTCGTTCATCTCTTTTCTTTCTTCCCTCTTTTCTTTCTCTTCTCTTTTTCTTTTCTCTTCTCTTGCTTCAGTCTTTTCTCTTTTCTCTCTCTCCCTTTCCCTGTCTCTCCCTTTTGCTCTCTCTGTCTCTCTCTTTTCTCTCATATCTTTTTCCTCTCTTCTCTTTCCTCCCCCTCTATTCTCTTTTCTCTCTCTCCATCGAATCGAATTGACTGCTTCCGCCGTCTCTTCTATCCTACCCCTCTCTTTTACCCCTCTGTTTCTTCTACTCTCTCTTTTTCCTTTCCTCTATCTTCTTTTTCCTTTCCTCTTTTTCCTTTCCTCTATCTTCTTTTTCCTTTCCTCTATCTTCTCTTTCCTCTCTCTATTTTTTCTCTCTTCTCTTTTTTTGTCTCTTTTCTTTCTTCTCCTTTTTTACTCTATTTTCTTATTCCACTACCGTCTCTTTCCTCTCTTTTCTTTCCTCCCTCTTTTTTCTCTTCTCTTTTTCTTTTCTCTTCTCTTGCTTCAGTCTTTTCTCTTTTCTCTCTCTCCCTTTCCCTCTCACTCCCTTTCGCTCTCTCTGTATCTCTATTTTCTCTCATATCTTTTTCCTCTCTTCTCTTTCCTCTCCCTCTCTTCTCTTATTCTCCCTGTTTTCTCTCTCTCCTGTCTCTCTCTCTCTCTCTGCAGCTGGACGTCCGGTCAGCGTCTTCGACTGCGGCGCCCCTGCAGACCACCCACGCCACCCGCGACCGCACACGCACACGCACACGCGCGCTTCACTCATGAGAGTCTCACAGTCTGCCGATGAAGTATCTCTCGCTAACTCCGAAAATTCCACCGACACGTTTCGTCACGGCATTGTGCATGCGCCAGCTTCCTGCTCAACGGGACGACACTTCTCACTAGAGATCCGCATTTCATTGGAAAAATATTGGGTATAAAAATGGACGTATTGCCACGTAAGTTTGATTTGCATAATAATTTCCAGCTCAGAAATGTGCGGTGTATTTGTATAGCAGTGATGTATTTCGACAAAAAATAATACTCCTAGGATGCAAATACAGAAGAAAAATTGGATGAAAATGAAGAAAAATTAATACAGAAATAAAAAGCTCCCAATTCACACAATTAACTTCTTTTTTTATGTCTGTGTACATTTTTCTTTCTGAACCAATATATTAATTTTTTTGTAAATAATAAACAATTTACATGTATCTGGAATGTTTATATGCTTCTACAATGCAATTGTTGTCTAGAAAGCATTTCTTCAAAACAACTTTTGAGTGCTTATTGCGGCTCAAACATTTCAAATATCCAAGGTATTTATTTGACAAACTATGCCTAAAATATTGTATTAAGAGCTTATTGTTGAAGTTTTGATGTATCCACCCCGGTCGCCCTGTATGGTAACGCCGACTTGTTCACTCAGAGCCAGTTTTGCGATTGTCTCTGCAGTGACTCTCAGAGAGAGATTCTAGGGCCCGAGTCCCAATAGTGGTGGATTTTCGACATAACTACATTGTCGTATTCAGGCGCAATCTGGAGAAGCATTTAAGCTACCGGTTCCTCTGATCAGTGGTATTATCTTATGAGTTGCAAGTGAACGCCGCAGCAGTACCCTGAGAAATGGGCCACGGACCCCCGCGATCTTGACTCCTCCTCTTTGTCATATCTTCTCCACTTACTCACGCGAAGGCATTCGTCTGGCATGGAGCGGAGAAACCATTGGAAATTTACAATCAGAGCAGCGTAGCCAGCGGCTAGAGTTCTCCTCCAGTCTGCGGCTGAATTCGACCCAACTATCTATTGTCGAAAGTACACCACAGTCAGAATTCGAAACCTACGACTCTGCAGTGGCAAAAGTTGCTCACAAGGTCGAGATTGGTGCGTACACGTCCCTACCCAGTTTTATAATTTTAAAATTCGACAACCGCATAGCAAGGCATCGGTAAGGTGTAGTAGCGGGCAAGCAACGGTGATGAAAGTCATCCCAGAGGAGGTAGGACTCTTGAATTTCGATTCTTGGCCCAGGCGGACACGGGCTTCGTGGGTGAGTCCTACCTGTACAAGTTTCCATCGCGCTGAGGCAGTCTCAGATGTTTCCTATTCGGAAGAGAATCCTCTCCAAAAGCCTTTTTATTTGGGAATGTGAAACTACTTTCCAAAACCGTATCGCCTGCACTTGTAGCTATGTGGCTTCGTGTGGCAACTTAAGCCTAACGCAGCTCAATGAGCAAGTTTCAACAACCTGTTGGGAAATATGAATGTTGGGGCAGAAGTCACAGCAACTACTTCTTTCTAAAATAAATGTTATCGGATCACGCAATTTTATTTCTCGCGTGAAAGAAATCCTGAAGTAATGTGTGTTCTCAACAACAGATGGCTCTTTGACGTCTCCATTAGCACAGCGAGTAACGTGAAATCAGTTATCCGGCTATCGCCGAGCGAGGTGAATGTAACGTGTTTCGAGCAATGCTCACTCTCCAAAACAGACGTTCTCCTAGGAAGAAATGACCGGGAATGTCATAGAATAATTGATGAAAGCTCTTGGGAATAATGCTCTTTCATAACGGACAGTCGTGAGTTTGGCAGGAGGGTTTCTGTGAGGACGCGTACCAACCAGTGATCAGCAACGCACGTGACGAACTGAGTGTGCAGACTGATGCGGCACGTGCGTCAATCCAGCATCAGCGTAATCGGGCCTTTAGAACGGGTATGTAGTGCTTTTGGAATGCTGTGAACTCGTATATGCTAAAGTGCTTTGGAACTTGAAACCAGTAGTATCAATTCAAATATCTTGATATATATGACAAACACAATTTTGGTATGTTGTTAAATGCCCATTTCTATATTTTATTCATTGTCCTTTAAAACGTATTTTTCACGGTTTCCGCCCGTGCTCGAATTCTCACAAAAACGTTGTATTCTGTGGGAAGTTGTATCCGCTGATGAAGCAAAATAGGACTGTTGTTGCTACCTGCTGAGATGGCTCAGGGCAACACCATTGCAGCTGCAGCTTGTAGGGCTGGGAGATCCAACGGTTCGAGTTTATACGGTGTCGAATATTCAACATCAGCTCCAGTCTAATTAGTCATCGTTTAAACAATAATTGTAGCGGCCTTCTGTTTTGAACAATACTTTTTCATTGCTTCTTCAGTCACTACCAGAGCAGAACTAACAAACGAACCAGGTATCGTCCTTTTCTCATCATTCGACTATTCTCTTCTCTCGCAGAGCCACTTGCATTCGTTACACTATCATACATTTCAGGAGAGAGCGACTATGCGGTGTTAAACAGAATCTTACCCCTTTTGAATGACAAAGCTCCAACTGACAAAATCAAATAAATGGAGTTGTTTGTGTGATAAGCTTCTATCTTCTGCTCCAAAAAGAACTTACTCGTGCAACAATCTGTGGACTAGTAGTTGCTTTCATTACTGTAAGTGGAGAGATGACTAGATAATGAGTTAACGAAACTTTGTCATCAATTTACTCGAAACGACTGAAGTGTTAGTTGGAACTTGGTCGTTCCAAAGGGTCAAGCTGTGGTTTCCTAAGGGCCCTTTCATGGCCCGGATACCTGTTTGTGGGTTCCTCAGACTCACCGCGCCAACAGGAAGTTAAGTTGACGAACTACACAAACTTTTGTAATGTACCTTCCGTTATGCAAATGGGACGCACGTTAGCCGTTAGTTCCTGGCACCATGGCCGTATTTTTGTCCGTTCCGTGACCATGTCCATTTCATGTTTGAGAAATTATATTGTTACCAATGTACAATGTGTTTCTATTTTAACCACCATGTTCCTTCTCAGACCATCTGGCGTCATGTAAGTTGGTCACGAAAAGTAACGCTGACTTTCGTCCGGGGCTACCCGGGCAAAATTAAAATTTGAAAGAACGATTGTACAACGTTTATGTACACGGATTGTACAACGTTATTCATATCTAATTAATTTTCATATTAGTTGTTATCGTAATAGTATGTACTTCCTTTTTAGCACTTATGTCTTTCTAGTGACTAATTTTATTCTGTCACTTTCTAAGAGATTCAATAATAAACCATTGTGGTGGGTGTCCATTCCTTTCTCTTACATTTTCCTTACTATATCCCTTGTGTAATATGTTTACACACACGCATACGTTGGTGTATGCGCAAATACGCATACACAAACGCACTCTTTTGTCTAAACACAACTTTCCACCAGGTCGGCTAGCACCCGGCTAGCACTCTAGCAGCTGTATGACTAGGGAAAATCAGAGAGGGTAAAGTTCACTAAAGACATTTATTTACTCTTGTGTTCCCGTGCATGTTTGCTTTTCCCAAAGACTCTTTTACCAACTATTTCATGAGGCTGAGAGGTGGAGGAGGAGGGTTAAAGGCCAGGGTGCGGTGCGCTGTCTAGTGCGGCGCCGTGCATGCTAGCTGCCAGTACTAAATTTCTCGGACTGTAGTGAAGTCATTGTTCATGTCTACACTTTATAATAACAAATTGAACTAAAATATGTGATAAGTCAAATACTCCAAAATATTGCAGAAATACATTCTGCTGTATCAATTTTCGACTTTCATTATCTTCCAAATGAGATTAGTAGTCAGACAAATAATATTTTGTAGAATATGTAAAACAAATGTATACCTGCAGTGTCTCCTCTTTTTCAGATACTTCTTGCGATTACGCAAATGCTTCTGACGTTCCTGAAATATATTCTCGTGGGGGAAAATAGTCGAGGGGCCTGAGTTTGTTAAGCGTCTTCAGGTATTTGGTAAGTTTCGAGGAAGGACCATACAACGTCGAATCCCGAGTCATTCAGCCTTCTGCAATGTGTGCAGGATGCTTCCCAGAGAACGAATCTTTCACGAATACTCGAGGTTTCCACAAGCTTCTTTAAAAGTCGCTTGCCTTAGGTCTTTGTTGTAGGTCGTGGTAGAGGGAAGATGAAAGCCGTTCAACGGCAAAAAGTAATGAAATCTCTTCAAGAGCGACTTAATTAGAAAATAGTCGCAAATTCTCTTTAGGAAGATTTTATCAGTAATCCTCTCTTTCGGCGACCGCTATTGAAGGAGAGAATGCTCTAAAACGATGAGAACTTCTAAAGTAAGGTTTTGGAAATATAAACGCTGTTAGTGCTATTGGAGGCTTCAAAAACCCAGCTCCTGCTGAGAATTAACCTTAATATGTTTTAAGTGAATGTTATTAATCCGTCAGTTGGTATAGTTTTCTTTTTGCAAAAACCATTAATTGGCAGAACATCTAGAAATTTTATAAAAAACAGTTTACTCTTGTTTGAAAGGATTTAGTATTGAAACAAATAAGGAGATTGGTTTATGAATGAGTATTGTCTCAACATTTGGGATGAATATTTCTGTCTGTCACGAGATGATTCAGTCAAAAACGGTCTGTGACGTGTCAGTATTTCAGTAAACTGAAATATGCCAGTGACGTATGAAAGCAGAATTAACACGATGTAATTTTAAGAAAAAAATTTCCAATAAAATATAATGAGCCAATTAAGATCCCATTAAAATGCAAGTGCTTCCTGCCTTTTGCAGGGAATGCTGAATGAAGTGATAGGGTGATTATGAGGAGTAAAGGACTAGGATAATGTAGTACTCTGGAAAATCGTTTTGAAGATTACAACGGTTTGAAGTTTTTGGACTGTCCATCCGTCCGTATGCCCGTTTAGAAATTACACATTTCCTTGTTTTTGAAATACCTCTCACGTCATTAGTATGTACATTACAAGCATGTCTTTTTAATTATCTCGTTTGTGAGTAGAGTTCCTTCAAATAATTCCTTATAAAGTTTCTCAGAAACGGCAATGTTTTCAGTAAATTAACCTTGAAAACGCGCCATTTTCATATACAGTCAAACGACATAGTAGTAAAAGAACAAAATTTTCCAAGTTTGTTAGTGTGTAGAGGATCATATTTTACCTTTCTTTAATATTCTTAATATCATATTCAACTCTACCGTTAGATATCCGAAAACTTGGGGAGACATGAAAAATTACATTTAGTTGCCAATAAATGAGAGCCGGGAAGTTGCTGGAACAAAATGAAATACATAACCAAGTCCGAAGAAAAAGAAAATAATAATAATAATAATAATAATAATAATAATAATAATGAAGAAGAAGAAGAAGAAAATTAACTGGTATGAATAGGTCTGTTCTATTATGTAGCGCCATTATAATTTTGATAAATTTTGATAAAATATCAGATGCAGTTACATTTGCTAAACAAATAAGAGTAATAAGTTGCATAGACCCCATTGAAGATTTAAGAGAGTATTTAAATTCAAAGTGCAGTTAAATTTCAACGTATTGCAAGTACTTGTCTAATACATACATTTTTTTTCATTTCAGAGCTCCAGAGGCAGTCTGTCCATGATGCTCAGCACAATGGGGTGAGTTTGTTTTCTTTAGCAAAATACTAAATGTGTAAATTCTGAGGATTATGTAGCTCTCTTTCACTGTCTTAAACGCCCTTTTATTCTTTATCTCTTCTATATTATCTTCTTTGGGTATGTAGTATTAATATTAACAGAAACTTTAGAAAACAGTAAAATGAATGTTGAAGATTAGTAAGCATATCGAGTGGTCAAACAATAATAGAAATATATTACATTGTGATGCGTAAATGCAAAATATCGAGTGTTCACTTATCAATGGAAAATTAGTTGTGAATTAATAAACATTTTGTGAGAAAGTTTCGCAATATTGTTAGTTCGTTAGAATTTGACAATATTTTTTCTATTGGGTAGAAATAATTTAATTGCATTGAATAATATTTCATAAATTGCGTCAACTCTAGTGCTTGTATGAAAAATAATTCGTAAGATTCTTGTTGATACCCTGAATATTTGCATTGTAACATTAATTCAAGAGTATTACGAAATTAATGCATTTTAATAATAGCTAATGACAAGACACCATCGGAAAATTTGAAGTGGTTTGTTCAACCTGATTTTTTAACAATTATATATTCCTGAAAAATTTTGGTTAATTCAATGTCTTGAATTTCTTTTCTCAAGAATAATAGAGCCTTTACAGATTGCAATATAATTTACATATGTATGGCTACAAAGGATTAATCATTTGTGTATCTGCGTCTTGAAAATGTAATTTTATATTATATAGTTGACAGATGTTGACTGAATGTGAAAATATGAGAAGATGCGAACGTTGTATTGTAAACCAAAACACTACAGTGGTCGCCAAAACACTACTTGTGAGTAATGTTACTGGAAGGGAAACTAAACCTTTTTTGTGATGTCATGAATTGTAAATAACGAAACTGAAACTTGAATAAAATGGATCGAAACAAAACTCCCATGATGATATAGTTTCGTTCATGTAACGAAATTAAATTTTTAACTGTAGTAAAGTGTAGTTCCATAGGCAGTTTCATTACTAGTCAATAGGTTTCTTCGCCGTGCTTCGGACTTCAGTTTCGCAACGGACTTTAGTTTCTGTGCAAAGAAACAGTAACCAAACACCTAATTTCGCATATATTATTGTTTTTGCCGCACCATATTTTTGTTTCTGTTGCCATCTTTGCCCAATAGCATTGTGTGTAAACAGATTTCGTTTGGCTCGAGATAATATTTTTTTCTATCCGTTATTCGGATTTCCGTACTTCAGGAAGCTATAGTGAATCTGATTATGGTTAAATTTGAGAAAATGTTTATATTTGTTTCTAGATATTTTCGAAATTACTTTTTTGTATTTCAGCGTTAAATACAACTTTTCTCGTTAGAAGAAAACGTTCATTAAATGACAAATGATGACGTTTTTGCCGTTTATGGCAGTAAATTACGTATGCAACTCGTTTGTAATATGGCTTTATTGCATTCATTAAAATTTGAAAACTCGCTCCTAACGTCGCCCTTTTTCTGAACATGTAATCATGAAATAAAATTTAACATTATATACCAGTGAGAAGATATAAAAATACGTTGTGAACACAAGAAAATATACATTATTCATGCGACATGTCTTGCCCCCCTCCTCCCGAGAATAGAGTTTCGCTGCGGAACAACACATTTTTTCCCAGCTCTGGGGTAATTATTCCTCTTTCGCAATGAGAGAGTATAATAGCGTAATGGCTCAACTTTCAGCAACCTGTGCAATCAGAGGTTCGTAGTGGTGTGGAGACGGACATATTCCTTAGCGTGTAGTCTAATAAAATTTAGAACAAAAAAGAAGCTTTCATCCTTTTTTTCATTTCGACCACTTATTTCATGGACTCGTTTATTAAATTCACATTTTCACATGCACCGCATATTCTTGCAATGAAGTTTTAACCTTTTATCATGAATTGAATAATTTGTATTGTAAGTACTACTTTATCAAAGAAAAAACCCAGAACCCATCATTTTTACCTCCAGAGTACATACTAACCGAATTTGGATGTTCTCAGTTCGATCGTTTCTGTGTTCAGCTCTTGCCTCAGCATGGTGAACACAGTTACATTGGGATCCGAGATCTCGGTTTATGCGGAAATTTTTAGGATCGAAATAATAAATATTAACATTTTTATTTTCTAACTACAAATCTACATTTTCATTGATAGAAACGATATTTCATTTAAAACAATATCTTCGGCGAGTGAACCATATTAACTACTCAGTGTTGATTCTTAACTCACATAGTTTTTCGAATCGGTTGTTTGTCTCTGAGTACCGCTTCTTGGAGTAGACATGAACTATTAAATTTTGCATATATTTCTGAATACTGCACTATTAATCTTATTTTTATGAATGGCAGTGGGAAGTTAACGATTGACCGAACAAAAATTGGAATATACGCAAGACTGTACAAATGGATGATGTGGATGAATATAATAATTCCCAATCGTTGGGTGTATTCATAAACCACAGATATTCATTATTATTTTATTTTATGATCGAAATTATTTTTTAATATTCATTTTTCCTACTTGCTTATTGATGTTCTTTGTTTACGGATGCTGCAAAGGATAAATTCCATTTTTAAAAGAAATTACTACTATTTTGTGTCTCGAGCAACTGGTATTCAGATCTCAACAACGATTCCAAAAAAGTCAGCGTATGTAAAAGTATGTGTTTGCTATTTGCAATATTTATAATAATAAATTTCAATGGAGAGATTAAGAGATTGCTGAGTAAAACCTGTTCACAGGGTGGAATAGTCCCCCGTTGCTTCTTGCTTTCATGTGGAGGTTATTTCAGGTTGATCCTGCAAAGCGCTTCCTGGCCCGCGCCCCTCTGGCAGGCGTCTGTGGAGGGGTAAGCCGCTAATGGGATCAGTGCCTCCCCGCAGCACGTGGCTGCCTCGCGTGCTCATTCCTCCACCCCCCACCCACCNNNNCGCCGCAGCCATTTACCACCATCACCCCCCCCCCACTAACGTATAGTTTGTTCTCTAACACATTTTGAAGGTGGAGTTCTACCGTTTATGCACAGGATTCAAATGGTCATCTATTATAAGGTCGTTTAACAAATACGTACACAAAAATCATTTTTTGTCGAATTAGCCAGTAGTGGTGGTGTAATAAATGATTGAACAGTGTGTGCAGAAAAAAATGTTAAGTGAGTAAAATCATAAATGCAATCGTAATCGTAAGATAAAAACATGTACATTTGTCAGTAAATATTTATTTTTAGATCACTTTTTGACTATTCTACCAAAACAATTTCAATTGAGGCTCTTGTTTTTGTAGTGTATCTCCACTTACAAGTTTCTCACATCCCCACCTTCTCTCTTTTCTCTTCTCAATCCACCTGCCTCCCCTAGTCTTCTTAGATCACAAGGGCTGCGCATGGAGAAAATGTAATCAGTATTTTAAGAACAAATACTTAACGTTTAGGAATATATTTTGAAGAAAATATTGTATCAATGTGTTTAAAGTAATTGCTTTCAACGACGGAATAAATTTCGAACAAAAGACTTATTCAGATTTTATTTGCATATTTCAAATATTATTGTCATTATAACTATTAAGTATCAAATCCGAAAAGATACATAAAATATACGCATTTAAAAACGTTTTATTTAACAACAATTTACTAGTGTCACCGGACAAACTGTGTGAAGAACATTCAAGAATACAATTAATGAAATTCTCAAGTAAAATTTCAAATTACCAAACTTTGCAATATTTGTGTTCCGTAAAAGTCTTGTAATTTAGTTAATTAAAAATGCAGTACAATCAATATTTTAATTTTCAATATATTTTTGTACATTGTATGTTAGAAATAGTCTTTAGTCCAAAAACTGGAGGGTTCTGAGCGTATTGTTTTATTTCTGCGACCTTTTTCGGGTTAAGCAATATGGTGACTGCAGTTATTTATTGATTGAATAATTTATTGTCTCGTTAACCTAAAGCCATTTTTCTTACCATTTAACATAAAAGTCAATCATGATATAAATCCTCAACATAAAACAACATTTGTTGTCTACAAATCGATATGAAACTGCATAGAAAATTCGAAATGAATGATTTAATATGTTAAAATCATTACGTAGATAATTTGAATTCGTACATATTGGGAGCCCAGTGTGAGAGGGAATTGATATACAGAAGGAAGAAAATGCTAATAAGAATCATCGGAATTGTCGTACCACGTATCATTCCTCTCCGAAGAATCTGGCCAGAGTGGACAGTGGGCGGTATCGACTCCGTGGCGCAACGGTAGCGCGTCTGACTCCAGATCAGAAGGTTGCGTGTTCGAATCACGTCGGGGTCACGGATTTTTGTGACATGGAATATGACGTACCAGCAGCATTTGAACCAGCTTGATCAAAATTAACGGCATTTGGAGGAGCAAAGGAATAATCCTCATCTTGAATTGAATTTTTTTCTTGAACTCTTACCTTTTCATGAACTTTATGATATTGATAGTTTGTGTTTTTGCTGTAGTCGTTGAACGCATATCAACGATTTTGAATAACATATTCCTATTCCATATGCACGTGATCAATATATAACGATTTGCATTTCCAATTGTTTCTGAAGAGTTTTGCGAAATCGAGTGGTGAAACTAAATCCGTGAAGCATCATTCTGTGAATGCAAATATTGCTGGTAAAATGAGATTTTAAAATTATTACAGAATCTTTTCATACCGTTGATGAGCGAGGATTTCAAATTCAGCAGCATATATTTCACTAATTTTTTTTTTAAATATGGATTTCATTATTTCTATCACGATATTTCTCTCAGAAGTATAAACGAAGCGTTCTGTAATACTTTATCAAGGAAACGAGTAGGATAATGTCCGGCAAGTATGGATCCTGTCCCTAAATCATAACGTCATATTCTCAGTTAACGATAGTTCGAGGGGATGAGAGAACGAATGACCAATAATGGTCAGTACATTGACGGTTAAGTGGCGATGAGGCGCAGTGCCGTGGCAGTTACCCGGGCCACAGGGGGGCAGGCGCAGCCCTCGGGAAGACAAACGGCCGGGGCCTAATCGCCGACGCAGAGGGGACTATCACGGCCCTAAAGCTGCCGCCGCTGCCACCCTTTCCACCACCCCCGGCGGCTGGCGCTAGCGGGAGACAGTGCTTGCACAACTGACATCGGAAATGAAAATAAAGACGTGGCGGTGGAGGCGGAAGTAGGACTGGAGAAAGATGGAGGAAAGGAGTCAGGACCAGGATGGGTCTTCAGGAGAAAAAGAGAGAGAGAGAGGGAGAGTAGAGGGAATAAGGGAAAACGTGTGAGAGTGATCTTTGTAAGAAAAATGGGCAAGGAGGGTCTCGGATGGAGAAAAGCAGAAAACGAAAGAGAATGATTGTAGAGGTGCAGGGTTGCCGAAATAAGGTGAGAAGGGGAAGGGTGTAGTGATGTGAGGAGGAGGTGAAGGCGCTGAATGAAGCGGGGCGCAAGAACGGGAAGAGAAGAGATGAGAGGAGAGCGAGTTGATTGGGGGAAGGTGAAAATTATGAACTATAGGGGGTGGCTCGGTGGCGGTGGCGGGTCGATGGAATTGGTATGGCGGGGGTGTCGGCAGTTTCAGGCAGCAGTTGAGGTGGGAATAAAATGAGGTGCAGGAGGTGAGACCGACCAGCGAGTTGAGGTGGTGCGAAGCAGGTGGATGTTGTGAGTGAGGGCCTGTGGACGGCGGCTGGATAATGACAAGTGCAAGATGGCTGAATGCGGGGAGAGATGTTGTTGGGAGAAGAAGGGGTGACGTAAGGGAAGGGCGGAGAGGGAAAGGGAGGGTAGGGGAAGACGAAGAAAGGGGTGGGGAATAAGGAGGAAAGTTGCAGGGATGGGGGAGGCGGGAGCGCTGGGCGGAGCAAGTCAGCTACGGCTGGCGGATGACGGGGGAGGGACATGAAGAAGATGAAAGGAGTTGGGAGAGATGAAGGGGAAGGGGAGGGAGGGAGTTGGCATGGTGAAAATCAAGTGCAGGGTTGTGGGGCGGTGGGTGTGGTCGCTTCGGGGAGGGGGGAGCGAGGAGTGAAGAGGAAGAGAGGGGTAGTGAGGAGCGCACCAGATGCCGGTTGTAAGTGGGGCGGGGCTAGTAGGAATGGAGAGAGGCAGGGTGGGGCGGGGACAGGGACGAGAGCAAGGTTGGAGCAGGTGGCCAGGTTGGACCGGAATCGGCCGTGGCCGCTTTACGCCGCCCTAAACGCTTTCCGAGCCGCGAGCGCCGGCGCCTGAGGGGACGCGCCTCTGACGTCAGTCGTGACGTCGCCCGCGCGCGGTGACGTCAGGGGTGACGTGGGCGCCCGATTGATCGGCGCCTCCAAGCCGCGCTGAGGCCGGCGCACACTGGACCCAGGGGATGCACGGAGGGGCCAAAGAATTTCCTGCACGCGGCTCACTCAGGAAATTTCGCTTTTATTTTGGAATTGGTGGTAAAGCGTTCAACTCAGAATTCAACTTTATATACCATTAGAGTAGTGAATGATTACAGAAAAATAAAATGGCTGTTACTCAGAGACAAAATTGAATCAATATTTCGTTTGGAAATTTCATTCAAAATTTGTCATTATAATGAATTAAAGTCGATATATTACTTTTAATGTCTCTTAAATCCACCTTCCTCCATCAGTATACAAATATCCATGCAATAAACTTAAAAGAAAACAATTAAATCTTAATGACTTTTATTGAAAATATATTCACATGTCAGTATTGAAACGTAGTACTAACTTGTGTTTATATTTTTATATTTCACGAAATTTAATAACATTTCCTAGATAACAGTTTCTCTCTTTACAGGAGTGGCCAGTAAAATCATTAAACATATATCTAATTTGAAAATGATGTGGAAGAATAAATACATTATCTTCCATTATACATGTTTATGTTTCACGGTGTGTGATCCTGCCTGTCGCTAGTAAAATATTAATTCAATTATGCTAATTTAAGAAAATAGAAGAGTGCTAGAATAGAGTTGTACTTATAATAGTGACGAAAGAAAATTATTGAAAAGATTTGTGAATAGCTGGGAAGGAAATACGAAGAAAGTGATACATTTTGTATTAGATACACGAAGTTACTCCTTGAAGAGACGTTCTTTCCACCAGTTTCTGATTCATTGACGCATGTAAAGAACATACAATCACAAAGATATTTCAGCTCCTTCCGATTTGACGCGATTAGTCGAAAAATATAAATGTGAATGTATATTTGAATGAATATACATTATAGATTACTTAAAAATCAACATTAAGATAACATTAATTCAACATTATAAGTACTTAAAATTCCACATTTTTCCAACTTTTTCAGTTACTGTCACGTTGTTTTTAGATTCACCAAGTGAAGAGTTTACGTGTTTGTAAGCTTTGCGTTGTTGTCAAGCAAATTTCTATCTCTCGACAATGAAATCACTCAGAAAGCTATTACGTCAGAAAGCGGGTGTAAAGTCCGATTTGCATAGGAATATTCAACTTCTGGCTCATGTTTCAGAGGAAGACAAACACGAGAGAGAGAGAGAGAGAGAGAGAGAGAGAGAGAGAGAGAGAGAGAGAGAGAGAGAAAGAGAGAGAGAGAGAGAGAGTGTAAGAGTGAGTGAGTGTAAAATAGTGATTGAGAGGTACTGAGAATAAAGGAGTTGATCTAAAAATGAGAGCAAAAGAGCGAGTACGACGGGCAAAAAAATACCGACATCGAGTTGCAGAGAGTGGTAGAGAACGGCAGAGAGCTACAAAGATTGAGGAGAGAGCAAGGATGTGCAAGCGATCCTACTTGGTGAAATCCGCCTGCTTTGGGGGAGTTCGTGAGGGCACTGGACGTTTGCACGTACGGTAAGATAAAGTTGTCTGCATCAGTGTGCCACTCCACGCCTCGATGCTGCATACGCGCCCCTGGTGGCCATTTGCGGAAGCATAACATGGAATAACAATACCCTGCCCTCCTTTGGATACAACGCTGCAATGTTGCAAGTAATTGTTTTTAGAAAATTGCACGAAAATATTATATTCAGAATCATATTATTTTATTTTTTCTGAGCCTTTTATGATAGATTTAACTTCAGATCTTCCACATTCAGAAATCTTACGAAGTTCTTTAGGTCAACACAACAAACTGTATCCAGCATACAAAAGAGTGTATCAATATATTTCGGACGTCTAGCTCTATCTCGGAAATTCTTGTAAAAAATAAAGAATAACAGCGGCTGCGAGGAAAGAAACAGGCGGCAGTTGCGGATGCGGCAGAGGGTGCGTGGGCGAAGAGAAGACGGCGCGGGGCGGGGAGGGGCGGACGGAGGATGAGAAGGGGAGTGGCGGGGCGGGTGGAGTGGAGATGGGGGCAGGGCGGGCAGAGCGATGAGGGAAGTATGGTGGAAGGAAGAGAGGAGAGGAGGGGAGAGGGGTGGGGCGGGGCTCGCGGTTTCCCTCACATAGCCGGCGCAGACTTTGGAGTTTGTCCAGGAGGAAGATTTTACGATTCTTTATCGCGGACGGCAAGGCAGGCGGCGTCGGGGTGCTGTGGGGAGAGCCTTCTTTTGTGGCGGCGTCGGAACGGCGTTTGACGTCCGCCTACGCGTCGCGTCCGATCGCAGGCCCCGGAACTTGACCTTGGGGCTCGCCTCTAACGCACTGGATGAGCAGACGGACGCAGGTTGCCGTTAATATTTTGGCTAGTATTTTCAAAACTGGTAATCGGTCGAAGACAGTTCCGCTATTCGATGTGTTATACAATTTATGTATTCTATGTGTTGTTATTGTACTGTTTCATCACATAATCATTACTGATATTTACGATTTCGACTATAATACAGACAACATAGTAACTATAATTGAAAATTATTTCCAAGGTATAAAGTTAATACTATTTTGTGAGTATCACATTGTGATTACTAATGACCATAATTTTTTGACCCTTTTGGTACAAAAATAAAAATGTACAGAATCATTCATTTCGGCGATTATTTGCTCTCATGTACATTTGAATAGTTTCATATCTGTCTTATAAATATGGTAAAATAGAGAAAGAGAGTAAGTGTAAAAAGAAAGTGTAAAGAGAAAGTGTTGCGCGGGAAGTAAATAAATCTGCTCCAACCTGCTACCAACGAACAGCAAAGATTCAGAGCCAGAGATCGCTACTGGTTCTGTTCGGAACCACATTGGCATTCAATTTATGAAGTGTGTGAATAGTAGTTCATGGAGAATTCCATTTTTACATCCAGTTGGATTTTCAGTTAAAGAAAAAACTTTGTTATAAATTGGAGTGTGAATATGTACTACTCCATGAATCATACTGCTTCCTAGCGGCAATCAGTGCAGTGAATTCCAGCTTTGGTTTGCACCATACCATAAAGTGTCTCTAGGACTTTGAAATAAATGAATTTCCAAGAAGTAAACTAAGGTAGTGGAAATTATCATTGCCTTAATTTTTCGTGATGTGACATGCAGTATATTTAGGCAAAATATTTTATGAAAGAACGGAAACAAGATATAAACTATGTAGAGTGCGACAAAGGCCGCGAACAAGCAGAAAAACCCTCTTTATCCTAAGCATGTCTGACTGATGTCGGGCCGCGATCTTTTATGGTAAAAAGCGTTTAAGGACCGCACTCGGCGAGAGTATGAGATAGACAGCTAGCCAGGCAGACAAGTGCTCCCCAGATCATGTTCTGTGGTTGGGATACATATCAAACTTAAAGTATCTGACGAAACAGTTGGAGACCTGATGTTTCTACTGTGTAGTTAGTGACAAAAGCCGAGAATGGACAAAATGAAAACTTTTTCACTTTAAGCGTATTGTAATTGTACCGCGATCTTTTGTGGACGAAAACGCTTAAGGACAGATCAGGTACAATTAGCGAGAGGTGGGGATAGCTACTCAAGGAGACAATGGGTGATCACTAGAATATTTTAGTCAAGCGGATTTTAACGAAATATCGTTTTTACTTTCCCGTGTCCGTACACACACAAATATATATATATATATATATATATATATATATATATATATATATATATATACGGAGTAATATAGTAGTATAGGGTAAGTTATGTAATGCTGCGGAAAATCGATTTCGAGATATGAACAGAAATACATATTTAAGGGTCGCCTAATACCGAAAAAGTATTTTTTTCCCAAACGTCCCTCCATTCGTCTGTCTGTCTGCCTGTTCGTCCGTCCGTCGTTCCGTCCGTATGTCTGCTGTATGTGAACAACGCTAGCTCTTAAACCATGGTCATTTTCAAACTTTTCTCAAAACTGGCTTCAATTTTTTACTTTAAATTTCTTATAAGAATAGAGTAAAATGCACTTATAAATGTGAGGTAGGTCCAATTTTCACGTTTAACTCTGAATTTTCAAAAAAATTGCTGTTTCAAGGACCCATAAAACAGGGATCAGGGTCAATAATATTTAAATTCAGAGCAATTTGCTCACTTAATTGAATTTGTGAGTGCATGTTGTTTAAATAATGTCAGATAGCTTCTCGGAAACTCAACCGTTTTCTCCCAAAACTAGCTCAATATTTCACAATTTCAGAAACGCTCAAACGTCATTTTCTCAAAAGCAATTCCAATTTTTTTCTTCCAACTTTTCGAACAGGTAGTCCTAATTAAACTCTTTAATATGACGTAAAATTCATTTCGGGACACCTTTTTGATTTAAAAAAACTCAAATGTATTTTTTAATATCTCTCACACCGTATTATGCACATTTCCAGGAACTTTTAAATACTATTGTATTAATGTACTTCAAATGACGTCTAATGAATTTTTTCGAACACTCAAAACTTTTATGTGAAAAATACTTCAAACTTCGAAAATACTGTAGCTCTTAAGCACCATTTCCTTAAATACGGCTCAACATTTTTCAATGTAAATTGCCATTTAGGACGCGGTTTTACTGTTCTTTAATATCCTTGAAATAATATTTCCGTTCTGTTATTAGTAAACTGAAAAATTAAGGAAATTTCAAAAAAATGTATTTTGGGCGGCGATGGATGTCAGAAAGAAGAGTATGTGGTAAGTTTGAATAGCTAGCCGCGACCAAATTATATATAAATTTACGGGAAAGTCTGTGCTATTCTGTAGCACCACTTGTTTTCTTTTCACTTTAGAACAATGCCCTTTAGTATAGAAATTGATTTAATGTTATGACAAAGGAATTGACGCATTTTTATACGACTTTTTGGATTTTTCGTCGATTTCGACTAAAAAGTCATTTTTTAAATTTTTCCAGTGATTTTCTGTCATTTAAGTTTTTCAATTATTTAACTTATTTTTATATAATTCTCATGGTTATTGCATGAAATAATATTTACGAGTACTGTGGAGAATATTTGTTGCAAGAAATGTTTTTTACAGAATCCCAGTGTATCTACTTCAATTTCTTCGCTAAGTAATTGTAATGTCAGCCTTTGTATGTAATATAATGTTCTCGTCACGCCTATCAGCGCCTATTGTTGTTTTGACAGATTTTGGGATAACTAAAGACGGAGATTTTCTGGTAAAGAAGAGTCTAAAGCAAAAGGTTTCCAACTGAGTGCACTTGAAAAAATGGAAGAAGCCTAGTGCACATTAGTAACGAATCCAGCTTAAGATGTTCATCTGAAGTAGTTTCGATCACATTTTAATCTTAGTTTTCTTATTTTTCCCTACTCTTCGGGTATTTTAAAAACATTTTAAGAGCATTTTATTGATAATTTTTGACAATATTTAGGTCTTCAAAATCAAGCCCCTGATGATCACATACCAACACGATGAAATACCGGGAGAGATGGATCAGGGCATCTACTGATATCAGTCCCTCTGTTCGGGAGGTTCTAGGTTCGACCTAGCTTGTACGCTAGGTCGAATACAGTCGCTGCCTGGAGGAGAATTCTAGCAGCCGGCTGCTTTGATCGGTAGTTTTCCGTAGTTTCTCCGATTAGTTTTGTATTTTTTTTGTCTGCGACTTTGTCGATATGTAATTTACTTAATTAATGAGATAAAGATGTTCTAAGTTCTCTTCCGGGCTGATAAAGATGGTTTAGGAGATTTTTCTGTCGATATAGTTATGAAACACCTTAAAGTTTTGGGGCAAAAAGTGATCCAGAGCTAATCAATAAATTGTTCGAAAATATTTTCGAACAAATTTTATTGCGGTATACCCATTCAATCAAGAAACTTATCGACGCGTCCCCCAAACATGTATGTAAAATGGAATATCAGAATTATTGATGCCACACAAATTGTTTTTCGAACATGATTAAGCACTACTGCTTGATAATTACAAGATATAGTGGCAATTCCAAGCTGTTCAATACAATAAATAGACATAAGCATACAAAATATATAAAAGCACCTTAAAAAGTCAAATTAAAACGTAAAATGATGAAATAAAAAAGTCGTAAAAGTTTTACGTGTGACAAATGAAAAAGATGCATTGTATTTCAGATATTGCCTAATTTCATTGCAATTTAAAGAAGTAAAAGGAAAAGACTAAACACTAAAGCAATATGCATCAGTACAATAAACACCAATCTTTATATCCTAAAAAGTCAAAAATAAAAGTTCAGCAAATTGCGTCGAGTTGGAAATCAGTTCCACGTTACTGAAATGTCAAACCTCTCGACTCAAAAGTAAACGAGAATATTGAGTCAAGCAGTGAGAAGCGCTTCTTGAGAATCGCGGAAAGAGATTCGGGGGAGATTTCAAGGCGAAATAAGCAATCACTTAGCGTCGGCCTGGAGGCGTCCCAGGCGACGGGAAGAAACAGCTATGCTGATGCAATATGCGGAGTTCATTACCGGCTAATCCGCGCCGTCTAATCTCGCAGCCACCTGCGGCCCCGGGCGACGCCGGGAGCGGGGGTAGCGGTGGGGCGAAACGGCGCAGAAGCTATTGTGTGCCTAACGAAGTTGCCACAGCGACACCGCGAGCCCTCCCGCAGACACCGCCTCATCGCTGCTGTTACCCATCCACGCTACCGGCCACCAAAACACCTCATCGCCATTACCCTCGCCGCCCCTGCCCCTACCACTGCCGCCGCCGCCGCCATCTCCACTACAGCAACCCCCACCACCACCTACAAGCCGACGGGTAGGTCGGCTCCGGATCTCGCCCCCCGAAATATCACTGCCACCTTTCGCGATAAAACATGCACCACAGTTACAGGACTAATCTTAGCTGTTCACACGCTTGGAATCATCTAGCAACCACTACCACCACCTCCGCACCTACCATCATCTCCACACTACACTAACCACCACCGCAGGTACATTAGCCACCATATCCCTACACGAACTAACACCACCGATACATCACCACCATTACTACACCAACTACCACAACCGCCCCCGCTGTTAAAAGCTGCCTTTGTCACCACTACTGGTGCCGACAGCGTTGCCATCACTAATGTCCTTATCACCGCCATCAACACCACTCACTCAGATCACACTTACCGCCACCGCATACATACACACACGACACTACCACACACTCTAGGGACATGCGGGGAGCTTAGAATTGTTCCCCGCACTGGCCAGGTTAGGGTGTTTCGGCTAGTGAAGGTACCTGAAGGAGAAAACCTCGAACGCTGACGTATTCGCCAGCACCGTGTCTCACATTCAAGCAGAGTAGGAACCCCACCAACACCATAGATATAACAAGCACGAGAGATATGAGACTCCAGTGGGTAGGCCATGTTATGAGTTCGTGCTCCACTGAGTGGAATCAATAGACAACGCAGATACGGGGCTGCCCAAAGAAGAAGTAGAATTTGTGTTAGGGAAGATATGTGTCAGAATGGTGTCACAGTGGATATGGCACAAAATAAAAACAGCTGGGAAGTAGCGATTCAAAAAGCAGATCAAAGCTAATTGGGATAAAGATGAGAAGAAAACGAAGAAAAAGAAGAAGTAGAAGAAAAAGAAGAAGAACAACAACAAGAGGGATGAGACTGATGAGTTAAGTAGTTGACTCGGTCACCCTTCCCCCAATTTCATTTCCGGTCGTCCTGTAACCTTCAGCTCCTGCAGCATGACACCGATTATTTCACGTAACTTTCCAACTTGAGCTATCGATGTCATAGTTTCACGTCATTCCACCCCTTCACTTGTCTCCTCCGCGGCCCCGACGTTATTAGGTGTTTTGGAACTTACGGCGTCCATCCTGTGAGCCGCTCTAAACAGTCATTAATATTAAAGCATCGGTTCCGGCTTGGCGCGGCGCTCGGCAGCAGCCAAAAAATTAAGATTCATATCGCTACTTACATACCTTTGAAGCGCAACACATCGTGGGCTCGAAAGGCCCCCGTAATCTGGTACGAATCTCGTTGGGAAGAGGAGGAGGCGCGTGAGGTTGGTCGGGGGAAAGTAGTTGATTTTGGGAGGTGATGTTTTGGAATGACCGTGAGTAGCAATTTCATGGTTACCATCAAGCGTAGCGGGGTCCTCCGTTAACTACCGTTAAGGCTAAATGCACCGAAAAATACTTGTAGGAAAATTCAATAGATCGCAGCACTATCACAGGGGAATTTACTTTACTGATAACGTCTGAACTAATGGTCCGATTTTCGATTTGTAAACGGCATTTGACGCCTTTTTCAAATATAATTTACGCTACAATGACCTTTTTCAAAAAAGATAGCAAAAACGCGAATTTGAAATTAGTTCTCAAACTTTCGAGAACAAATTTAAAAATGTGGCCTTATAGCGCGATGGCGACATGCTTTCTGAATCCTACACGGTGACAATAATGCAAATCGAACGAATAAGAGCGTCGTAAAGTGAAATTTACGAAAACACCACGCCCCCCACTTCCCTTCTGCACCGTTGCGTCACACACCCGCCCGTTGTGGGCCCTTTGTGAGCGCGGTGGCACGGCCAGGCCCGGCGTCGTGCGGCCAGCCCCGACGGAGGAGGTGGTACTTGCGGGACACGCAAGCCGGTTTATGCAAACACACTCGGTTTATGCGTTCGTCACTTTGCATCTCAATCTATTTTTTCACGGATATCAAACTAGAGATTCTATACAACTATTACAGACCGAGGTAAACGGTCTGTAATAGTAGCACATATCTATCTTCTGCACATATTTCCGTCTTCCTTCGAATACCATTTTAAAATTTTTTGATGCATTACTCAAAATATTGATTCCGATTTTTCCGAACTCTTTTTTTAAAGGAACTAATTGTGTATATATCAGCATTATTACATCTCCTCACATCTTATTTTAGATATATTTTACTTCTAAGGTCTTCTGTTATCACTCCACCTTGGTCTAAGATCTTCCGTTGTCAAATACCGTAAAAAATGAGCGGAGTATACGCACGAGCTCTTTTATCCTACAACTCGATTTTTGATCTCAAAACGACGTTTATCTGCTTTAAAGAATTCATCTGGTGAATCTCTTTTCCCAAGTAAAATAGCCGAAGCTAATTTTAAAACTGTTTTCGTACTTTCGGACAAATTTTAAAAAATGCATTATCTTGGCTGTCCGGGTGACACCGCATCGAAGATTGTTGCCGTCATTTCGACCATTTTGTCGTGGTCTTTCTCAGGGCTGGTATGCCCATACATAAGATGGTGTGGACATGGTCAGACCACGACAAGATTGTCGAAACGTTGCCAACAATCTTCGACGCGGCGTCACCCGGACAGCCAAGATCATGCACGTGACTCTGGCCGAGGAAGCTTACGACTTCAAATTTTAAAAAAGGTCGTAAAATAGCGGTCTGGCGAGCTGTATCCTGACTCCAACGCCGCAACAATCATCGAAATAAGATAGTATGAATAATGACTTATCCCAGCGTACTTGGTAAGTTATTTTGATATAAAATAAATGTGTTATATTTGTATAATTTAGAATGGAATAAATAATTCCTGGTGAGTCATTTCATACAGACTACGTAAATGAATAAATGGTTATGATGCAATTGGATAAATCCTAGATGTTTGCTTGCATTTGGAGCGTGTTTTCCCTTCCATTTTCTTTGTTTTATAAAAAGTGGATTTTCTTAAAAAAGTTATCTGTAGAAATTGCAGTATGCAAAACCAGTTAGACGTGACTATTTTGTAACATATCGGACACAATGATATAAATAATATGGATCATCACATATCATCACATTCAAACGAGTTTAAAAACGAAGTAAATCTTTTTCTGTGAGTATGATCTTAGGATATGCTTTACTCTAACGCTTACGCGACGTAATGCAATCTACACAACATTCCAGAGTAGATAGAAAATGAGGTTTCTTTCAATGTGAATTGTTTTTGAAAATCTTAAAGTATATGCTTACAGTAACAACATTTTTAAAATTCTTTTTTTTTTTCTTTTTCCGAGGGATGCATTTTGCCGATTGACTGAATTACATGGTATTCATGCAATTATGTTGTTATTTGCACAATCTCGGCTGTCTCCTTTCTTTGGTAATGGAATAATTATAGTGCGTTGCGATATGTTGTTCACTGTTCTATTTTCCAGATTGCATTGCATAATTGTGTTAGTTTCGCCAAGACTTCTTCCTCTGTATCTTTGAATAGTTCGATTGGAATATTATCTACAGCCGGGGACTTCCCATTTTTCAGTTGTTTTGTCGCCCCGTAATTTGTTGAGACCGCAAAGTGTGAAAGTGGCTATTATATTGTACTATCTCAGGTACTAAAAACTTCGATTTATATTAATATATGAGTTGAGCCAATAAATATCCTTGTTGAGCCAACCAATATCTTTGTTGAGCCAACCAATAACCATTTTGAGCCAACCAATATCCTCTTTTACCAACCAATATCATTGTTAAGCCATCCAATATTCTTGTTAAGCCAACCATGATCGTCCTTGAGCCAACCATTACCCTTTTTAAACCAACCAATACCCTTGTTGGCCAACCATGATCCTTTTTTAGCCAACCAATATACTTGTTGAGCCAACCAAATTCCAACCATGATTCTTCTTGAGCCAACCAATATATTAGTTGAGCCAACAAATGCCCTTCTTTGAGCCAACCAATATCCTTGTTGAGCCAACCAATACCCTGTTGAGCCAACCAATATCCTTGTTGAGGCAACCAAAATCCATGTTGAGCCAACAAAAATCCTTGTTGAGCCAACCATGATCCTTCTTGAGGCAACCAAATTCTAGTTGAGCCAACCAATATCCTTGTTGAACCAACAAAGATCCTTGTTAAGCCTACCGTGATCCTTGTAAGCCAACTATGATACCAGCAATCGATCAAGTGATCAAGTTGGGATCGACCCAGCAAGTCGATGAAACGGGGGATCGACCCAGCAAGTCGATCAAATGGGGGATCGACCCAGCAAGTCGATCAAGGTGGGGATCGACCCGGCAAGCCGATCAAGTGGGGGATCGACCCAGTAACTCGATCAAGTGGGGATCGACCCAGCACGTCGATCAAGTGGGGAGCGACCCAGCACGTCGATCAAGGTGGGGATCGACCCGGCAAGTCGATGAAGTGGAGGATCGACCCAGTACCTCGATCAAGTAGGGGATCGACCCAACAAGGCGATCAATTGGTTTATCGACCCAGCAAGTCGATCAAGTGGGGGATCGACCCCGCAAGTCGATCAAGTGGGGGTTCGACCCCGCAAGTCGATAAAACGGGGGATCGACCCAGCAAGTCGATCAAATGGGTGATCGACCCAGCAAGTCGATCAAGTGGGGATCGACCCAGCAAGTCGATCAA